>VZQC01015264.1:5749-63384 GCA_009823505.1 Rhizomys pruinosus | reverse complement strand
GTCTGAAACTCCAATTCCAGGAGAACTCCAGTTCCAGGGGAATCTGAGACCCTCTTCTGACCTCCGCGGCATTGCACGACACGGGTGCACAAACTTGCATGCAGACAGTACATTCATACACATACGGAAATAAATAAAAATTAAAAATTAATAAAGAAAATGGCAAAAAATGTAATGCGTTTTTAAAATTATTTTGGTCTTTTTGAGACAGGGTCTCCCTGTAGCCCCAGCTGTCCTGGAATTCACTCTGTAGACCAGGATGGCCTTGAACTCACAAAGATCCACCTGCCTCTGCCTCCCAAGTGTTAGGATTAAAGGCTTAAGAAAATGGCAAAAATTTAATGATTTTTAAAAAAGTTATATATGAATAATATGTTTTGGTATAGATAGTAAGAAGGAAAAGGAATGAAAAAGGATTTTTTTTGGATAAGAAAGCATTGTAGAATGTAAATTAATTTTGTGTGGAAGGTATATGAATATTTATAATAAAACAAGTACATAAAAATAAAACTAAAAGATCAAAATGTCATGAAATGTTTGTGAAAGATAAAACATAAAGTTAATATGTATATAATAAAGTTTACTGCAAATAAAAATCATTGTAACTTCCCAGTCAAAGGAAAATACAATTTTGCAAAACTGAAATCTAAATTTCTACTCAAAATAATGAGATTTTACTTTTAAAACATGGGTTAAAGAACAATGACCCTTAATTTCATCTCTTTACCAAAAGGTCCATTTGGATTCTATTTGATTTTATGCAAATGCTTCCATTATAAGGATTTAAGCAGATTGTAATGCTGTTTGTGTGTTTGAGCATTGGACTGAACTCTTGTCAGAAAGCCACAAAATTACCAGTAAGAAAAATTATATTAAAATGAATTTTTCAAGCACGGGCTATTCAAGCATAGTTATATGTCAATCACAGAACTTACTTTAAGGGACAAATATTGAAATCTACTTGTAAATAAGGCAGAAAAGGAGATGAAAAATTGTAAGAAACTCAGATGGTACATGAACATAAGGAAACAATGGCTTTCAGGCCACTGGGGACTTGCATATATAAATTTACAACAATGGCGGCAGCATGCACAAGACCCACTCCAACTCCGTCAGATAAAAAACCCAGCACAGAACCCTACGATAGCCCAAGAGTGGCAAATGGTTACTGGTGGGTGAGGGAGAGTAGATCTTCTTTAAGGGAATGACTCTGGACAGGCTGACTACTCGAGTTGATGAACTTGCACCAAATTACATCTGGGTACAAATACTTGACTGGAAAGAACTTACCATATATGACAGAATTCATGAAATCCAGTGGAAAAGGGTTATGAGGAGGTGCAGATGGAGAAGGGAATCTGAATTTAATTAAATACAATTGCATGAAATGTGCAGAACTCCATAAGAAAAAAAATACATAAATAATTTCAAGTACTCCAAACAGCTAATGAAATACTTTGTTCATATAAATGACTACATACACAAAACATCAATTCATTCACTTAATGTTCATAGTGATATATACAGAAGACTATTTTGGAATACATTGCATGTTTTCTAGGGCATATTATTTTCTTGACCTTGTAATGAGTAGTCATTAGTAACCTTAATAGCCTTTAATAGCCATTTATTGCCCAAACTTGTACCTGACCTACACCCTTTAAACTCTCAAGGAAAACAATTAGAATGTTTTCATATCAGACTTCTAGCTCTTACTAACCCCCAAGCTAACAGTGTTATCAGACACCATCTAAAACCTATAGTGTAGTTTCCCCCAATGATACTCCCAATAGTGTGTTTAGTAAATGCCTTGATTTACTTTCTTTGGTTCTATAAATACCAAAAAACTCATGAAACTACTTCCATATTGGAACATGTTATTTTGGTGAACCTGAGTCAATGTTCCTGGGTCCTGATTATACAAATATGTGCGGGAGTCCCTCTCCGTCCCAGCTCTGTCTTGAAGGCTGGTCCTTGAAGATTCCCTGCTATGGGGCTCCAGGAAAGGTGAGTGTACTGTCCGCCTACTCCCCAGCTTTCCTTTCCGGAAGACAATCAGATGTGACAGGGAGTCTAGTCAAGCAGGAACTCTTTATTGCAAGCACTACGGCAGCTTATAAAGGCAAAACCCACAAGGGAATGCCCAGGGCATGAAACGGGCAGCCAATCACCTTAAAGGCTAGAGAGAATCAGAAAAGTTTCAAAACAAGCCTGCCGGCGCCTACCTTACTTCCTTTAGGTGCCATCTTGTTTACTTAAGACCAGCTGACAAGGGCCCCTCAAATATGGTTTGGAATAAACTCTCTCTTATTTACTTTGAGGTGAGAGCTGTAATCTATATAAGATAAAACACATCATTGCATGCTAACCTATAATAGTTTTAAACACAAATGCTTAGTTTGGAATATTGGACCTGTATAAAATATTTAATGTCCTTGTAAGTTAGGAAATAAGTTGTGTCTATTTTCAAAATATGAGTTGGGAATGTTAATCTTTCATTTTAAAATATAATTTAATTACTTTAATCTCTACTCAGAGATAGGATTGTGTCTCATATATTGTGTTTCTATTTCCAGTATCCTAGAATTTCATTTTTTCTAAAGTATAATGACAAAATAGAACAATTGTTTTTATTCAAGCATGCTTTTGAAACAATCGGTATATTTTATATTCTTTTTTAAAATTTTATTTATTTTTGTATGTGTATGAATGTACTGTCTGGATGTAGGTTTGTGCACCCGTGTCGTGCAATGGCACAGAGGTCAGAAGAGGGTGTCGGATTCCCCTGGAACTGGAGTTAAAGACGGTTCTCAGCCGCCATGTGTGTGCTGGCTATCGAACCCGGGTCCTCTGCAAGATGGGTCAGCGCTCTTAACTGCTAAGCCATCTCTCCAGCCCCATATTTTATATTCTTATACTGTACTTTTCATATAGCATATCACTTTCAAAATATATGTTTAATGTTTTCTCATTTATTTATTAATAATTTTTTTTGAGATTTAAATTTCTTTTATCTTAAGAAATTATCTCCAGGCTGGGGACAAGAATCTGTGGGTAAAAGTGCTTGTTTCCTTAGCCTAGGGATGTGACAACCTTTGGAATTTCTCTAAGACCTATGATCTCTCACTAATTGCAAAATAAGTATCCTTATATTTACAGACAACCATTCCAGACACCACTAGATAAAGAAGCTTCTTTTGCACCAGATGAGGAATATTAGAGCATCACATCACTGGACACAAACAGACATGGTCTGTGAATTGCCCAATCTTTTTTTTTTTAATTTTCATTTTTTTTATTGATGCTTTGTGTATTTCATACATCATTTTCCAATTCAGTTCAGGCATATTTCCCTTTCCCTTCCCCCCACCCCACCCCCCCTATCCCAGATCATGCATTCTGCCATAACTGTCCTGCATCTTTCTCTCAGTTTTTTTTTTTTTTTTTCATTCCTTGAGTCAAGCAAGACTCCTCCATCAGCACCAGCTACACCTCACCGGCCTGGAAATACTGTGCAGCAGAGGCAGCCATATGCCTGTATATCCCAAATCTAATTGCCTATTAGCTCTCTCCAAGGAGAAATAACCCATGGCTGATGCCACAAGCTTATGTCCTCTAATGGTTAGGAGATGTTATAAGCCACAATAAGAACTTATCATATTTCACAGAAAAAAAATGTAATTCATGGATTAACATACCATCCAAACATCTGTGTTTATACCAAAGTAGCCTACCATAACAATTAGTACTGTTTAAATACCTATATATCTAATTGCTTGTGCTTCATTAGTAGGATTGAAAGGTTATTCCTGGACAAACTGTCAGCCCATGAATGGAAACAGCCAGAATTGACCAGAGTCCAAGACAACAGCTCCAGAGAAAGTAGACTGTTTTGCTTCTCATCCACCTGTACCCCTTTTCTAAGCTTAGGGAACAATCTGCAGAAGAGGGGGCATGGTAGAATGTAAGAGTTGCGATTGGGGTGAATGGTGAAACTACAGCAGTATAGTCTGGACACTCACTTGATCAACTTGATTGAACGTACAAGCCCCCCTTGCCCAATCTTAAAAGACACAGCTACAATGCAACCTCTGCACCTAAGGCTCACATAACATAGAAGAAAGCACCAAGAGGACACTTAAGGAATCTCTTAACTCTCATTAAATCTCTTAATCTCCGATATGCAAAAGGTGGCCAGGAACTCAAAAGGTCTTGAATGGCCAAGTTGTGAAGATTAAGAGTCTACAGAGTGTTGGTCCATGGACAGGATGCCTATACTCAGCTTCAGTCACCCAGGACTCTGAGAACATTCCAGAAGAGGGGCCAGAAAGATTGGAAGAGCCAGGGAGGTGGTGCAAGACCATATGGAAATAAAATCCTGGGACCCTGTTCAGATAAACCTACAGTATTGATATCAGCATACATAGGACCCATGCAAACTCAACCAGATATAAGCTCAGCATTGAACTGCAGAAATGGGTATAGCAGGACCCAATCCTAGCTGAAGAAATGTCGGCAGGTGATTATTACTGAGTGAGGAAGAACTGGTCTTCTTTAATGACGGGACCCGGATAGACTGACTAAAGCTCAGTCCATGAACTTGCACTGAGGAATCCTCGGAGGGATTAATTTGGCACAATAGGCCCCCAACAAATGAGAGAATGTGTGAACTCCAGAGGGGGCACTGTTGGTGGGTCCCAATGGAGAAGAAGATAAAGGCAATAAAAGCAAATTAAGATGCTATGTATGATATACACAAAAATTCAAAACTAAGTAATCATTTTATTTATAAGGACCTGAGTAAAAACCCAAGTTGCTTTTACATGGTGTTTTTTCATGGTGGCTCATGCCTTTAATCCTAGCACTTGGGAGGCAGAGGCAGGCGGATCTTTATGTGTTCAAGGCCAGCCTGGTCTACATAGTGAGTTCCAGGACAGCTGGGACTACAGGGAGACCATGTCTCAAAAAAGACCAAAAAAAAAAAAACAAGTTGTGGCTATGCACGTGTTTATAACTACAGTATAGCATGGGTGGAAGCGAGGAGGTTTGCAGGGGCTTGGTGGCCTCTACCTTTAGCTCAAATTTCAGTAAAAGGCCCTGTTTCAAATGAATGATGCAGAGAGTGATAGAGCAGGATACATGGCATCCTCTACTTGCCTCTGCACCTGCATGCATGGAAGGATGGATGCATCTGGGCACACAGGAATGCATACACCATTTATACATACAAACACATGCAAATAATTTCATTCTCAAAACATGGTGTATCTCCGTCAGTTTTTCTTTCAAAATATGTCTCAAATGTAGTAGTTTATAAATATATTAACTAAAATGTCTTTATATCACACTCATTTAAAGAATATGATCCCATGAAAAATAAAATATTAGTGTTCCTAACACTAGTAATACTAATGTTACTAGGCAATAGTAAATAATCTATGCTTCATAGTATTGTGTAGAATTTATAAGAAATATCACTGACATTTCTTAATTGATGTTTATGCTAATGAAGTCTCCAAAATGCGAATAATGCTTACATTGCTATTTTCTAACAATGGGATTCAGGATGAAATGTTTTCTTGGAGTTACACTATAATTTCTTTCATTCCCTAAGGTACTGGTGGTATTTAATCTGGGTTTAAATTATGCTGCAAATTTCTATTTTTGTACAGTGTCTTTACCCCAGGCTGACCTCATGCAACCAAGGCTAGCCTTGAACTTATGACTGTTCTGTTTCCATCTCCCAAGTATGAGGGCTGGTCTAGGGGTTGAATACAGGGCATCTTGTACATTAAATGCTTCCTCTAACTTATAGTTATTTTCTACAGTAGATTTCTCAAATAAGAACACATTGCATTGAACTTATTTAGCATCCTATCTACTATAACTATATTAATTAAAAGATATATATGCATGTAAATATATGTATATATATAAAAAAAAAAAAAAACTATATATATATATATATATGTATATGATGGCCACAGACCACAGAAGATAAACTTTCAGCTATATGAGAAATAGGATTATTATAAACTTAATAACATATTCTGCAGTGTTATATCCCAAGTAGTTTAAATTATTCATTTCATATCCCAGCACTTTTCTGCACATATGGTACTTTATTGTTTTTAGTTAGCTGATTTATAAAAGTGTCTTCAGCATAGTGCAAATTAATGATTCTACCAAAATACATTTGTGATACCTTGGGTACATGACAGGCAATTAAAAAAAAGTTGTATTGATTTGTCTAAAATGTTAAATGACATAATAGACATAGAGTAAAGTATTGAATAATTTAACTAAATCAATGTTTTCTGAATTTTGTAAGAGTACAAACTGTCTTGGGTGGTAAGGTGAATCAATATAATAAAATAAAAATGAAGTGGTTTATAATGATGAATGCATGTGTTGATAATAACCAGAGGTAGAATCTCATTTAGCTATTGTAACAAACAACTTCCAGGCATCTTTCATTCACTATTCCCATCAGAAAACATGGTATAATATAGTCAATTGATTTTAGCACTTAAACAGCTTTTCATTTGCAATACACCTATCCTCAATATAAACTAAACTTTTCCCAGAGTGCCATTAGTTATAGCTTGATTTAGAATGATAATACATATTTACTACCATTAGAGCCATTTTGTGTGCTTTATGTGGTTTGTAAATAATACTATATTTTATGAGAAAATGAGAAATGTTCATTTGTTATGCTCCTGTATATTTGTAAGGTTTAGAATTTGGCATTTCTGTACTTTTACTGATCTCATCTGGTGGTACATTTCTTATGTAAATTATCAAATGAAAATACTTATTCCCATTTCACCTTATCAACTGTATAGGCATTTTTTGGTGTTCTAACTTTTTTATAACACAGAAATGTGATGAAATATAAATACCTAGATTTTTTTCTTAAACAATATCTTTGTTTGTAGTTTACAATTATTTTAAGAACTTATCAAATCTATTGACTGTTTCCACAGAGAGGACATATATAAATCTAGAAAAACACAATCTTGCACCAAAAAGTTCACAGAATACATGCATACTCTAAATTATTTTCACATTTATAGAAATGGAATAACAAATTTGCAAATAGGCATACTTAGCACTAGGATAAACTAAAAATGTGTCAGTGTGGCAGGTAGGTTTAAAACGTCAAAAGAAGTAAGTTAAATTTGAAAATATTTCACTTATAGTGTTTGAGTACTGTCTAAAACTTTAGAAGATACTCCCAAAATTCAAAACCACCATTAGAACATCACCAAGAAAGAGCAGAGAGGCAAAAGGAGTCATTTCTGAATTCAGACTGAAGTGAACAAAGGCTTACATCCCAGGTTACAGAGAAAAGTGAAATACATGTTTATTGAGCTTGATGGTGACTCATGGAAAGGTAGGCAAGGACTCTAGAACCAGTGTTTCTGGATTTGGATCCCAGTATTTTGTATTGTGATATTTCTGAAATTATTTGGATGATTTTCATAATGTTTTCATTTACAAACTGAAGTTAATGACATTTATTTCACAGATCTCATGTTTAGATAAAATGGCTTAACTCTATGCTAATGCTCAGTAGCCCTAGCTTAATTAAGTGGGAACTTTCATACTAAACTCCAGAAATATTCTTATTTTTATAGCAACTTTGAGTATATATATTCTTCACATTATGAAAGAAATGTGGGATGTTTCTTTGGAGGAATTGTCATGCCTACTGGACAATTCACTTGTTTATACAATATGTAACTGCACATATTCTAGAAGGAAGGAGCAAAATCTTCAGGCTCTTTGTAAAGAAAAGAGAGGAAGATCCTCACTGAAAACTATTGATAGAAATGAGAAGGTTCTATGTCAAGGTCTATCATAGGTAGAGCTTCCTCTTCCATGTCTTTGAGTATGCATGGTTTAAGAAATTTGAATGATCCTTGTAAAACAGGCTATGCCAAGCCCCAAACCAGAATACGAGCAAAAAAAATCAAGAGTCAGCCAAATATTCCTGGAAGATAATTCTCTAAATGTCATAGATCAACTCAGAAACAGAACACATAAAAATTATAAATGTGACTCCCTAAAAATAAACAGACTAAACATGTTTAAGCATGTGTAAGTAATAAATACACTCGAGTGACTTGAGGGGACATGGTTTCTTTAGAAGAGTCAATAGAAATATTTAAATCTTTGTTGTGAGAAATAAAGTTTAGTAGTAGTTTGAATAGAAGAATGAAAAGAGAACTAAAGGAAATGCATTGAGCACAGAAAAGAAATGGGATAATCCTTTCATTTTCAAGAGCTTTTTTAAAAAAAACAGAAACTGAAAATTTAACAAGTATAAAGAAAAATATGTAAATTTTGGATGACATGAAATAGAAACAACATTACCAAGAGTCAAATGAGGAAAATACTAATCAAATCATTAATATATACAGAGAATAAATGTTGAGTAGATAAAATGTTTACTAAATGAAACTACTTGAGTGACTTCCACATATTAAAGTAAAATGCACACAAAAACATAAAATATCAATATAATTCAAAGCCACAGCTACAACTTCGTCCTCATGTTTTAAAGTCTTTTCCTTGCTCATCTCCATCTACATGCCTCACATGGCTCTCCAGTATGACTTGCTGAGCACAGATGCTTGAGCTTATTCTCACATGGACAAAATGTCTCCATTAGTATTCTCCAGCTAACTAAGTAGAAACTACCTGTCACTAATAGTTAAGTCCTAAGTTTTCTCAGAACCTTTCTGGACTAAGAACAAATGGTTCTCACTTACTAAAATGTTCAAAATCCTATAAATTCAAAAATCTCAATTATTTTTCTCCTTTTTCTAAGCTGGTAGATTTTGTGAAGTTATTTTTCTTATCTTTCTACAAAAATCCTAAGTTGGTCCTTCAAAGCTTATATTAGATCAAACCATTCCTCTGCTTGAAATTCCCCCCAAACTCGTTATCTCACTCTAAATTGAAATCCAACTTTATAAAGCCTGATTGTTCCTACATAATCTAGCATTTGGCTACATTTGTTACATATCCTGATTTTCTCCAGTTTCCTGCCTTTCTGATATTTCTTAGCCTTAGTCTCAACCTTCCCATTATTTTATTTTACCTTCTCCTCATAGTCTGTTTAGCTTACCTCTTGTCTACCATTGAGCAGAAACCTTAGCCCCAGGCTTCTACACTTGATTCTTTCCAACACTCAAAAAACTGCTACTGTCCTGTCCCAAACACTGTGAAGTTAGTTTCCTATGCTCTCAGTTATTTATCAGTGGAAGGTTTATCCTCTCATTTTACTGTATCTGTAAACTCTGCTCAACCAATTGATCCAAAGTTATCTTCTCTCATCAATTTGTCTTTTTCACTAAAATATGGTTACCATGCCTTCTCAAATGCATAGGGAAACTTCTGCAAAATTTAATTTTTTTTGTCTTTTCGAGACAGGGTGTCCCTGTAGCCCCGATGTCCTGGAACTCACTCTGTAGAATTCACAAAGATCCGCCTACCTCTGCCTCCCAAGTGCTAGGATTAAAGGCGTGTGCCACCACGCCCAGCTTAATTTATCCTTACTATTTTCTATGAAATTTCCCATAATCTGCTTTGTTTGATTAATTTGTACTTGACTGCCTGACTTCTAAGTCAGGTTTTTTTCATCTTATCAATTGGTAACTGTCTTCCATATGTAAATCATCACTTCTTGGTTAAGCCTAAACATCTTCAATACATCTGCATCATGCATCTAATTAATGTCATTCGTGTTTGTGATATAACCTTCAGGTAGCCTAGGTCACAACAATCATACTTCTTTAGAGCATCCATTTCCAAGTCTCTTAGGGGATTCATATTTTATTCTCTTCTCTTTCTATTCTCAAAGCCCCAATACCACCCTACTGCCCCTAATTTAGGGGCTCTCTTTCTGTTACCTTAATTAAGAATTATAACTGAAAAAAAATTATAACTGAAACATTAAGAACAATATTTTGCAGATTTCCACTCCTATTAGACCCACCTATCATCCTCTACCCACAATGTTCTCTGCCTTTCCAACTGATCACTAAATAGCTAAGGTTTAAGTGAGCACAGTCCTCCACTTATTTTCAAGACCCATTCTACTTTCCTTAACTATGCTTTTTATCAATTTTCCACTCTTTCTCACTGATTTTATATTTTGTTGTTTTCTCCCTAGGAGCATACAAACATACCACTTTTTCACATAATGAAAACACATAAAATTAATGAGAACGAAACCTACTTGGCAACATTTTTTTCCTCTAACTATGAAGCAAGGGATTTTTCACCATTTGTGAAATATGTTCAGTTTACTCAAACTTGACATTTCTGCCATTAACCTACTAGAATATAGTTTTCAGCTACAAAGGTAAATAATGGTAAGATGAGTTTAAGAATATTTCATAGTTTCATTCCAATACTTCTTACCTGAATTATACAGTAAGTATATTCAAAATCTAAAGGAGTAATACAAGAAAGAAGTTTGGACATTGGAATAATACACCTCATTCATCAAACATGTTTAACTCCATAGGAATTTTTGTCAAATATCAAAACAAACAAGACATTTCAATTTTTCATTATTTATCTTCTCTAGACTGCTCTTCAGAGTCTTTGGAGGAAAAATCACAGAAATCAACAAAATTTTCTAAGTGATGTGAATTTCTCATATCATTAAATCACATCCAAATAAGTATATAAATGCATACACATATGCATATGCTCATATGCAAAGAAATAGTTCTATGTGATGATCAATACCCTTTCATTATGATCAGTTTAATAAAAAGGTGTAAAAAATAATATGTGGATTGTGAACCTGATTTGTCAAGTATACACATGAACTTCCTCAATTCCCAGTGCTGAGTGATTGTGTGCTCATAGCTAAAGCTGTCAGTCAGAGAAACCCAGTATCATTCCAGAGTAGCAAATGCAATCCATCATTTATTTACATGTAATAGCTCTGTGGTTTGTCCTACTACCTTTCTTGTAGAAGAGATGAATATGTTTAATCATTGTTTTAAATTTTGCTCTACTTCACCAAAATGCTAAGAAAAACTTAAAATCATCTTAAGAACAGAAAATGTGCAGATTTACATTTGTGGTTTTGTTTTGCTTTGAGACAGCATTTCACACTGCCCCCCTAGCTGACCTGGTGCTTGTTATGAAAGTCAAGCTGGCCTTGAACTCACAGACATCTATTTACCCTTCCTTCAGAGTGCTAGAATTAAAGATGTGTGGCAATGGAACTGGATGCATGCTGAATTTCTTAAATATAGAAAGTTGAAAGATGGCGAAATTAAAATAAAAACAATGAATTTATTTGTAACAATCTTGTTTTTACATACATATTAAATATGAAAACTGTGCCTAGGTTATTGAAGTAATTACATCCTCTTGTGAGGTTTGAGAGAAAGACATAGTACAAGTAAAGAATATAATTTTAGGGGCTGGAGAGATGACCTAGTTGTTAAGAGCACCAACCGCTCTTGCAGAGGACCTGGGTTCGATCCCCAGCACCCACATGGTGGCTGAGAACCGTCTGAAGCTCCAATTCCAGGAGAACTCCAGCTCCAGGGGAATCCGACACCCACTTCTGACTTCCGCGGCTTGCACGACACGGGTGCACAGACTTGCATGCAGACAGTACATTCGTACACATACAGAAATAAAAAAAATAAATTAAAAAAATTTAAAAAAAGAATATAATTTTAACACTTTAAACTTTGCTCACATTTGTATTTTTTGAAGTTTTAATTAAAATAGATTGGCAATTTATTTTGAAATTCAATTTTCCTATTGAAATCCAGTCAGAATTATAGTAAATTTGAAAAAAAAAATAAATCTGGTAATTTGTAATATCACTGTTGGTGAGAAAATACATACATTGAAAAAGAACACAATAACAGAAAATACCTATGGCAACTAGTTAACTGATGGTCAAATAAACTATTCAGGTCCAATCCTTATATACTGTAAGAACAATTACTAGAGTTCTAGAAGGTATTAATTCCTTTATTGAAAGACCTATCATGCTTCTTAGATAAAAAAACATGGAGAATGAAGAAATAGGTAAAGCAAAAATTGTATGTGATATAAAAATGTTAAATACCAATGAATGAGAATTAAAAACCATCAGAGTTTTCAGGACAATACAGTTGGATGATTCTCTGTTGACTGGCAAATATCTTTTAAATTGCCCAACTATTGTAGTTTCCCTTCATCTAAGAGACTCTGAAGGACAAATCACACAAAAAAGCAACTATACAGAAGGTGAGGTGGTTCAGGTTTAATTTCTGTGACCAGATGGGCTCTCTGTCTGGGGTTATTTGCACAAGAAATTGACAAAAGCAAAGAGATTGGAAATCTGCTTTCTTTTAGACTGACAATGTATTTTTAAAGAGACTACATGTTAGACTATAGAAGCCTTAGAGTATTCTCTCTCAATTTGCACCAGCAAACACTTAGCCATAAATGATCTGTACATCTCCAAAAGGGCACAGAGCAAAATCGAAAAAGAAGGACTACTTAGAGAGAAAAATCAAGGTCAATAGACAATGGACAGAGAATTTCCCCCCAGAGAGCAGAATAAGGCTGACAAGTGGATTTACCAGGGAAATAACCTCCTTGCCATTGCCAAAAATCTTCAAAATTTTTTCCCAGAAAAACATATGAAGATCTTGTTTTTGTTCACTGATACTGTGGTAGTCACTTCTTCAAATGTGTGTCTACTCCAACAAACTGTTATACATTTGCTATGGAGAAATAGTGTGCAAATAACGTACTCTTGTTCTTTTGCTTTTATTTAAAATTTTATTTAAAATAAAGCCAGGGAAGATCATATCCTAACCAGAAACCCCCTGTGGGGGGACATATAATGGGATAGGGCTCTGACAGCTGTGTGAATACACAGATACAGTACTTCATGGGCTTTGAAAGAGAGTGAGTTGTGGTACAGAAAACATCTTCCACATAATGTCTCTTATCATAATGTAGAAGAGTATTTTGTTGGTCTAAATTCATCTAGCTGAAGAAGAGATTTGTCCAACTCACTTGCAGCTAGTTTTTCTCTGTGTTTAGGTTTTGGCCATTGTATTGCAACATGATCCTTTCTTAATCTAAGGGAAACCTTGCCCTAAGCAATTTTCTCCTTCCTGCTTCCCTTCTTTCCTTCCTTCCTTCCTTCCTTCATTCCTTCATTCCTTCATTCCTTCTTTCCTTCCTTCCTTTGACAGAACATTGATGTGCTTTCCTAAGTGGAATAGGCATGCTAAAGCATGAGCACGAAGTTCAAGATGTAAAAGAGATGACACTGGAAGCCCTAATATCTCTGGAGCTAGTTTACTACCAAGGACCTCCAAAGAGTTATGTGAGTAATCCTCATCAATGTTTTAAATATCACTGTTGTCACTTGTGGTAGCACAAATCTATAATCCCAGCATTCAACAAACAAATGCAGAAGGATTTCAATACAAGTTCAATGCCAGACTGAGCTACATAGCAATGCCATGTTTCTAAATAAACAAATAAAATATAAAGGCTATTTAGATAAATTGAAATAATCCTGAATTAATTATATGATAAACAAATTTTCATATGATTTCTTTGTACAAAAAATTAGACTCAATGAAAATTATAATAATTTGCAAGCAGTTATGATATGATTAGAAAGTAGTCTAAGCCAGGTGTGGTGGCACACACCTTTAATCCCAGAACTCTGGAGGGACATAGATCTCTGAGTAATCAAGGACAGCCTACTTTACACAGTGAGACAAGTTGGGCCTATAGGGAGACATTGTCTCAAAAAGAAAAAAAGATGTAATCTAATGATGATTGATTTCTTTGGTGCCCAGCTGCCTACAAAGCAACTTCTGACACCATGTAAGCTAACAATTCAGACTTTCCTGGTCAGTTTGAGGTTGATTTCTCTATGCGCTGCATCCAAAGTGAGTGGTGTCCTCAGCAACAGCACTTTATCATTTACTTGTGGTGAACAATCAAGAGGAATAGCGATAACCTGTGTTGTTTTCTGATACTTTTTGGGCTTCCTTGACCACAACTCAGGAAAGTATCCTAAGCCTGGAACTGTGATTTTTACTTAATAATTCATTTCCTCTGGAAGCAGCACTATGTACCCATGCAGAGTATTTCTACTCAAATCCCCCTTTTTATACATTACACTTGTTAATTGCCTTATTATCTAGCAGATTTCCATAAGAAGTTCCTTTATGTCCTTCATGTTGCCTAACCACAACCACCTGTCTCCTCTTCCCGAGTCCCCATTTCCATCTAAACCATTAACCCTGAATATTTCCCTCCTTACATTTCATGTCATCTGTGTTCTGCTCTCCCTCTAACTGAAATTTTAATTTAGTTGGAGAATCTGAGGTTTCAATACGACATTTTCATGCACCTTTCATTTCAGGTAAGCCTTTTGCCTTCTCCAATCTTCCAACATGTCTAAACATTTTGCTCCCAATATTCCTCTTCTGTACTTCCATTTAACCTATAATTTACTATTCACCATCTCTTAAATAAAATTCTACCTCCAGTGGTCCATTTTAGTTCCCCATCTTCCAGATGTACACTACGTTAAAGATACAAAGATTTGAAGCTAAGATTCACATATGAGACAGTACCCATTACTCTATAATAAAAAACTGACTGCTATAGAGATGTATCCACTAGTGCAATACTGGCATAATGATTATGGGGGTGATTTACTGATTCCTGATTGGGGATGAGGCCTGCTCCACAGGAAAGCTCTCATAATTCATACTGTAAATCTTTGGAGATCATACACCCTAGGGGTAGCTTACTACTGTGTTTTGCTATATGACCACATAGTCAAAATGCATTTTATATGCACTCGTTGTATCATGTCTATATGACATAATATATATGATAGTAATATAGTAAATAATAGTTATATATTACCCTATATTGTGTACTAGTATACTTACATCGCATGGATGTGTGACTGTTCACAACTATGTTAACCTATAGAAGACCTGCACAAGATTAATCCATTCAATATTCTGGCAGAGATGAAGAGGGGAGCCTGAATTCTATCACAAGAGATTTTGGCAGTTGATGGCTGCTGAGGGAAGGGATGTATCTTGATATGCCCCATTGAATGGTCACATACCCATGTCCATATGGGTAGTAGTAATTAGACACAGGGGGACTTTACCAACCACAAGAGAAAAAATAAGACATTAAATTAGGAGATAGAAGGAGGCGAGAGCATTAGGGGGAGTTGGACAGAAGTATTGATGGATGTATATGTTCAACATATGATCATCAAATAGAGTAACGTAATGAATAATAAAGAGTTGAGCAACTGAGAATATATGAATCCACTGAAGCCAGCCATGGTTGAGCAGGTGGATCTTTGTGAGTTCAAGGCCATCCTTGTCTACATAGTGAGTTTCAGGACAGCTGGGGCTACAGGGAGACCCTGTCTCAAAAGACCAATAAAAATGCAGTGAATCTGACTACTGTGAACATTCTCTTTCAAGTGTTTATTCGGTTATTTTGTTGTTGTTGGTTGTCCTTTGTCTCATGTAGCCTAGATTGGCCTCTCATGTGTTTGTAGTTTAGAATGACCATAGACTCCCTTTCTCCCGCATGCATTTCCCAAGTTCTAAGATTATGGTTATGTACCACCGTGCCTTCCTTGTTGTTTTGTAATGTATTTTTCATTTTTATTTATGTGTGTGTACATTGGCTGTGTGTAGGTATCACCATGTGAATGTGGGTGCCCACGGAAGCCTGAGATATCAGATCCCCCTGGGCTTGAGTGACAGGCAGATGCTATTAGATCTAAATGGATGCTGGGAAAAGAGCTAGAAGCAGTCCTGTACAAGAGCAGTGTACACTCAACTACTGAACCATCACTCCATCCTCAAATGCATGGCTTTAAGTGTTTCTGTTTTGAACCCCGGCACATGGCTTTAAGTGTTTTAAAGACAAAATCTTACAGCTCCATATTTTTCTAGCATTCATAGTTCTGGAAGATGCTATGCACACTAGAAAATGAGAAAAAGAATAATCAGTCTCAACCATCCATGGAGTCTTGGGAGCTACAATAAGGACTGGCTTGACAAGATGTATTCACTGATACGATAAGAGCATAATTATTGTAGGAGCAACGAAATAGTTTTTGGTTAGATTTAAGGATGCTCCACAAGATGGAACCCACATCTGGCACCATTAACAGTGCCATGAACCTGTGGGTAGATAAGTCTTAAACTAAGCCAGAGCACATATATATTACTAGCATTTTGCTAAATAGACAATGTATTAAACCACCTCCTGATGACATGTCTTTAAACTGGTAGATAAGTGCATCTCTCAACCCACATCAGAGAAGCTTCTTATATCAGTAGATGGTGATTAACACAGAGATTCGCACCTGCTGAACATGCAGAGCATGAGAAACTGCAGTATTCTCAGCCCTAAATGTGACATCTATATTATACCCTCAAACCCAAGGCACAGCTATCATCATTGTGGAAAAGGGGAGGTGGAGAGACTGATCCAGAGGCAAGGGAAATCTACAAGAAACTGTTTTGGGAACACAACAGGGAAGGAAGGAAGTTGCACATATAAATTCACAGTGGTTCTGGAAGCATGCACAAGACCTAGGTATGCTCAAATCAGGACAAAAATCTCAGAAAGACTGAAGGAAGGGGACACAAAGATCCACCCTTCGTTGAAGAACTATTGGGAATTTATAGCTGCTGGGAGAAGGGGAGTCCGTTTTCCTTAATGATGTAATCACTGCTAGGTCAGGTGCCTTCCAGGGTAATCCATACCAAAAATAGTTGGGGAACACAAATTGGACTCAATGGGCTTAAAAAATCACAAAGTTGGGTGACCAAATATGTGGATATGGAGGTGGAACTGGGAGGAAAGAAGAGGGGAGGGAAACGTGCTAACAGATACTGTATAAAGTCCTCAAAGAATAAAGTATTTTATGAAAGAAAAAAATAACATAAAATTATAAACAAGTTCTTGGATCAGGGAGATTAGTCTATGTAAAACCACTTGCGACCTACAAATGTTAGGATCTTAGTTCAGTTTTCAGTACCCACCTAAGAGCCAGGCATATACCAGAAGCACCTGTAATTCTTGTGCTCTTGCAGGTACATGGGAAGTGGATAAAGGAGAATACTTGGAAGCTCATGCTTCTTCTGTCTTGGTGTGCCCAGTGGAAAACAACAAAGAAACTCTGTCTTAAGCAAGATGCAAAACTTGGGCTGACCTGGGGTCATTCTCTGACCTATATATGCATACCACCCTACCCTACTATGGCCTATATATATATCCACAGTCACTACTATGACCTATATATATATCCACAGTCACACACACACACACACACACACACACACAAATTCATGTTGTCAAAATTACCTTCATTTATTAAATTTTAGACATTAAAACTTACTAAAAATCTTTCTATACATGATTATCCTTATTTACAGAATAATATATTGAAAATCAAGGTTCACCACATTAGCATAATAAAGTTATTGCCAAAGTAGTCATATGTAGAGAGGCATTACCCATTTCCCTACCTATCATAAGGTTCATTGCTAAAGATCTTATAGCAGAAGCTCAATCAACAAAAGCAATGCATAACAAGTTTACTTGATTTTATATGTCATAGGCCCTTTCAAGCAGGAAGACTTAAAGACCCAGTAAAATGATTCTTTTATTATATAGCTTTCTCTGTGTGATGAAGAATGGGAAGCAAGGTAGACATGAGACTGAGTGTGTGAGCTGAAGCATTTCTCCTCCTAGTATTGGGCAGGCCAAAGAATAGAAAAAGTGGTCTTTCTAGGTTTATGGCTTACTTTGAAGAAAGAGTTTTCATTTCTGCGCCAATGATTGAAGACAATGAATGTTGGTTTCTGAGACTATAAGGTGTGAAGAGGAGGGATGCCAAGAAGGAGGAAGGAAGGAAGTCTGGGTAGCCTTGTTTCTGGGGCCATTCTGATTTTCTTCAGTTCAGAGAAGTGTGCTGAACAGGTGACATATACGTGATATCATTTTTATGAGCCCTCACCTCGTAAACATTGACAGTGGATGAGCAAAGATAAATGAGAGAGTGAAAGAAAGTAAAGTTGTGCATCTCTCCTTACAATGAAGAGTTCAGAAACAATGGATATCATCAACTAGTTTTATCAAATCCCAAATGAAACTTAGAAGCCTGTTTTATGTGAATAAGATTGCCCTAGATAAGACATGAATACTATCTCACAAATTTCAGGGAGAAGGTGGAAGATAAGAGATGTGTTTTGGTTTGTGATTTATGTCCTGCATTGAGTTCCTTATACTAACAATAATGCTGATGTAATTTCTACTATGCACTATCAATACTTCTGAATACTTCGTACATACTAATCCATAATTCCCCATAAAACGTATACAATTGGACAATGTTGGCACAGAACATTTGACTATTTTTCTCAAGATGCACTCTATCTCCAGAGTATGAATGCAAACACCTGCTTCTTCTAAGAATAAAAAAGCAATATGAAAAATCTAAAATTGCTATATTGTGCTTTGATTGCATTTATTAGAATTATAGTGGTAATGATAAAATGAAATAAAACAAGATATCTTAAGCACCAATTTCTAGAGAGCAAACTATTATTTAGAGATTATGGAGAGAAAATTATTCAAGAAACATGTTATTCTTATATCACTAAATCACACTCTTCAGCCATGTGAGCATAGTCTTTGTAGTAAAACAAAATACTGTGGACAGTTTTCAGTTGTGGGAGTTATAATAATAAATATTTCACAAGCTTATATTTTTAGATTAATACCAGATTTCCAGTCACACATGTACTTTCTGAGTTTTTGTTCTACTCTCCATATATGGAAATATTTATACTTGCTAATTTATGGTTTAATTTTGTAGCTATGAATGTTTGATTGTAATTTAGTTCTAATTTTAAAGATATTGAAGAATCATATATATGTTTTTCTTTATAGTAAACTTACTTTTCACTTTTTAATGAAAATAATTATTTATCAGGGACAGGTAAAAATTAAAAAATGATCACAGTTGTTTTAACTACCCAAAAAGTGTGGTGTTGCCGCCGGGATTTGTCGCGGGGCCCACTTAATCCTAGGATGACCCATGTGGAAAGCTCACACAGGAAAGCACACCATGTGTAGGCAGGTTGAGGTTCAAATGCAGAGAGAGATTTTATTCCAACATGTCTGCTTAAATATCCATCATTCTCAATTTGTCACTACACCTCACCCCATGGGTGTGGCCAGGGAGGTACCATTGGCTTAGAATCCAACCCATCTATCTAAGCTTTCCCACATCTCACCCTTTTAATTTTATTTTTTTAATTTTTCTGAGAGGCAGGGGAGCCCATGTGTGAGACTAACAACCCAAAGGAACCCGAGTTTTAAATAGCCAGCTGCTCAAGCCTGTTTTGAGTGCTAGGCAGTAGGGGACAGGTCAGACCTGAAACTTTTTTTCACACTAAGGCCAATTAATATCCAAATATACCAACCATGAAGTAAGCTGATTGTCAAGCGTAAGCAATGAATGTAAGTAACATTCATGTAAAACCAATTAGCAAATATCTATGTTCATATTTAGAACAACCCAAGTTTCCCATAGTCCAATTGGAGAAGCTTGTATGCACAAGCATGTTGATCAAATAAGAGTCCAGTGTATATTGCCGTAGTCTCACGATTCACCCCAATCTCTCTGCAGCCCTTACATTCTACCATGCCTCCTCTTCTGCAAGTTGTTCCCTAGGCTTTGGAAAAGGGGCACAAGTGGGTGAGAAGTAAAGCAGTCTGTTTTCTCTGGAGATGTCATTTTGGACTCTAGTCTGTTGTTTCCCTTCATGGGTTGACAGCTTATCCAGGTGACCTTTTTAATCCTACTAACAAAGCACAAGCAATTAGATGTTCCAGTGCATTTAAACATTTATTTATTATGGAAGCTAAGCTGTGAGCATAACACAGATGCTTGGATGTATGCAATCCACAAACTAGTGTTTCCTCTATAAAGTGGACAAGATCTTAATTGTGGCTTATAATCATACTCCTAACCACTAGAGAATGTAAGTAATAGATGGCATCAGTCATGAATTATTTACTCCAAGGAGAGAGCTATAGCCCCAATCAGATTTGGGATTATAGTATATATATATGAATATTATTATAAATACAATAAGACACTGGCTGCCACGGTTGCACAATATCTCCAGGGTTGTTGAGTGTAGCGATATTGATTACAGTAGGACTTGCTTGTCTCAAGACCAATATTTTTGCTTACTCTGCATTCATTGACCTTTGGTAATCACTCTTCTGGCATTTCAGAGGCCACGCACTATTAGCAAGTGATGTCTCAAAACATTTTTTCATGCTTATACACCAGGTCTTCGACAACAGGAGACTTACATCTTTCTCCTTGCAGGATTCCTTTTTATTTGGGAAAGGCCTTTATAATTTTGGGGGCTTGGATCCCCAGCTCAGACATTTGTGGTTGTTGGCATGAGTGCCCCCATAGGCTGTAAGTATTCAGACATTTTGTCCCAGTTGGTGGGGGCGCTTGTTTTTGGAGGTCTCAGAAGGTGTGGCCATGCGGGGAATGTAGGTCACGGGCAGGCCTTAGTGAGTTTAACAAGCTCTGTGGTCAACAGTTTGCCCTCTCTGTTATCCCTGTAGCTCTTCGAGATGTGACCCTACGGGTTTGCTAGCTCCAGATTCAGCTGCCACACCTCCCGACCAACCATGGACTCTTAGTTCCCCTGGAACTTCAATTGTAACGCTCAAATAACTCTTCCTTTTATAAGTTCCTTTGTTCATAGGTGGCTTTATCACGCAACGAAATAACGCTAATACCAATCTCGCTTGGCAGATACATTAATCCATTGCTGATATCAGATCTCTCCGTATTTATTATTATTTTGCTTATTACACACTTATAGAGACTTAACTATATCCTACAGCTCAGGAAGAGCTTTCAGTTCATCATCATGTTTTCTCTTTTTCCTATAAGAGGCGAGAGGTAGGAAGGGTTTTCTCGAGCATCTGGAGGTAAACTTCATTAGGACACAATTAGGAATAGTTAAACCCAATGAATGTCAAAGAGATGCCAGTGTTTGTAGTCAGCAATGCTTACGGTGTTCCTTTTTCTTTATGTTCAGATGGGGCCAGCCTCCTACTGCTGGGACATTTCCCAGGTCCATCCTGCACAGCCCAAAAGTTGTACATTTTCAAGCATTTAAGTTGGTGTTTTTTTACCTGTGGGAACATAACAATATCTCCTCCCATGTTAGTTTCAAGATCTCAAAATTGAAAATTTCATCAAAAGGTTTGAATACAGAAGATATTATACCACCTCCTCTTTTTTTTTTTTTTGAATTTATTTTATGTTTTGATCTGTAGATGCCTAGTTGTCCTACAAGTAAGGAAAAAATGTTACAAGGTGATAGCTGTATAACACAGAAAATATAGAGACCATCTGGTACCTTAACCCAGAGTTACAGATTATGCTAAAATCAATTACACATCTGACATGTCCCAATAGTTCCAATGTAATTACCGATTTTAACTATCTTTTCAAGCTCTTGGCCTTTTCAGGCCTGGCATGAAAACCTGCTTTAAAGATTTTTCAATATCTATTCTTAATAAATTTTCTTTTTGGGGATGAGATGGGCCTAGCGGTTAAGAGGCTACACCCTCTTACAGAGGACCCATCGGCTCGATCCCCAGCACCCACATGGCGAGAGCCATCTGAAACTCCAATTCCGAGAACTCCAGTTCCAGGGGAATCCGACATCCTCTTCTGACCTCCGTGACATTGCACGACACGGGTGCACAGACCTGCATGCAGACAGTACATTCATACACATATACAGAATAATAAAAAATAATAATAATAATAATAATAAAATAAAATTTTCTTTACAGTTTCTTATGCCCATTAGTCAAGTAAAGACTGGCTAGATATCCCATGAGAAGTTGTTTACCATCTAAACCATCTTGATTTTTTTTTTTTAATGGGAGCTTCTAGGAAGCTTCCTTTGTCAAAAACAGGTGCAATTTCAGTCCTGCTAAGGGGAAGGGTGACACATGCCCACTTTGTGGACAGTGTAGGGACTGGCCTCATTGCATAGAGCACAGTTGGTCACGTCTATGAACTGACCAGAGAGGTAACTTCCTACTCGGGGTCCTTAGCCTGGGACGAGACACGTTTCCCACTCTTGGCTGAAACTTTCCACCTGCCCAAGCTCAGGACATCAATTTCACACCAGCTTTCAGGTTGGTGGTCGCAAAGGGAGCCTTTTTCCAAACCAACTGGTCAACCACAACACCAAGCTGCCCACTGTCATTTGAACAAAATGGCAGGTCCAGCGTGTATGCACACAAAAAATTTAAAAATGGCGGCCTGTGAATTCCAAGTGATGTTAATTGGAATTCAATTTTTTTTTATTTTTAAATTTTTATACCTTTTATTTTTTATTCCCAAATACCCCCAAAATTTTATTACACTTTATACATGAAAACTGGTTGCATCTTTTGTTTAGATGTTGAAAGGCGCTAACCAGTAGGTGGCAGTGTAGATCCATTATTTTAAATTTTAATAGATAACCCATAACTCTTTGTTGAAATTGAATTATGTTTTGGTGTTTAATATAAATTGCTCTTGAGAAGGAAGGGCCACGTTCCAACTCAGAGGCAATGTTTTTACTGGTATCATAGCTGTTACATTATATTATACTTAGACCAACAAGTACACACATCCATACAATGTGCGTGCGCATCCAACACATGTGTGCGCACATACAACAACGTACATACAACATACATATAATAAAGATTTGTTAGGTTGACCTGTAAGAAAGAAAGCCATATTATTGATGTTTAATGAGAAACATGAAAATTTTTATAATTTGTTATAGGGTTATTTTTACTAATCAGAATAAATATCCTAGTAACTGATAAAACAGCTGAGATCCATATGCCACCTCTTGGGCCTATTTGCAACCACTTGCCTTTAATGAACTATAACCTAAGTTTACTATTCTTTCCCTATCTTGTCCCTTCTGGTTAACTATGCCTAAACTGTCCTCTGCTAAGCCAACTGTCCTATACTATTTACAAATCTAAAGATTGAGGATTCCCAAAAGTAGACCAGGCCAAAGTTTTTGTAGTTTTGGAACAATCAATCTTGTCTTGCTATTAAGGGAATTTAAGAATAAGTAATAATTATTCACCAATACAACCATTTGATTAATTATTATAATTTATCAATAATGTATAACCTATTATTAGTCCACAACAATCATAATTAAATTATTATGAATAATTGTAATAATAGCAGCTAACAATTTACCATTAGACTGAATTTTATCAATTATTATTAATATTATATTCAACAAACATAACTATAACCATTATATTAATTATTATTAATAATTAACAACAATTCTATCATTAAACTGAATAATATGCATACTATAACCAGATTAAAATTGTTAACACCTAAGGGGTATAACACAAACACTTTTTTTATGAATTGAATCTATTTTGTTTTTATAGTTAGTTAAATAGATTACCTGTAGGATTATGAATTTAAAACAGTGGAACTCACTTCACTCACACATACACCAGTTTGAGATGGGCTTAATAGAAACATAAAACAGTTTATTCAAAAAATTTCTCATTTTAAGTTAAACCATATATTATTCAATTTACATTGTTATTTAGAGACTTTACTATTTTCTCTATGTCTCGTTAAAAAAGACAATTTATCGGGTAGTCAAGTTTGTTTTGTTAGAAATTCAAGGCTTGTAAATTCTCCTAGAAATCATCTATCTTGTTTCAAAATGCTGAAGTCAAAAGGATGTTACCTAAATGAAAATTTAGTGGGCATGATTTAGATACCATGTGCTCAGTGGGGCAGCTGGTATGCATGCAAACAGCAGCACTTATGCGCCAGGCCAGAGCTCAGACACGTGTGATCTAGAATTCTGTGAGAAGATATTTTTAAGGTGAAACACATTAAAAAGGAGCAAGTAAAATTAATCAACCATATATAGGGTATCCGGGGTTAAGTGAAAATATTACACTTTAAGTTAAACATGCTGAATGGATTTGAATACTTAATGTAAAGCTAGCGAACCCAATTTGGATCTACAAATAGCCTGGCAGGTTTTATGTAAGAAGAGTTAGATTTAGAAAAACCATAAGAAGACAAGAGAGCAGGGCTGGAGAGTGGCTCAGCGTTAAGTGAAGCTGCTGCGGGCCGATGACTCTACAGGAGGACCCGGTTGGGGGTGTCCGATCCCCAGCATCCACTGGCTGGCCAGAGTTCTGTCTGAAACTCGCAATTTCCAGGAGAACTTACCATGCATCCAAGGGATATCCGTGATCCCTTCTTCTGATGCCTTCTATCTAAAAACAGATTTTGTATATAAAACTTGAGAAAAGTGGCCAAGGCTTGAAATTATCTGGAAGATGCTCTTGGAGAAGGGTGGTTCTGTGAAAGGCCTTAATTTGCAACAGAAAGAAGTGTGCCCAGGTCTAAGAGAGCTACTAGGAGAAAATTTACATATGACCAAGATTGGAACCGAACTTGAGGAGCCTGAGGAGCCGGTTCCTCACAGCAGGAGTCTTTCTTTGAGGGAATGGAATTTAAAACCAGAAAGTTTTTCAGACCTGTAGAATTATGAAAAATTGTTTTAAGGCCAAACATAACTGCTAAGGCTTAATATTAAATTCAGCCTTGAGGTCACTGGCTTTTATAGCCTGTAGGAGTGACCATGCCAGGAGGCACATGCCTGGAAGTCACTGGGTGCTCCCTCTGAACGAAATCAGAGGCAGGCTCTCCACGTTTACAAACCCACATGCCCTGAGACCACAGTCCAATCCACTGAGACCAGCAGGAAAGACGGCTCCACCACAACAGATAGATATCAGAAGAGAGAGAGAAAAAGGCAAGATTTAGGGGTATGCATACCTAAGTTGTTAAGGTTTCCTTCTGCCCCACGTTTGGATGCCAATTGTGGTGTCGCCGCCGGGATTTGTGGCGGGGCCCACTTAATCCTAGGATGACCCATGTGGAAAGCCCACACAGGAAAGCACACCACATGTAGGCAGGTTAAGGTTCAAATTTAGAGAGAGATTTTATTCCAACATGTCTGCTTAAATATCCATCATGACTCAATTCATCACTACACCCCACCCCATGGGTGTGGCCAGGGAGGTACCATTGGCTTAGAATCCAACCCATCTAACTAAGCTTTCCCCAAAAAAAGTAATTGCCCCAAAATATTTATTTTTATTTGACATATATGAGTGTTTTTCCTGAATATATGTAAGAGTGCCTGTGTCCTGCAATGCATATAAGGGCCAGAAAGGGCCTTAGATCCCATGGAACTGGAGTGACACCTGGTTGTTAGCCACCATGTCCCTACTGAGAACCAAATTAAGGCTTCTTCCTGTTGAGGCAGCTCTGTAGACTGGCAAATCTCCCATAAAACTCCCTGAAAAAAAGAACATCAATGTCAAGGTTAATACCAGTTTTTCAACTCCAGACAGAGAGTAGTTTTAGAGGAATGAGGTTGCTCTTCATAGGAGAATGTTAAAAACTAAAACAAAACAAAAAGTTTCAAGCAGCATAAACTGTATCACGTGAATATGAAGTTTTAAGGTTTGAATGCCAGGCCTTGATCACTGCTTCAACCACAAATGCTGATGTGGTCAGTGAGCTGTAGTGCCAAGGCTCTAGTGATCTTATTGCCATATCCCCAGCCTCTAATAGTAAAAGGGAAGAGAATAGTGCTTCTTTAGAATGTTCTAATTTTTTTTTTTTATTTTTGGTCTTTTGAGACAGGGTCTGCCTGTAGCACCATCTGTCCCCGGACTTGAACTCAAGAAATCTACCTGAAATTGCCTCCCTAGTGCTTGGATTACAGTAGTGCACCACCATGTCTGGCAGAATGTTATTTTTTTAAAAAAATTCTTTCGGTTAACTCTTTGGAGATTTCATATACAATGAACAGTCTACTACTTTTCATAAAATTGTCAAATAAATACAGTTCCTTGAAATCTGGTATATCCATTATCATATCATTTTCTTAACAATAATGACACACACACACACACACACACACACACACACACCACACACATGCACACAGACAGAGGTAGAGGTAATCTGGCAAGCAAAGTGTAGCCAGTCTTCCTGGTTCCGTGTAGGCACAAGTTAAAAAGACTAGAATAGGGCTCAGCATTCTGTCTCTCTGTTACCAGAATGGATTCCAATGTTAAAACTTAAAAAAGAAAATTGTAAAGTCCATCATGCCTTATAACCTTGACTAGACACTGAAGAAAAAACATATATAAATATTGAGCATTGATAACAAAGGTGGTAGTGACATTAACTTTTTATTTCAGATGAAACACTTATTAATCATACCTCCCCTGATAGAGTTGATGTTTTTAAATTTTTACATATTTTGCTAAAATTTATCTTCCCATTCTAATTTGAAGTAAATATTTTTCTTAAGAAATATGGGTATAACATTTTTCTAAGCACTATTTGGATAGCATTTGCCATCAGTAATGTTAATTTCTATGATGAAATAATTTATCATTATTCTGTTCACTTTGTTTTCATGCTGCACATATGACAATGTATCGATCACTATCATTACCCTTTCATAGAAATTTTAATAAAGTTCAGACAAATGAGCAGCTTCAAAATCATTTTAATTCCTCATCTATTCCCTTTAAGGCTGTGTCTAATTTTACAACTGGCACTTGACAAGGCAATGAGTCTTCCTTCCAGCCTGCTGCTAAAATATTACTTTTGCATGAAATTCCCATTGGAATGATATGTCAAAAAATAGGTTTCACAATTTCATTTTTTATAACAGAGAAATTACAGAGTTTCAAAATATTTAGCTCCATGGAAGAGAGAACATTAATTTTTTGGACAATTTGTCATTTAACACAGGCTGGCCTCAAACTTCTTATGCAGTTGAGGCTGGCCTTAAGCTTTGGATTCTTCTGCCAGACTATTCAAATCCTGCAATTACTATTACCACATCTTCTGGAAAACTAATTTTTAAGCACTCACATTAGAAGGGTGTGGAAATGGAGGCATTTAAACCTAGCACTCTGGAGGTGGGGGCAAGAGAATCTCTGACATCAAGGACAACCATGTCTACATAGTGAATTTTAGGCCAGCTGGGGCTACAAGGAGACCTTGTCTCAAAAAAATAAATTAAAAAGAAAAGAATCATATTATATTGAAAAGCTGAATATTTTCAATATTGTGATGCATGATTCTGACATGTTTTGAGACTCTCTTCTATTCCAAGTGCTTTACACAAATTTAGGTTATAAACTATAAGGTGTTTGTATGTGTAGCCTTCTCTTTTGCTTCCTAGACATGCTCATGGAAAACAGAAAATGCTTTATCACTGGACTGTTATTAACAGTGTCCTTTTTACCACAAAATGAAGAGTTATAGGCAAGTGGAGAATATTATAACAAAACGATAATGAAAGTAATTTTAATAAAAAATAATATTTTTTGAGACAGATCTCCCTGTAGCCCCAGCTGGCCTAGAACTTGCTATTTAGACCAGAATGGGCTCTGTCTCACAGAGGTTCCCCTGTCTCTGCTCCCTGAGTGCTGATGTTAAAGGCATATGCCACCACACCCAGACAAGGAATAGTTTTTAAAGCATAGACCAGCTTGGGAATAGAGACATGGTAAGTAACTCTTAACTACATTCAGTAATAAAGAAAGAAAAATAATCTAGCCTCTCTCAAGGAAAGAGCATTAGGTTTTCCATTATTTTACAGTGAGTGTGTGCAGGAACTATTACTGATTATCAACATCTACTCTCAGTTGACAAAAAGGGTAAAGAATAGGACAACTCAAGGTAGAACACTTCCCAGTTATTCATAGATCACCAGAAACCTTTATCCCTTGGGGCCTTTAATAATTGAACACATTTCTACTCAAACTCCAGATTTGTAGAATGATTAGTGATTAAAGTTGGCACAACTGGTGTCCAACAAATATGCACACTTAGTGATTAATGCACAGTTTATCTCTGCATGTTATTTTATTACTTGTGTTAGTTCTCCCTCTCCTCTCTGAAGTGTACCTTTGGGTTTTACACAATTACTAAGTTGAAAACATATCACATTATGCTTTTTTACATACAATTTTTCAACTTAATTCTATGACATGAATGTTTACAAGACATGTTTCTATGCATTGTAAAGAAAAACACTACTGATTTTTTATGGAAAATCTTACATTCACCAGAGCTTAGTGCAGGTGCCAGGCTCTAACTGATTGAACTTTATTATCTAACTTTATTATCTAAATTACTCTTCAAAGTTATTATAATTTGGGGTTTTAAGTAATGACACTAAAGTGCAAAAAAATAATGTGGTCAATGTCATAAAACAACAGATATTAGAGTTAGCCTTCAACTGAGTCCATTTGTTTGTAGCCTTTGCAGTCTGATGTACCAAACTATACCTGTAAGAGTAAGAATTTACACTACCCATCTCAGACTATAAGCTGTATTTTGTCACAAATCCAGACTCCATCAGAAACTGAAGGCCTTTCCTCTATAGAACAGCCAGAGTTTTGCCTGAAATCTTAAGTGGATTCAGTAGCTTAGAGGCCAATCACAGACCAAGTCCAGAGATCACAGGTCATGAGGGACCTAGGCCACAAATGCCCTTCAGTCAAAGCACCCATTTTAGTGCAGTCGTTGTAACACAGACCTATTTTCTTATGCTGTTTTCTAAGTTTCAGTATTCTCAACTGATATACTAAGACAACAGAGAATTTAGAAATGTCCTATAAATATTGAATCCATAGACTAGAATCAATTAAAAGTAAATGGACACAAAAATATTTTTCTTTGATAGAAAACGGAGGTAATTATAAACTCAGTCCCCCTAGTCTGCGCTCTCTGAATTCTGGACCCTTGTTATCTTTTATATCCATAACTTTCCACGTCCAGTTTTCCTTTGTCTATGCGTTTCTCCCTTTCTAGCTACAAGCTCTCTTGTCAGCTCTCCATTCCATAGTCAACAAACATCCTATTCATCCCCTACCAGATGCCTGAAGAATATCAATATAACCAAAGCTCACCTGCCCTTTCTGATCTTTGAAAGGGTCTGTGCTAAAGTGCAGGGCAGTAGACAACATGGTGGACATTGTAGTCCATGCTCCTGAAGCCACATTTACATGTCCCAGTTCCAGTTGGACCTTGGTCAAGTTCCAGCTTTTAAAAGTGCTGCAACTACATCATTGTCACTTAATAGTAGCTGAGAGAATTGTGTGTTTTAGGTGCTTTGAACAGTGCCTATAGCCAAGAAAGCACACGATTACGTTAGCTCCTTTGCAAAGCTCTAAACAGGGGGTCATGAATAGCAAACAGTGGAAATTCCAGCGGATACCGAAGTAGGATGCTACCAACTGGAGAATCATAGCAATGGCACAAAGAGAAGACTGGATGAAATGAGAAGAAAAGAGAAAGATGCTAGTGTTAGCATACAACTTTGTTTCCATAAGCCCAAACTAGAACTAACACCCTGAAGAATTATTTAATCAGAATGGACTGCCTGTGTCTTCTTGGCTATTGCGTGGAATGTCCTCAGGAAAGTTTTCATTCTCAAATCTTGATATGAGATATTTTTTAAGAACTTTGAACTGAATTTTCAGAAACATGCTTTAGATATTTTTTACCTTGATATAGGCTCCTGGAATTTCTCTTTTAATGTATCTCTTTGCCTCAGTGAAATTTGCAAACTAATATTTTAACAAGGGCTTAGAGGAGATTTTTTTAAATCTTATTAAGACTCTTCTAAGGCTTTTTTAAACTTAATTTTATTTCAGCTACTTATTTAGCTTTCTAAATCATTTATATTCTATATGTACTAATTTCTTAAGAGAAATAAAGATAATAGGAATCAAAGCTCTTTTTACCTAGTCTTTAATTGACCCCATATATAATAAATAGGCTCCAAAAATGTCTCTTCAACTATTGCTTCTTCTTCAAGGTCTTTTCTATGTCATCCTGAAGGATGATATATTAACTGATGTTATGAATCAATTTTTATTTGATCTGGGAATTTGGTCAAAGAATAAATTTAAAAAATCATTGGAAACATGTTTTTCATATTAATAATCAATCAATCAAATTTAAATTTAGAGATCCTGCAAAAAGTTCACAACCTATCAACCTTTTTTCCTTTTTTAGATATAAGTTTTTCTCTTTCTGTAAGACTTCACACTAGGTATGACTATATTGGGTGGCTCCCTCTTGCCACATGATGTACACTGAAACCTAATACTTGAAAGTTCAGCTGTTTCATTTATAATAAAAAACCATGGATCTGATAGTAGTATGAAGTTTATAATATACTTTAAAAGAAATCAAAAAGTGTGTTTACTGTGAATGTTTATTCAAATACTTGTTTATACCAGCATTGAATCACAATAAGTTATTGCTTGGCTTTTCTCTATATTTGCAGTGTATATCTCCATTATAGATCATCTTTAATTGTTGGTGTGGTTTAAAATCAACACGGAAAAAAATCTCTGGGCATGTATTTTAGGGATTAGCAATGTTAGATGAACAGAGCTGAGGTGGGGAGATCCATCCAAAATGTTGATGGCACTCTTTCTTGAGTGGATGGTCAAATGGAAAAATGGAGAAGGCAAACTGAGCCCAAGCATTAATTTTTCTCTGCTTTCTAGCTGTGGAATCCAGAAGATCAGCTGCCTCCAGAAATGTTCCTTGAAAGCTTTTCCATCTTATTTTTTGAGTTGGGGTCTCTCAATCAAACCCACAGATTTCTAATATTGCTAATCTTGCTAATTAGCCTGTTCTTTGGATTCCTTGGCCCTTCCTTCCCAGGGTGGAAATACAAGGGAAACCCTATGCCTACCCAGAATTTAATTAGATTCTGGAGATATCAACGTTAGTTTGTTCGCTGGTCTTAAATCTTAATGTTATTTTATTCTAGTGGACCTGAAATGTTCAAGAACATTTAGAGAAAGGAAACATATGTTTGTTACCTTAATCTCTTTTATGCTGGTCACTAGATTTGTTATTTTATCTCCTATTATTTTCTCTCAATGCATCCAAATATTGCAACATATTAGAATTATTAAAACATCTAGACTATAGTAAATAACAATGATTATAATTAACAAGATTAATAATTAATTTGTTGTTTGTTGAGATATTCACAAAAAATAAATCAGTGGTAGATTCTTTTATAACATTGAGATAATATAAAACAACATAATAAAATGTTCTAAGGTAAATGCAGAAGTGAAAATAAATCATAATGAATCCAAGAAAATCTTTGCTAGACATGAAACAAGGAACAACAATATAAATGAACTTTTACCATGAGTTTACATCCTAGAGATTATAGGCTCAATACCACATAAGAACTCAATGTCACAGGAAGGTAAATTCACTGTGGAAAGGTACAACAGGATGCAAAAAACCCAGCAGCTACCCATTTCAAAGAGCATGTTAGTGGAAGAAACAGATACAATGAAAAAATGAGGAGTTCTCTGACAGAACTTTTAAAATAAGCTATTATATAAACATCTAGAAGAGTAAAGACATTTTAAAAGTACATCGTTTCTAGAGAATGATCTTATAAGTATATTAATTCCTGGTCCAGTTGCCACAACAAAACCCCATGACTAGAGCAACAGAAACATGGAAAGCTTTATTTTGGCTTGTAATTCAAGGTGACAGTCTATCATGTTGGGGAGGTCATGGTGGTGGCAGGAGCTTGAGGCACAAGCCGCAGTATCTCCACAGTCAGGAGGTAGACAGAGAATGAAGACTGACCATACTTAGCTGGCATACTCATTTTTATACATTTTATACCCAAGCCCAGGAAAGGGTGCCACAATTCTTTCTATCTTAGTTACCTTAAACAATATAATCCTTCTTGTTTATCTTGAGTGCAGAGACCTCACAGGCCAGAAGATGACATCATATCACTAGATCTCAAGCTAATAGGCACGGGTGCTGGGAGCAAAACTTTGCTCTCCTGCAAAAGCCGTCAATGCTCTTGACCAAGAAAGCCCCTTATAGGGTATTCATTGTACTTGTTTCCTCAATAAAGAGTGGATTATTTCTGGTTCATTTATGCAAGATTCAATCAAATATTAGGACTCAGTTGGGTTGAAACAGAAACAATTTAGAGCCAGTTGTGGTAGTCCATGCCTTTAATCCCAGCACTTGGGATGCAGAAGCAGGTGGAGCTCTGTGAGTTCAAGGCCAGCCCGGTGCACCTAGTGAGCTGCAAACCAGCTGGGACTAAAGGGAGACCATGTCTTTAAAAGACAAAAAATAATTAATTCTATTACATAGGTAAGGGTCTGAGCACATCTGCACAACTTGATGGTTCCTGTGTGGGACAGTGCATGTCTGAACACCTCCATGTAACTCAACAGTGAATAGATGCGGACAAGATTGTGACCAGGTGGTCTATGCTTACCAGGCACATCAGTAAGGGTGTGAACTTCAGACAGGGACTGAACTTCCATGCAGACAGCTAAGGGTTTGCACACCAGTAAGGGTCTGCACACCTCTGCACAACTCTGTTGTTATAGTATGGGGGACAGAGACTGCAGCCAGGTGGCCACCCCAACTTCCTGTGTACAGGAATGGGTCTGGGCATGTCTGTGCAACTTGGAGGTGCCCAGCTTGGGGAGTACCACCCCGACTTCCTGCTGTGGACCAGGTAAGGGTCTGCACACCTCAGAGGTGCCTGAATCAGGGTGCCAGAGATTGGGCCAAAGCAGCACTGCCTCTTGCTCCCACTCAGGCCATCACAGTGAGAATAGCTGTAGACTCAGGGCACAAGGTAACAGAAGAGACAGAAAACCTACCACTCCACAGCCAACCTAGAGGAATAGACCTTCAACCCAACTAAGAAACACTCAAATTTTGCATCAGATTACAACCAACAAATCAAATCCACACGTGAAAAGCACAACCTGGGGAAAGCGAATAATAAGTCCCCACCAAAATCTATCAGTCCTATGGAAGACTCCAAAACATAAGTTCTCCCTGGAGGTAACCCAGGACACAGATCTTAAAAGAACAATCATAAGCATACTCAACGAAATCAAGTTATGTAAAGAGCAAATCAAATAACTAAAAGAAGAGAATAACAAACTCAGGAAGGAAGAAGGAGAGGAGAAAAGCAGGGAGGAAGTGGAAACACTGAAAATATCCCATGCTGAAATGCAACAGGAAATTGACCAGAGAATCAAGGATCTAGGAGAGAAGGAATAGCTCCAGAAGGAAATGGAAATAGTAAAGAAATCACAGGATTAAATGAAAAAGGAAATCAAACACATCCAATCAGCAGGAAAGGATGGGACAAAGCCTCAGTAACATTAGACGAAGCAGAAAATTGAAAATAAAAAATGGAAGGTAAGACAGAAGAACTAGAATGCTCAAGGACAGATAATGAAGAATTAAAAAAAAATACAAAATGAGGGGCGGGAGAGATGGCCTAGAGGTTAAGAGCACCGACTGCTCTTGCAGAGGATCTAGGTTCGATCCCTAGCTCCGACATGGCAGCTGAGAACCATCTTTGACTCCAGTTCCAGGGGAAACCAATGCCCTCTTTTGACCTCCACTGCATTGCAAGACAAGGGGGGTGCACAAACTTGCATGCAGACAGTACATTCATACACATACAAAAATAAATAAAATTAAAAATAAAATAAAATAAAATAAAATACACAATGAATGGAGCAATCAGGAAATCTGTGACACTATGAAAAGACCAAACCTCTGCATCATAGGGACAGAGGAAAGAGATGAACAGTATTGATCAGACTTTGTGCTGGCTGAATCACCACTTGTAGAAGATGAAGCTGAATGCATACCTTTAACCATGTACAGAAATCAACTCCAAATGGATCAAAGTCCTCAATGTGAAATCAGAAACCCTGACAATGAGAGAAGAACAATATTGATCAGAGCTTCAACAGAATAATAGAAGAAAATTTCCCCAAACTGAAAAACAACAAAGACATCCAAATAAAAGGAGCACATAGAACACCAAATTGACAAGCAAAATCAGAAAAGAAATTCCCTACACCATATCATAGTTAAAATGCTAGATTCTCAAAACAAAGACAAAATACTGAAGGCCACAAGAGAAAAACAACAAGTTACATATAAAGGGAAATCCGTCAGAATTACAACTGACTTTTTTTAGTGCAAATGATGGAAGCCAGAAGAATGTGGACCAACGTTTTCATGATACTAAACAATTATAGATGCCAACGCGGATTACTGTAATTAAAGGAGAAAGAAAAATCTTTCACAACATAAACAAGATGAAAGAATTCGTGTCCAAAAAACCAACCCATCAGAAAATACTTGAAGCAACTCAGAGGTCAGAGGAGAGGAACAACTATCCTCATGCACCTAAACAAGCTTAGACCAAGAATGTGAACAAAAAATAAAGTGAAAGGAAGCAACATATGCCTCAATAATAACCTTAAATTTTAGTGGTCTTAACTCCTCAATCAAAAGACATAGATGAAAAACCTGAGGTACAGATTAATCCCAGCACACAATAATAGAGGATTTCAATATTCCACTGAGCCCTTTGAACAGGTCAACTGGATAAAGAATAAACAGAAAGACAGCTGAACTGAACAATACAATACACCAAATGGACCTCACAGACCTCTGCTGAATATTCCACCAAAAAACTGGAGAATATATTTCCTACTCAGCCTCCCAGGGAACATTCTCCAAAATCAACAGCATGCTGGGACACAGAATAAATCTCAACAAATAGAAAAAGATCAAAATAATCCCACACATTCTATCAGACCACAGTGCAATAGAGCTCAATATCAACAGCAGAATAAGCCCAACTATCTACAAGAAAACATGGAGACTAAATGACACACACCTGAATAATGAATGGGTCAAGGAAGAAGCAAACAAGAAATAAAATCATTCCTGGAACTAAATGAAAAAGATAATACAACACAGCAAAACCTACATGACACTTTAAAAGCAGTCTTAAGAGGGAAATTTATAGCACTAAGTGCCTACATAAAAACAAAACAAAACAAACAAAACAACAACAACAAAACAGGCCTGTGTGGTGGCACACAACTTTAATACTTTAATCCTAGCACTTGGGAGGCAGAGGCAGGTGGATCTGTGAGGTCAAGGCCAGCCTGGTCTACATAGTGAGTTGCAGGACAGCAGGAGCTGCGGGGAGACCCTGTTCCAAAAAGTCCAAAAATAAAACAAAAACAGAAAGAACACAAATAAATGATCTAACTTTACAGCTAAAAACACTTGAGAGACAACAACAACAGAATCCTAAAACCGAAGACAAGACAAACCAACAAAAACTAGAGCAGAGATCAATGAAATAGAAACAAATAAAATGATACAAAGAATCAATGAATCCAAAAGCTGGTTCTTTGAAAGGATAAACAAGGATAGACCTCTAACCCAGTTAAACAAAAGAAAGAAAAAGCGACTCCAAGTTGATAAAATTCAAGCTGAAAAGGGAAACATTATGAAGACAATGAAAAGATCCAGACTATTATACAGGAATATTTAAAAACCTATACTGTACTAAATTTGAAAACCTAAGAAAAATGGATCAATATCTGAAATCCTGGAAATCAACAAAGCTTAACCAAGAAGAGACTGACAGCTTAAACAGTCCCATAACATATGAGGAAATTTAAACAGTAATTCAAAATCTCCCAACTAAAAAAATACCAGGCCCAGATGGATTTACAGCAGAGTTCTTTAAAACATTTAATGAGGACACACACCCATCATTACTCAAATTGTTCAAAAAGATAGAAACAGGGGGAGAGCTCCCAAATTCTTTCTACAAACTAGTATCACTATAATACCAAAATCAGGCAAAGATACAACTAAAAAAGAAAACTATAGACCTATTTCATTAATGAACACAGATGCAAAAATTCTCAACAAAATACTTGCAAACCACATACAGGCACATATCAAAAAGATCATTCACCATGAACAAGTTGGATTTATACCAGAGATGCAGGGATGGTTTAACATATGCAAATCAATAAATGTCAAAAAGCACAAAAATGGACTGAAAGACAAAAAAAAAAAAAAAAAAAAACATGGCCATCTCAAACGATGTTGAAAAAGCTTTGGACAAAATCCAACATGCCTATATCTTTAAAGTCCTAGAGGGAATTGGACTGGAAGGAACATTCCTCGATATAATCAAAGCCATATATAAGTAACCATAGCCAGCATCATCCTAAACTAGGAAAAATTAAAACGATTCCCCTTAAAATCAGGAACTCGGCAAGCCTGCCCCTATCCCCAATCCTCTTCAATATAGTGCTTGAAATGCTTTTTACAGCAATAAGACAAGAAAAGGAAATTAAATGAGTACTAATTGGAAAAGAGTAAGTCAAACTATCACTTTTTGCAGAAGATATGATTGTGTACCTATGGGATGCAAAAACTCCACCAAGAAACTACTAGATATGATTGAGTTTCAGTAAAGTGGCAGGATACAAAATTAACCTAGAAAAATCAGTAGCCTTTCTTTACACCAACAATAAACAAAGGGACAAGAAATACAAGGAGACCTCCCATTCACAATAGCCTAAAAAATACCTTGGAACAAACCAAACCAAAGACACCAAAGAGCTCTACAATGCAAATTTTAAACCCCTGAAGAAGGAAATTGATGAAGACCCAGAAGTTGGAAAGATCTCCCATGCTCATGAATTGGAAGAATTAATATACTAAAAATGTCCATCCTACTCGAACTAAAATACAGATTCAATAAAATTCTAATCAAACTTCCCATTAGTTTCTTCTCAGACTTTGAAAAATATATGGTTAAATTCATAAGGAAAAAATATATTGAATAGCCAAAGCAACCCTGAGCAAAAAAAGCAACACAGGGATGATAACCACACCAGACTTCAAAGTATATTACAGGGCTATAGTAATAAAAACACCCTGGTGGTGGCACCAAAACAGACCCATAGATCAATGGAACAAAACTGAAGATCCAAACCTGAGCACATGCAATTTCAGCCACCTCATATTTGACAAGGGGGCCAAGAAAACTCCCTGGAGGAAAGAAAACATCTTCAGAAAATTGTGCTGGCAATACTTGTAGAAGATGAAGCTGAATGCTTACCTTTAACCATGTACAGAAATCAACTCCAAATGGATCAAAGTCCTCAATGTGAAATCAGAAACCCTGACAATGAGAGAAGAAAATGTCAGCAATAACCTACAAAATATGGGAATATGAAAAGACTTTCTAAATCAGACAAGGTCAACAATAGATAAGTGGGACCTCATTAAACTCAAAAGCTTCTGTATAGTGAAACAAAGAAGTGAAGAGAAAACCCAGAGAGTGGGAGGAAACCTTCACCAATGATACATCTGAAAGAGCATTAATATCCAGAATATATAAATTCCTCAAAAAACAAAGGAGCAATAAAACAAATATCTATCAAAATATGGAATAAAGAGCTGAATAGAGGATTCACAAATGAAGAAGTGAAGATGGCTGAGAAACAACACAGAAAGTGTTCAACATAGCTAATAATTAAGGAGATGCAAGTTAAAATCAGCTTAAGATTTCACCTGACCCAGTAAAACTGGCTAAGATTAGGAAAACAAATGACACCAAATGCTGGAGAGGTTGTGGGGAAAGGGCAACACTTATTCATGATGGTAGAAACACAAACTCGTTCAAGCCCTATGGAAAGCAGTGTGGAGAACTCTTAGACTGAAAATGAGGCTGGAGAGATGGCCTAGTGGTTAAGAGCGCTGACCGCTGTTACAGAGGACCCGGGTTCGATCCCCAGCACCCACATGGCTGCCGAGAACCGTCTGAAACTCCAATTCCAGGAGAACTCCAGTTCCAGGGGAATCCGACACCCTCTTCTGACCTCCGCGGCATTGCACGACACGGGTGCACAAACTTGCATGCAACAGTACATTCATACACATACAGAAATAAATAAAAAATTAAAAAAAGACTGTGAAAACTTACCTACCAACCTGACTCAGTCATACCACTCCTGAGTATATATCCACCACACTCATCCTATTATAGAGCTACATGAACATCCATGCTTATTGCAGTTCTCTTCACAATAGCGAGGAGCTGGAAGGAACACAAATGTCCTTCAACTAACGAGTGGATAAAGAAAATGTGGTACCTCACATAATGGAGTTCTATGCAGCAGTAAAGAAAGTCAACATTATGGGCTTTGCAGCTAAATGGATGGAACTAGAAGACATTATGCTAAGTGAAGAAACACTGTCCCAGAGAAACAAACAAACGAATGTTATCCCTCATTTGTGGATGCTAGCACCAAATCCCTAGTTGCAAAGCAAACTAAGCATTGTCAGTGTTATATTTCTTTTTATCTGGAAGCAGGGGTACAGTTAAAAGGTGAATCTGTTAATGGACTCTAAATTTCACCAACCACTTATGTTCAGACTTTGTAGTATTGGTATAAAACCATTTTCTCTGCACTAAAATGTTCACTATGATTTAATAAAAATATGCTATTCAAAATATTTTAGCAATATTCCAACTGACAAGAAATGGTTATTATCAATGATACGATTCATAGAATTTTTAAGTAGTTTTATTTCATGTGCTCTTTCTTCTGCTTGGGATGTTCTTCTCCAAGATTTTTGCATGATTTTTTTCTGTCTTTGCCAAATGACTGCTCAATTTTCATCTTTAAAGAGATGATATCACTAACCGTTATAAAATAGTTCCCTGCTTCAAACTGGTTATTTCTTGAATGTCCTCAACAAGCCATTTTTGTTGAAATTAGAGTTATCCCTCTTTTGCCAAAGATTAGAAACAAGTTATTTATGAGTGTGCCTTCATATTTTATGTACACATTTTTGTGGCACCCACAGAATTCTGAGGAGGGCATCTGTTCCCTTGGCATTGAAGTTACAGACAGTGTGAGCTGCCTGGTATGGGTACTAGGAAGTGAATTCTGGTCATCTCCAGCTACATCAAGAGTACTCTTGAAAGTTCTTTTGCTATAACAGCTATTTTCCCCTCTTTGATGGATTCTTCTCACTAGGTGGACACAATGACCCACTAACCATGGCCTCACCAGACAGACCAGCCTAGTTTTGGACATCCCATACTCCAAAAGTGTAAATAACCTCTCCATCTGTGCAATTCACTTATAGAATTAGAACATGGGTGAGATGATATGCCACCCCTTTACTATGTTTATTTATTCTCATAGTACTTATCACCAAAAGCCTATACATTTACTTACTTGTCTATTTTGATTCTCCCATAATAAAAAATGTCTGTAATGTCAAAATATCTATTTTATTTACTTCTATATCATCATTTTCAGAAAACAGGATAACACAAATTCTATTCAAATTTATTTTGACTGATTGAAAGAAAGCATGAATAAAATACTGTCAACAAGAGATTTTATTGTTACATTCTTATAAATGCTTGATATTTTTATGAAAGAGACTGACAAAAAGAAAGTTCACTCACATAACAGAAAATATAATGGTGCCCCACATATTATGATTAGTAAAATATGTGTTCTTGGATCCATAAATGCTGGCCTTTTTTCCACAAACATATAATCTGTGTTTGCTTAGCTCTTCTCAGAATGCTGTTAGGTGGTGATGAAGACAACAAATTCCAAGTCACAGATTTCACCTAAGCTCAGTTACTTAGCTCAGGTGTGGACTGAGGTAGAGATTTCCCTCTTTGATTCTGTTTCCTTATGTGTAGGTTGGGACTAGAAATGATAATTTCATATCCAAAGATTTTTGTGCATATGAATGATGTCCTTGGGATAATTCTCACCCAATGGTTACATATTTGGTAGTTGAGAGCAATAGGAAGTCTCAGATTGCTTTTGAGCTTTTTCCAGAGCCCTTATTTTTGTTTTCTTCTTACCATAACAAACACTACTGCTTCTTATTGATCCATTGAACAAATGTTTATTCCAATCCCACCAGATGGCTGCTACTGTGAATTCAGTAATGAAATAGAAAAGCACAAGATAAAGAACCCAGGAGAATGGCATGGCCTGCATCTCCTCACAGTTAACAAGCACATATGGTATTGACAGAGGTATCTGCAGATGAAGGAGCTGCTTGTGCTCTGACACAATCACGTTGGCTTACCAGTTAAATATTGAAACCCTGTGTTCTGGATCCTGGAAATTCATGCAATCTTGTTAGAGTAAATTTTCTTCTTTTTTCTATTTTTATAATTTCATTTTATTTATTTTTAATATTTAGAGGTGCATGTGTGCCACTTGTTTTTAAGTGCCCTAGGATGTCAGAAAAGGGCATTGGAGCTCTGGAGCTGGAGTTATAGGAAGTTGTCAGCTTAAAACTTTGCTGCAGAGAACAGCACTCAGTACTACCAATCCTTTACAGATTAAAAAAATTAAACTCTTTTCCCAATTGAAAAACAACTGCCCTTACTTCCTCCCTACCCCACCATTTCACTGCCATTGTAACATAAGTGGAATTAGAGAGTATTCATATTTTGTTATTTATTTTTCATCGGATAATATCACAGCTACATTATAACTTATGCCAGAGTTTCCTTTCTGTTAGGGATGGGAAATAACTCTTACAGTGTGTACAGCACATTGTACCTGTCTCATCCACTAGTGGATATTTGGGTTATTTCCAGACTGAATCATAAACCCGAGTAAACACATATCATATTATAAAGTTGTGTTCAATTCTTTTGGTTTATCCTCACAAATAAGTTTGTTTGAATTGTTAATTAAGTAATATTTGTGTTGCCTTTAAAATTTTTAAGGAACTAACTGGATTTCACTTTTGTACAGGGTGAGAGGTAGGGGTTTAATTTTATTCTTCTACAGGTGGTGATCCAGTTTTGCCAACACCACTTGCTGAAGATGTTGTCTTTCCTCCATTGTGTCTTATTCCCCTCCTTGTCACATATGAGGTGGCTGAAATTGTATGAGCTCACGTTTGGATCTTCAATTTTCTTCCATTGGTCAACTTGTCTGTTTTTGTGCCAGTACCAAGCTGTTTTTATGACTATAGCCCTGTAGTATAGTTTGAAGTCTGGTATAGAGATGCCCCCTGTATTGCTCTTTTCGCTCAGGGTTGCTTTAGCTATTCGGGGTCTTTTCTTTTTCCAAATGATATTAAGGATTTTTTTTTCCAAACTGGTGAAGAAACCCTTGGGGATTTTAATTGGGATTGCATTAAATCTGTACAAGAATTTTCATGGACATTTTTACTATGTTTATTTTCCCAATACATGAGCATGGGAGGAATTTCCATCTTCTAATGTCTTCTTCAATTTCCTTCTTCAGGGGTTTAAAATTTTTGTTGTAGTTATCCTTGGTGTCTTTGGTTAGGTTTGTTCCAAGGTATTTTATTGTTTTTGAGGCTATTGTGAGTTGGAAGATCTCCTTGTATCCCTTCTTCAGTTGCTTGTTGTTGGTGTAAAGAAAGGCTACTGGTTTTTCTAGATTTATTTTGTATCCTGCCACTTTACTGAAGCTCTTAATCATTTCTAGGAGTTTTCTGGTGGAGTTCTTAGCATCCCTTAGGTAGACAATCATATCATCAGCAAAAAGGGATAGCTTGTCTTCCTCTTTTCCTATTAGAACTCCTTTAATTTCCTTTTCTTGCCTTATCCTAGCAAGTGTTTCAAGCACTGTATTGAAAAGGAGTGGTGATGGGGCAGCCTTGACGAGGATGAGCGTTAAGGGGAATGCTTCTGTAGTTTCCCCACTTATGATGATATTGGCTCTGGGTTTCCTGTATATGGTTTTGATTACATTGAGGAATGATCCTTCCAATCTAATTCCCTCTAGGACTTTAAGCATGAAGGGATGCTGGATTTTGTCAAAGGCTTTTTCCGCATCATCTGAGATGACCATATGGTTTTTGTCCTTCAGTCCATTTATATGTTTGATGATATTTATTGATTTTAGTATATTGAACCATCCCTGCATTTCTGGAATGAATCCAACTTGGTCATGGTGGATGATCTTCTTGGTGTGGATCTGTATGCGATTTGCAAATATTTTATTTAGAATTTTTGCATCTGTGTTCATTAAGGAGATGGGTCTATAGTTCTCCTTTTTGGTTGTATCTTTGCCTGGTTTTGGTCATAGAGTGATGCTGGCTTCATAGAAGGATTCTGGGAGAATGCTCTCCCTTTGTATCCTTCTAAACAACTTGAGAAGTAACGGTTGTAAGTCTTTTTGAAATATTTTATAGAATTCTGCCATGAAGCCATCTGGGCCTGGGCTTTTCTTGGTTGGGAGTCTTCTTATTACATCTTCAATTTCTTCATATATTATTGGTCTATTTAAACTGATGATCTCTTCCTGGTTGAGCTTTGGCAATTCCCAGGATTTCAGATATTTATCCATTTCTTCTAGGTTTTCAAACTTAGTAGAGTATAGGTTTTTAAGTATTCCCATATGATTGTCTGGATCTTTTCATTGTTTGTTGTGATATTTCCCATTTCATCACAGATTCTATTGATTTGGAGTTGTTCCTTCTTTCTTTTGGTTAACTGGGCTAGAGGTCTGTCTATCTTGTTTATTCTCTCAAAGAACCAACTTTTGGATTCATTGATTTTTTTTGTATAGTTTTTTTTTAATTGATCTCTGCTCTGATTTTTGTTATTTCTTCTTGTCTGCTGTGGTTAGGGTTCATTTGTTGTTGTCTCTCAAGTATTTTTAGCTGCAGTGTGAGATCGTTCACTTGTGCTCTTTCTGTTTTTTGGATGTAAGCACTTAGGGCTATAAACTTCCCTCTTAGAACTGCTTTTAAAGTGTCCCATAGGTTTTGTTGTGTTGTTATCATTGTCATTCAGTTCCAGGAATGTTATTATTTCTTTCTTTATTTCTTGCTTGACCCATTCATTATTCAGGAGAGTTTTGTTTAGTCTCCATGTGTTCTTGTGGATTGTAGGGCTTATCCTGGTGTTCATATTGAGTTTTATTGCACTGTGATCTGATAGAATGCATGAGTTTATTTCAATCTTTTTGTATTTGTTGAGTTTTTTCCTGTGTCGCAGTATATGGTCTATTTTGGAGAATGTTCCGTGGGGTGCTGCGTAGAAGATGCATTCTCTGGTGTTTGGGTGAAATATTCAATTCTGTGAGGTCCATTTGGTGTATTGTATCAATCAGTTCAGATGTTTCTCTGTTTGCCCTTTGTCATGTTGATCTATCTAAAGGACTTAGTGGAGTATTGAAGTCCCCTACTATTAGTGTACTGGGGTTAATCTATGCCTTGAGATCCTGAAGAGCTGTCTTTATAAACTTTAGTGCACCAGAGTTTGGTACATATATGTTCATTATTGTGAGATCTTCATCACCAATTGTTCCTTTAATAAAGATGTAATGGCCCACTTTGTCTCTTTTGCTTTCTTTTGCTTTGAAGTCTATTTTGCCTGATATTAAGATAGCAACACATGCTTTCTTTTTTGTACCATTTGCATGGAATATTTTCTTTCATCCCTTCACTTTAAGTTGGTGCCTATCCTTGAAATTGAGATGGGTTTCTTGTAGACAGCATATAGATGGATTTTGTTTCCTATTCCATTCTCCCAGTCTATGTCTTTTGATTGGGGAATTTAGTCCATTAATATTTAAGATTATGATTGAAAGATGGATGTTGCTTCCTTTCACCTTATTATCCATTTGGATTTTTAGTCTCCAATTCTACTCCTACAGTTATGTTTTTATTAGTTTCTTTTCATAGGTGCTTGGGGATAGTTGCTCCTCTCTTCTGCCCTTTGAATTGCTTCAAGTATTTTCTGAAGAGTTGGTTTTCCAGACATATAGTCTATCATCTTGTTTATGTCCTGGAAGATTTTTCTCTCTCCTTCAACTATAATTGACATTTTTGCTGGGTATAGTATTCTGGGTTGCCATCCATAGTCCTTTAACACAGGAAATGCTTTGCTCCATGTTCTTCTTCGTGCTGTCATGGTTTGTGCCGAGAAGTCAGTTGTAATTCTGATGGGTTTCCCTTTGTATGTGACTTGTTTTTCTTTTGTAGCTTTCACAATTTTGTCTTTGTTTTGGGCATCTAGCATTTTAACTATGATATGGCATGAGGATTTTCTTTTCTGATCTTGCTTATTTGGAGTACTATGTGCTTCTTGTATTTGTATGGGTTTGTCTATTTTTAGTTTGGGGAAATTTTCATCTATTATTCTATTAAAGATCTGATCAATGGTATTCTCTTGAGATTCTTCTCCTTCCTCTATTCCTATGATGTGGAGGTTTGATCTTTTCGTAGCATCTCATATTTCCTGGTTGTTCCACTTTTGTGTATTTTTAAATTTTTCATAATCTTCATTTGAGCTTTTTAGTTGTTCTGTGTTATCTTCCAGGTCTGATATTCTTTGTTCTGCTTCCTCCTCTATTTCTGAGCCTTTTTCCTTTCCTTTCTTCTTGATTGGATGAGTGTTTTATTTCTTTTTTCATTTCATCCTGTGATTTCTTTAGTATTCCCATTTCTTTTTTGAGCTTCTCAATCTCTTCTTGGTGCTCCTTTCTTCGCTGGTTGGCTTCTTTTTTGTGTTTCTACTTCCTTCCAGAGGTTTTTTTTTTTTTGTTTGTTTTTTTTTTTTTTTCTCCCTCTAGCTCTTTCTGGAGTTTGTCATTCTCTTTCTTTAGTTCTTTCCAAAGAAGTTTGTCATTGTTTCCCTCTAGATCCTTTTGAGTTTTTCATTCTCTCTCCTTAGTTCTCTGACTTCTTCTTTATTTTCTTTAATTTCTCTAAAGAGACCTGCAATTATTCCTCTAAGATCTGTTTCTTGGGTCACCTCCAGGGGGATTCCACTGTAGCTTTCTCCTACAGGGTTGGTAGAGCTTGGTGCGGAATTATCTTGCACCTTTCCCATGTTATCCCTTCTTGTGTCCCTGGTATGAGGGCCCCCCCCCTTTTATTTTTACTGTATTCTGATGCCAATCACAGATGTATTTTCACTATGTTGGAAGCTGGTTTTGCTTGCCTCCTTCTGATGCTTTTTTTTTTTCTCTCCTCCTTATTTATGGCGTATTGACTTGTCTAGGTTTCAGGCTTTCAATTTTGTTTATATGTTGAATATTGGAAGTCTAAGTCACTCTTCCCTTCCTGTTCTGAAGGTTCGCAAAAAAAATCCACTTGGATACTCTCTCATCAATTCTAGTTGGGGGGGTTATGCCTGACTTAGCCCACCCTGGTACCTGTCTGGAGTGAGTTCCAGGCTCCTGTGCTTCAGGAGCACCCCGCACAAAGACACATTGGCACCAAACCCACCTGGCACTAGCTGCAAAGGTGAAGGGTGTCTCTGTCCAGACAGCCACCCCCTACAAGGGTTTAGGGTTTAGACCCTTTTCCAGCAACCCAAGAGTCAATCTACCTTAAAATCTACCTGTTTGGTGTGAGTTCCGGGCTCCTGTACTTCAGGAGCACCCTGAACAAAGACACAATGGTACCAAACCCACCCAGCACCGGCTGCTAGAAATTTATTTTTATGTTAGCCATTAGAATGGGTAAAAGGTAAAATCCCATTATTGATTTTTTTTCATTTCTTTACTGATTACTGTTTTTATATGTTAACTTTTCATTTACATGTTCTCTACTTTTGAACTGAATATTTCTCTGTCTTGAAGGATTTTATTAAAGTTTAATAATAATACTACTAATACTAATAATATTGGTCTGTAGTGAGATTATTTTTGGATTAGTATTATCAAATATTTCCTACTCTGGGTTTATATTTTAAAAATTTAAGGGTTGTTACTTTAACTTTCAATATTTGGTAAAATTCTCCAGGGAGGATATCATGTCCTGTAGTTCAACTTAGAAATTTTAAAATATAATATGAATTTTATTATCAATTACAAGTCCAGATATCATTATGACAGTAATAACATTTAATATTAATTTCTCAGTGTTATAATTAACTTTCCGTTTTGGATTGGTGACATACACATTCTTCTATATAATACCTTCATTTTAAAATTTTCCTTTATAATCACACAAGACCTCAGGATAACTGGATGGAAATGTGGGGATGAGTTGAAATATTTTTAAAATTTTTTTATTAACTTTATTTATTTCAATATGTGTATGAATGTACTGTCTGCATGCAAGTTTGTGCACCCGTGTCGTGCAATGCCACGGAGATCAGAAGGGTGTCGGATTCCCCTGGAACTGGAGTTCTCCTGGAATTGGAGTTTCAGATGGTTCTCGGCCACCATGTGTGTGCTGGGGATCGAACCCGGGTCCTCTGCAAGAGCGGTCGGCGCTCTTAACCGCTAGGCCATCTCTCCAGCCCAAGCTGAAATTTTTGTAACTTGACTAAAATAGCATTGGTAGTAAATAGTTAATTGACATAATTAAGATTAAAATTGCAATGTGCATGTAAAGTTGATATTTTGGAAAGTTCAAACTTATATGTGTAGGATATTAGTTATAAAATTTATAATACATATTTGTTTATAGGTAAAAACATAAATCTGTCTTCAAACAAAAATGTATATTCAGCCCATTTTCTTGAATTTTTATTGCAAATTTAATCATCAAATCTTACTCAAGTTAAGATATAAGGAGAGACACTTAGTTTAAACCCATTTTTCTGTAACTACCATGTATTTAATTATACAGTATAAAATTAACATTGGTATATGTCTTACTATCAGCAGCTAATGTATTATTTGATTCATAACTAATCTGAGACAAAAGAAAATACCTGCTAATCAAGAGAAACCTTTTGTGAGATGATTTCTAGTACTATATTGGTGGGAAAAATATTTATTTTCCAACCTTGACCTTGAAGATACTGATCTGTAGAAGCTTTGTCACACATATTTTGGCTTCTCCATCTGTAAGCAGACACAGCAGTGTCATGACACTCTTCTCACCAACACCCTATTGTTAGCCTCCTGCTGATTGCCCCAGCATAAACTCCATTGGGTAATTACTTCATACAGAAAACAACAAACCACATGTTCAAGAATAATTAATACTCCAATTAGCTAAGAAGAGAGAGTTGAAATTTAATTGTTCACATGTGAAAACAACTTCAATTTCTATAGCATTTCAATGAAAGTATTTAGATAGCAGAGTGACAAGAGCACCTAATAAAGAAAATATAATCCCAGCACTCAGGAGGCAGAGACAGGTGGATCTCTCTATGTTCAAGGCCAGCCTGTCTACAGAATGAGTTCCAGGCCAGGTGAGGCTACAGGGAGACCCTGTCTCAAAAAGAAATAGTAAAAAGTTAAAGTAAACCTACATATATAGCAAAATACATTGGCTTTAAAGCTAGTTTCCTAAATTGTATCCAAATTTAGCTATTGAATTTTAAACAAACATAAACATAGAAAACAATCATCTTCATGGCATGCTCTTCAATGATTTCTTAGTTTATATTTTGAATGCTTTCTATCAGTAATTGATGTGAATAGTATACATATGTTTGCTATTTAAATATTCTATGTATTATACTATCAGAAACATACAATATGCATATTTTCTTAAATTATTAAATATATAATTATCTTTAGAAACATGTTGTTGTTGTTAACTAATAGATTTCTTGTTAAATTTAAGATAATCTTCATCGTCACATATTCACATAATTGTGAAAAGAAGAGCTGAAATTGCATCATTTTTGAATTATCTTTCTCCTTGAGTATCTACAAAATAGTTTCATTTCTACAATTTGTAAAATGTCAAACCATGGGCTAAAGATCCCCAAACCAAAGCTTTGCTTCTTTAAAGATTTATTTATTTTTATTTTATGTTTATGGGTATTTCACCTGCATGTGTCTAAGTACATAATATGCAGGCAGTACCCTGGAAGCTAGAGAAAGCATCATATTCCCTGCAACTGAATTACCAGAATGCTGTGTCCTCCCACGTGGGAGCTAGGAACTGAATCCAGGTCCTCTGAAACAGCAGCATGTGCTGGAAAGTGTTTAAACTCCCCATTGCTGGCCCATATATACCTCAAGCATTTATACAACTCATACAACAGTTCCCAATCAATCCCAATACCTCCCATGCCCCTACCCCCCACCATAACTCATGCATCACAATATCCAAGCTAAGCCATATCCAGTCAAGCTCCCAAATCCAGACATCCTCTGTGCAAATAAATCCACTGGAGTCTAGTGAGCATATCTAGAAATCCTAGGAAAGGCATATTTTACTTCACCCAACAATACTCAGTCTCTTGTAGTTCTCAGTCCAGGGTCAGTCTTCCACTCATTTCTCTTGCTCCACATTGAGACCTTGTCCCAGTTGGCATGGAATTCATATCTGATGTCTACACTGACACAGGTCTACATGTGGAATCTTACAGTCAGCTGTACATCACTGCACCAGCCTTGGCTCTTACACTCTTTCTGTGCCTCTTCCACAATGATCCCTAAGTTGTGGATGGGTGGGTGAGGTTTAATACAGGGCCCCATCCAGGCATAAACACTCTGGAGGTTCCCATTCTTTAAAACTTAACTAACTGTGTGGCCTTCTGTTTGTGTAAAGAAGCTTTACTGGTGAGAGCTGAGGGAGGCACTAATTTTCTCTCAGACCCTCATTCTGTGCCTGGAGGTTGAACTTTGTCATATCTCTTGACAAATGAAATTTCTTACCATACACTAGCCCAGAACTTGTAACCAGTCTTTTCTATAGACATGATTGTTAGAATCACTATAAAAAATCACTGACAGTTTGTTACGAATGGGAAGCATAGGAACAGTATGAAATTGATTACAAATACATTTTCCATAGTAATGGAACAATTCATTTTTAATGCATTCAATTTCTTTAAAATTCATTTTGCATACACTAAACAAAAAACAATTATTATTTAGTAGTTTTGAATTGTTTTCATTTACTGATCTTTAAAGCATTTACTATATAGACTACTCCAAAAACAAGAAAACAAAGGACCTACTCAAAAGATGGAGTAAAGAGCTGAACAGAGACTTCACCAGTGAGGAAGTACAGATGGCTGAGAAACATCTTAAAAAGTGTTCAGCACCATTAAAAATTAAAGAAATGCAAATTAAAATCACTTTTATTTTATTTTATTTATTTTTATTTTTATTTAATTTTTTTTTTTTTTTTGGTCTTTTTGAGACAGGGTCTCCCTGTAGCTCCATCTGTCCTGGAACTCACTCTGTAGACCAGGCTGGCCTTGAACTCACAAAGATCTGCCTGCCTCTGCCTCCCAAGTGCTAACATTAAAGGTGTGTACCACCAGGCCTGGCTTATTTGGCTTATTTATTTATGTTTTTTGAGACAAGGTCTACCTATAGACCTTGAGCTCACAGAGATCTGCCTGCCTCTGCCTCTGAAGTGCTAGCATTAAGACAGTCCTTAGACATCATGTGGATGTTGGGCATCAAACCAGGATATTCTGCAAGAGCAGTTAGTGCTCTTAACCTCTGAGCCATCTCTCCAGCCCCAAAACCACTTCTAGAAATGACCTCACTCTAATAAGACTGGCTAAGATCAAGAAACAAAAGATACCAACGTTTGGAGAGGTTGTAGGAAAAGGGTAACACTCCTCCACTGCTGTAAACCCATACAAGCCTTAAGGAGAGCAGTGTGGATAACCCTGAAAATACTCAAAATGAGCCTACCACCTGACCCTGCATACCAGTCCTGTGTATATACCCACAAGACTCATCCTACTGCAAACAAACATGCACGCCAATGTTTATTGCAGCTGTCTTCACAATAGTGAAGAGCTGGAACAAACCCAAATGCCCCTCAACTGATGAGTGGATAACAAAAATGTACATCTACACAATGAAGTTCCATGCAGCATTAAAGAAAGATGGCATCATGAACTTTACAGGTAAATGGATGGATGGAACTTGAAGTCATTATGCTAAGTGAAGTAACACAGTCCCAGAAAAACAAGTGATGAATGGTATCCCTCATTTGTGGATGCTAGCACCAAACACCTAGTTGAAAGGCAAGCTGAGCAACATTATTGTTATATATTTTTTTGAAACCAACTGTGCTGTTATAATGTGAATCCCTTAATGGGCTGTAGAATTAACTTTACCACTTATTTTCAGACATTATAATTACCATAGGTAATAAAAATATGGGTAGAATGTATCTATTCATATTTTAGAGTAATATAAAATTAAAGCAAAAAATGTGAATTCCCAAACATATTCTGGAATTAACAAACAGTTTATTTTTGGAGGTCATAATATTGGTATATATGTGATATTTATAAAGGCATATTTTGGAGCAATACAAATGGTAGGGAACAACAACATAAGGACTGGGTCAAAGAACTGATTGATACAGTAAAATTCTACCCAAAACAATAAACCTCTGCAGAGAAAAACTTTAAAAAGACAGAAAAAGATGCAAAACATGTATCAGAATGCATGAACAGGGGTGGGTTAGGGGGCATAGAAAGGGGAATGTATCTAAATTGGACTGAAAAATGATGTATAAAATTATTTTATTAAAAAAAACACACCATAAAAGCCAAGTGTGATGGCACACACCTTTAATCCCAGCACTCAGGAGTCAGAGACAGGTGGATCTCTGTGAGTTCAAGGCCAGCCTGGTCTACACAGCAAGCTCCAGGCCAGCTGAGACTAAAGGGAGACCCTGTCACAGAAATACCAAAAACAAAACCAACAAACAAAAACCACCATAAGACAGATGTATAAATCATACTATCCTAGTCCATTTGGGGTCATTATAACAAAATACCATTAGTTGGATGATTTATAAACTACAGATATTTATTTTTCACTATCTAGAGTTTGAGAAATTCAAGATCAAGTTCCAACAAATTTGGTGCTTCAGATAAGGTTTGAGTCTTTATATGCAGTGATCTTACCTCTGTGACCTCACATGACACAGGGGCCAACAGACCTATGAGCACTTTCCAATAAACCTATATTGTGTTCTTAAAAATCTACATATATCAAAATTAGGATATTCATTCCAAACTGACCATTTTTACATCCTGAGATTCACTGCAGAATTGGTGGAATGTTTTGGATTTTCTGGTCTTTGTGATACAAGGTCTCTCTGTATCCCCAGCTGGCCTGGAATTCACTTATGTAGACCAAGCTTGCCTGGATCTCACAAAAATTTGCCTGTTCTGCCACCCAAGTGCTGGAATTAAAGGCATGCGGCACCATGTCCAGCATTGCTGGATTTTTAAGGAGATGTTTTGAAGAATTTGGAAAATAAATAACAAAAATGTCACTTTCTGTCCTCTGGGTGCTGAATTTGTGTGTTTATTTGCCCCCACAAATATTAGCAAAAGAAAAATAAAAAGAAGTGACAAAATCACTGTCTCATAGAATTTCTGTTCTCATTGCATCCAATACTCTCAAATATAAATGAAGATCTGCTTATTAATTTTGGGAATTTATTTATGTTTATTTATTTATTTATTTATTTAGGAGGAAATTTTAATCATGGTCTCATGTAGTCAACGCCTGCCCTGAAACTCATTATGTAGCTGCAACTTCAAACTGAACCTTCTACAAGGCTTAATTTATTATAATTCCAGGGCTTGTGGAAACTTTGGAAACTTGCAAGACCAGAGACTCTTTTTTTTTTAGCTTTCTAAATGGCATTTTATTGCATTCCTCTGTTGCTGACCTAACAGTTTTGTGACCATTAGGTAGATAATTTGGAACGTGGACACAGAGCACTAATTTTACTTTGGAATATATTAACTTACCAGACCCCTAGCTTCCATCAGCACAGAAGCTGATTGTTATCAGATGGCCTCTAAGGCCTGTAACAGGTTTTGCCACTTTGATGTGACCTGCCTCTCTGATGTCTTCACTAAAATGTTTGAAAAGTGTCTTGATTTATTACTTTTTTTTTATTTTATTACTATAAAAGCTTCATGAGACTGCTTCCACATTAGAGATTAAAATTTGGGGTTATCTAAAGTTGTGTTCCCAGTCCATGGTCACTCATATCTGGTAGCAAAATAAACTATCTTCTATACCCTTAAAAGCAAGAACTGTGTTTTGTGACAAATATATAAGTAAGATGTGTGGAGGTTAGAGCATGTATTCCTCATTAACATATTTCAAAATTTTTATTAAAAAATTCAAATAGGTAATATTTTGAAATAATTTAGGCCCAAAATAACTTGGCTAATTTTACATCATAATGGAATCACTTCTTCAACTTTCTAGAAATTTGAATAATACATCAACAAACCCACATATTGACAAATAAAATGATTAAAACTTGATTATAACTTTTGGAATATAATTCCATAGGAAAAATAAGTGGTAGATATCTGATACTAAGTATAAAATATAAATTAAATTTCTGCATCATTAGAAAAATATTTAATAAGATAAATTTTGAGTTCTTTTTAAATTCCTCAATCAACTTTCCAAATTCCTCTTCAAGAACATTGGAAAGAACAATACAAAGAAGTAAAGGAATGGTCAGAGGAAAACTATCTGAACTATTTAGAAGAGAATACGAATTAGAATACACATGATGTGGGGCTGGAGAGATGGCCTAGCGGTTAAGAGCGCCAACCGCTCTTACAGAGGACCTGGGTTCGATCCCCAGCACGCACATGGCGGCCGAGAACCGTCTGAAACTCCAATTCCAGGAGAACTCCAGTTCCAGGGGAATCCGATACCCTCTTCTGACCTCCGCGGCATTGTACGACACGGGTGCACAAACTTGCATGCAGACAGTACATTCATACACATACAGAAATAAATAAAATCAATAAAAAAATAAATTAATTAAAAAAAAGAATACACATGATGTTTATATTATTAATTGTACACATCAGAAAACTCTAATTAATGATAACAATTTTTAAAAAGAAAAAAATTAAATTCAGACAAAATAAACAGAGAAGTGGATATTAACCTTACATATACCCGAAAAAAAAAAAAAGCCACACAGTAAAGAATATTCTCCAAACTAAATAACTTCATTGAAAAGTTGGTATGAACCAAATATACCTCAAGATTAATCCAAAGCCAAAAATCCTAGTTCAGATATAAAGAAGAGAAAACATATTACCTTAAGTTCTAACTAAATTTCAAATATAGCATATTAAAATAAGTTTAAAATAGAAAGTTGGAATAAAATGGTGAAACTTGTATAAATGAGGCAATTTTAAAGGTAATTAATAAAATGAACGAAGAATTTGCTATCTGATTCAAAAATACAAATTAATATTACATTCTGCTCTCATGATTCAACTATTTCAGTCGTTTGTTACTTAAAGAAACAACATTCAGCTGGGCATAGTGGCGAGTGCCTTTAATCCTAGCACTGGTCTACGGAGCGAGTTCCAGGACAGCTGGGGCTACAGGGAGACCCTGTCTCGAAAAGAAAAAAAAAAAGGAACCATACAATTCTTATTTTGTATAATCTCCTGAAGATATTGAGAAAAATAAAAGTAATTTTTTTCTGAGCCAACATAATTTTGATATTAATGTCTTACATGATGTCAGATAATTATTAAAAACTACATTTTCTTGTTGAAAAAAAAGATGGGAAAATCCTCAACAAAATACTAGCAAATCAAATATAGTTATATGCAATTTTAATATGCCTGAAGTAGCAGTCAATGAAAGATATTTTTTCATGACAAAAATGAATTGATTTAATCATTATATTAATAGTGAAGGAGAAAAATATAATGTGAATCTTCTAGTAGTTTTGGGGCAAGCAGTGAAATTGAGTGCTTATGGTGAAAATCCTCATCAAACAAAAGTAGAAGAAAAAAATATGAAGGTGACTAAGGAGGATGAGATGTTCCTTTATTCATCCAGCCTCTATGTGCTCCTTGCACATCACATCGCTAGCTCATGCCATTAGGCTGAGTGAGTCATTTCCTGATTTCCGACTCATTGCCTGTGAGCAAAGCACTTACCAACTGGAACATGATCCTCCAGTTGTCTTTTGTCTCACAAGCAAACACAAACGTTTTACAATATGGTGCAAATTCACAAGATGGAAAAAGACCCCACAGAGGTCCTCTGAAAGTTTATATGTTTGTTGGATTTTCAGAAAACGTTTTCTCTTTATAGTATAGCACATTGGAAAATTATATTTTCTCAGTAACTCTTGATTTTCTTTAAATAAATATCACTTCTACAAAATTTGAAATGCTAACGAATTAACATAAATTAAATGGAATATCATAAATATTAAAAATAAATGCTTACTAGGGAAGTGGTAAGCAAAAAACAAATATGAGCATTCAAATCAGATTTTTATTCACTACAGCACACATAGTCACCACATAAAAACTTTGTAGGTTCCCAGAGAATGATCTAAGCCCCCTCTGAACTCTGGGTGACATTGCTATATAGAATTCAGTTAAAATGCTACTCATCAGAGACATTGAAATTACTTGTATAGTCATAAGAATATGAGGCTTTTCCCACATAAAATCTTCAATATCGGTAAAAATAAAATTTGGGAAATATGTAATGTTTTCATAAAAATTTTTTTGAGAAGATGAAAAATATCCCATTGTTACATAGGAAAGCCTGAATGATGACAGAAATCTGAATTCTTAAGCAGCTATACATAAAATGAGTAACAAAAAAGTAATATTATAAGATGTACATAATTTATTAAAAGCATATCCAAACAAGTTATAATATGTTGGCAAGATTACACTCAGAGAATTCATAATTAGTAAAAGGAATATTATGCATGAATTTTAAACAACATACTCATTAATCTTAATAACACAGAAAGATTAAATTATTGTGTTGTGCTACATATATGGTCCATTATTCTGTCATTATTTTGTAAAAATACCCCAGCAACCCAATGAAGTATACCTTGCTATATACATCTTATGGAGCAGAAAATAGTTTGAGGGGTTAGCACAGTAAACCTTCAATTCAATTATAGAAAACTTGATTCGTATATAAGAAATACTAAACAGAGTAATGAGCCATCTGCACTTACTTTGCCTTCAATCTTAATAAGATAATGAGTCGGGGCTGGAGAGATAGCCTAGAGGTTAAGAGCATCAACTGCTCTTGCAGAGGACCTGGGTTCAATCCCCAGTATCCACATGGCGGCTAAGAACCATCTTTAACTCCAGTTCCAGGGGAATCCAACACCCTCTTCTGACCTCCAAGGCATTGCATGACAGAGTTGCATTAACCTACAAGCAGAAAATACGTTCATACACATATGAAAATAAATTTAAAAAATAAAAAAAAAGATGAGTGAGGGAGATTAGAACCAGCATATGTAGGATGTAACTGAAGACTAAATTAAACATACAGATTATAAGAGAACACCAAAATACTCTAAAAGTCTTTGAATTAACTCATTAACTGACCATAACCAGATAACAAAGGACTTTCAAGTACTATTAATGAGCTCTATCAGGCAATGCTATGGATACTGGAGGATAAAACTAGCTACAGAATTCACATATAATCATATACAGCATTTATTCTAAAAATATTAGATGGAATTAATGTAAACACAAATTTGAGTTGTTGCCAGATATGCTTAATAGGAAGATAAGAGGGCTTCATTTTACCTATAAATAACCTGTATACATTAACTCTGTACAAGACTTTGGGTAGAATGGCCTTTTTTACTATATTTATTTTCCCAATCCATGAGCATGGGAGGTTTGTCCATATTCTGATGCCTTCCTCAATTTCCTTCTTCAGGGCTTTAAATTTTTTGTTGTAGAGATCCTTGGTGCCTTTGGTTAGGTTTTTTCCTAGGTATTTTATTGTTTTTGAGGCTATTGTGAGTAAGAAGGTCTCCTTGTATTCCTTCTTCAGTTGCTTGTTGTTGGTGTAAAGAAAGGCTACTGATTTGTCTAGATTTATTTTGTATTCTGCCACTTTACTGAAGCTCTTACTCATTTCTAGGAGTTTTCTGGTGGAGTTCTTAGCATCCCTTAAGTAAACGATCATGTCATCAGCAAAAAGGGATAGCTTGACTTCTTCTTTTCCAATTAGAACTCCTTTAATTTCCTTTTCTTGCCTTATTGCCCTAGCAAGGGTTTCAAGCACTATATTGAAAAGGTGTGGTGACAGGGGGCGGCCTTGCCAAGTTCCTACCTTTAAGAGGAATGGTTCTGTAGTTTCCCCTTTTAGGATGATGTTCACTGTGGGTTTCCTGTATATGGCTTTGATCACATTGAGGAATGATCCCTCCAATCCAATTTGCTCTAGGACTTTAAGCATGAAGGGGTGCTGGATTTTGTCAAAGGCTTTTTCAGCATCAATTGAGATGATAATATGGTTCTTGTCTTTCAGTCCATTTATATGTTTGATGATATTTATTGATTTTTGTATGTTGAACCATCCTTGCATTTCTGGTATGAATCCAACTTGGTCACATCTTCTTGATGTGGGTCTGTATGAGATTTGAAAGTATTTTATTTAGAATTTTTGCTTCTGTGTTCAGTAAGAAAATGGGTCTATAGTTTTCCTTTTTGGTTGTATCTTTGTCTGGTTTTGGTAATAGCATAATGCTGGCTTCATAGAAGGAATCTGGGAGAACTCCCTCCATTTGTATCTTTCTAAACAACTTGAGTAGTAATGGTTGTAAGTCTTTTTGAAATATTTTATAGAATTCTGCCATGAAACCATCTGGGCCTGGGCATTTTTGTGGTTGAGAGACTTCTTATTACATCTTTAATTTCTTATATATTATTGGTCTATTTAAGCTGTCGATTTCATCTTGGAGTTTCTTCACAGGCTTGGAAAAAAAAATCCTAAATTTCATTTGGAAAAACAAAAGACCCTGAATAGCCAAAGCAACCCTGAGTGAAAAGAGCAATACAGGGGGGGATCTCTATACCAGACTTCAAACTATACTACAGGGTTATAGTCATAAAAATAGCTTGGTAATGGCACAACAAAAGACCAGTTGACCAATGGAACAAAACTGAAGATCAAAACCTGAGTACATACAATTTCAGCCACCTCATATTCAACAAGGGGGCCAAGAAGTCACAATGGAGGAAAGACAGCATCTTTAGCAAGTGGTATTGGCAAAACTGGATCACCACTTGTAGAAGAATGAAGTTAAACCCCTACCTCTTGCCTTGTACAAAAGTCAATTCCAGATGGATCAAAGACCTCAACGTGAAACCCAAAGCTCTGGAGGCAATAGAAGAAAAACTTGTCAGCAGACTACAAGACATAGGTGTAGGAAAAGACTTCCTAAATCAGACAGCAGCTAAGCAAGAAATAAGATCGACAATTGACAAATGGCACCTCATTAAACTCAAAAGCTTCTGTACATCAAAAGAAACAATCAAGGAAGTGAAGAGAAAACCCACAGAGTGGGAAGAAAACTTCACTGCAGATACATCTGTCAAAGCATTGATCTCCAGAGTATACAAACTACTCAAAAAACAAAGAAGAAAGAAAACAAATGAATCACTCAAAAGATGGAGCAAAGAACTGAATAGAAAATTCACAGAGGAGGAATTAGAGATGGCTGAGAAATATCTTAA
>VZQC01015259.1:793710-883093 GCA_009823505.1 Rhizomys pruinosus | reverse complement strand
CAGCCAAGAGATCTTCATCTACCCTTTATTTAAAAAGAACCTTTTACTTATTATTTTTTAGTTTATGTGTATACGTGTATTATCTACATGTTTTGAGTGCCACCATGTCCTACAAATTGTTGCTGAAGTCAGAAGAGGGGTCAGTTTTCCCTGGAACTGAGTTTTATCAGAACATTTGGTTAAGCCACCAGTGTGCATGCTCAGGAAACTGAACTGTATCCTCTCCAAGGAGCAGCCAGTGCTGCACACTACCCTGACTTAACCCGCTCATGCCTCTCTACCAGCCCCTGCAACTAACCTTAGAACTGTGGGTACTTCTTTTTTTTGCGATTCTCTGCAGCCTCACTTTAGACGATGCGCCTAATCCCCCAGCCCATTGCCACGACAACGGGTTGCACAGACCTGCCATGCAGACATAAACATTGATACACATACAAAATACAATAAAAAGTAAAAAAACAAAAACAGAAAAAAGCATTCAGGTACATTCCCTTTCCGGAAAAGAGAAATTTAGATTGCAGGTGCAATTAAAGTTGGTAATCAACTGATGTTAAAATAGAGAGAATGTTCTAGATTATCCAGGTGAGCTCGATGCAACTCTGGGGGTCCTGGGGGGGTGAGAGAAAGAGAGAGAGAGACCAGAGAGAGAGAGGAGACACGAGACAGCACGACAATAAGAGAGAGAAAAGAAGGGTATAAAAAAGATTGTTTGAGAATCTACTGAAGACCAGAGAAGGAGAAGGGGGAGACAAGCGTAGGAACGTGGGTGACTTCAGGCAGCTGATTGTTTGATTCCTTTTGGTCCTCAGTCTTTGGTTTACTGGTCGTTGTGGCTGTGAGGTGTGAACGTTATCCTCCCAGCTGGGATTAAATGTGTGGTCTTTGGCTTATTATGGATCTATGTGGTGTGGAGGCGCAAGGTTACCTCCCAGCCGGCATTAAAATAATTACTTTGTCTCCTACAACAGCTATCTGTCGATGTCACCAATCAGGGTCTGAAAATTGAGGGCTTACAGGAATTCCAATTTTCCTGCTTCTGCAAAACCTTAGCTGACTGTCTTCAAGGTACAAATTTTGAGGAGTTTCTTTTTTTCCAATGAAATAGGAAGTGCCAGCCAGAAAGATGGAGTGGGAGAAGGTGGGTAGAGAGAGGAGATGAAGGTAATTTGATCTTAGAGTGAGAAACTAACAGATAATCCCCTGTCAAAAACCAAATCATATTCAGCTAGGAAAAAAATTATGTTTAGTCACACAATAATATACAGGTTATAATCCAGATGGCGCAGACAGTTTGCAAAGAAGTACTATGCTATTTTCACAGTTAGTGATTTTGTACTAATTTGTGTGTGTGTGTGTGTGTGTGTGTGTGTGTGTATGTAGGGTAGAAGAATGTAGAACTGCTTATAACAATGTCTATAACTGATTGGTTTAATTTCTCTGAGTCATGCTGACAAGGACATAAACTTTGTGTTTCAATTATGGTTAGACACAAGTAATGTCTAGAGAATGAAGACTTACGTTTTGACTGCATGGTTATAGGCATTGGTTTTGGAGATTACCATTGCATCCAGCTTTTTTTTTTTTTTTTTTTTTTTGGTCTTTTTCTTATTATTTAAACATTAGCATAAACATAATGGGTTTCACGATCACATTTTCATACATAAGTATATAGCTTTATGTTGTGCTTCTATCCAACCCCCCTCCTCTTTCCGGCTGGCCTCCCCCAGTAGCTCCCCTCTCTCCCTGCCCCTTCTTTCTCCTGCTTGCTCACTCTCTGTCCCTCTGTCTCTCTGTCTCTGTCTCCATATATATGTAATCTAGTCTAAAGCCCTCATTTGAGAACAAGATGCAGTACTTGTCTTTTGGAGCCTAGCTTATTTCACATAACAATGACCTTCAGTTCCATTCATCTTATTGCATAATTTCTTCTTTATGGTTGACTGAAACTCCATTGTGTGGATAGTTCAGATTCTTCTTTATTTGTTCATCTGTTGATGGGCAGATAGACTGGTTCCATGCCGTGGCTATGATGAGTACTGCTGCAGTAAACATGGATATGCTGATTTAGCTTCTAGGAGCAGCAGAGATGGACTATATGGCACTTGGATGGATTATATCCATTTTTGGTTTTTTGAGGAACCCATATACTGAGTTCCGTGCTGGCTACATTAGTTTACATTCGTCCTGCTGTGTATGAGAATTCCTTCCCGCCTACATTCTCACTGGCATGTTTTCTTCTTGGTGATAGCTATTCTGACTGAGGTGAGATAGGATCTCAGTTTAATTTCAATTTTCATTTCTGTGACCACTAAGAATGTTGTATACTTTTTCATATACTAAGTGACAATTTGTAATTTTTATTTTATGAGCTATCTATTCAATTTGTTTCTCCATTTACTATTCAGTGTTTTTGTTTTTTGTTTATGTTTTTACATTTTTTATTGATTCTTTGAGAGTTTCATACAATGTATTTTGATCCTATCCTCCCTTGTTCCAATTAAGTTTTTTTTTTTTTTTTGGTTTTGTTTCATTTTGTTAATTGAAACTTTTTATGGAGATAATTGTGGACTTATAGGAAATCCTAAAGAAGAAACACTGTTCTCTGTACTTCTCAGCCAGTGTTATCCAAACGATAACATTTTGCAAAGACATATTCTTTCTTTTTTTGTGGCAGATCTCAGAGCCTGCACATGCCGAGCTGCGACCCTAGCCCTTGGAATAGTTTCATTTTCTCTGACCCCATTGCCACCCCTCATTGGTGATTTAACTCTAGGCCTTGATCTCATCGAATACTGCATGTCTGGGATATAGCCGCACCCCTTTTTTAATTTCCCAGACTATGCTTTACTTTTTCTATAGGACACAGATGAAGATAAATTGAGGCTGCAGAAGAGGAATAGAAAAATGATGGTAAATTGTGATTTGGTTTTGGATGTTTACTTTTTTGAGTCCTTTACTGATTCTAGATATTAATCCCCTTCAACAGTCATCCTCTATATGATTGGCATTTTTTTTTCTCTTATTCTGTAGGCTGTGTCTTCACTCTGCTAGTTATCTTTCCTGAGTAGTTCCACTTTCTCAGCTATAAGAATAGAAGAATTACTTGGGAGGCAGAGGCAGGCAGATCTTTGTGAGTTCAAGGCCAGCCTGGTCTACAGAGCCAACTCCAGGCCAGCTGGGACTAAAGGGAGACCCTGTCTCTACCTCCACTTCTATTCATGCATTCTGAGTCCTGGTCCAGAGCTCATCTCAACCTCCACTTCTATTCATGCATTCTTTTTTTTTTTTTTTTGTCTTTTTGAGATAGGGTCTCCCTGAAGCCCCAGCTGTCCTGTAACTTACTCTGTAGTCCAGGCTGGCCTTGAACTCACAAAGATCTGCCTGCCTCTGCCTCCCGAGTGCTAGGATTAAAGTCATGCACCACCACTCCTGGCTTTCATGCATTCTGAGTCATGGTCTAGAGCTCATCTGTTCCAGAGTTCTTGGGTGTTCTTGCCATATATTTCCATATTTTTATTTTTTTATTTTTGTAAATTTACAACTTTAATGATTAAAATAATATTTTTCTATTTTTTTAATTTATTTTTTAATTGTTATTAATCTTTTTCCATGTATCATAGATCATTTCTCAATCCAGTTTAGAGTCATTTCCCTTTCCATGCCCCCCACCACAACCTGAGTTCCTGCACTCTGCCATACATGTCTTGCATCTTTTTCTGAGTTTTTCCAGGGTTTTTTTTTTTTTTTTTCAAGCAAGAGCTAATTGTTCTGGGAGAACTTCACTGTTTCAAGTCTGTTTTTCCCCAGTTCTTTGTGTTTTGTTGTTCTCTCCAACTTGATTGCTTTCTATAAATAGATCTATGCATATATACATATAATCACACACATACACATACATAAATAATACAATACACACATACTAAAAAAAATTTTTTTTTATTTTTTTTTTGGCTATAAAATGTTCCATGTTTTCCCTAGGAGAAGTGTTTGAAGCTTCCTCCTTGGCAAGCCCAAACAAACACCATTAATCTTGGCCTTGTGCTCCACACTAGGGTCTTTCCTTCCCATGGTCACCCAAATGAGGTCTAGTAAGCACACATCCTATCTTGATCTTCCTGCACTGGACTCCATGATACATCCAACAATGACAGTCTATACTCTGACGAGGCTGAAACCCCAGTAGTTTCTCAGTCCACAAGCTGGATATCTCGACAGTCCCCATTTGGCATTGAAGGTTTGGAGAGACATGAGTGTTCAGTCCTTATTGGAGGGTTAAAAATCTGTGACTCTGCCGGGCATGGTGGCACACGCCTTTAATCCCAGTACTTGGGGCAGGAGGCAGGCGGATCTTCAGGAGTTCAAGGCCAGCCTGGTCTACAAGAGAGTTCCAGACACAGCTGGGTCGACGGAACCCTGTCTAAAAAAGACAAAAAAAAAAAAAAAAAAAAGCTGTGTCTCATGTCTTTGAAGAATGGCAAAAGCAGTGGCAGCCACAGAGTAGATACACTTGTCAGCAAGAATTGAAGACAGAAAAAAAAAAAAAAAGAATTGAAGACAGGCCAAACAACAGTATTCTTTTTTTTTTCTTTTTGTCTTTTTACTAAGATTTCAAGTTTTATATCTGAAGCACAATTTCTCAGGTCTTACTGATTATTTATTTCTGATTTTACTTTCCTTTTGGATTCTTAAGGCCACACAGCCCAGATTAACCAAGGTTTTTGTTTTTTTAAGGTCAGTTGAGGATATGGTCCTCAGGCATCCATCCAGGGAGTCCCTGGATCCTTTTGGCTTTCCATTTACCAGTTCCATCCACTTGAGGACAAAATCAGGTCTTCCTAGACCAGGCCTCCCTTTTTGAAACATGAGCAGACTTTCCTCTTTATAGACTGGAAACTGGATGAAGTCCTATTAGTGGATCTCCAAGACCTCCCTACACAGGAAGAGTGGTGACCCACATTTATAGTACATTTCAAGAGATGCCCCCATGCATAGTTCCCCTGAGACTTAGTTGATCTCTGAGGGCAAAGAACAAAGTTATCCCTTAGGTCCCTTGGCCAAATTGGTATGGGAGTTAAGTATGGTAGTTAAGCACCCAGAAAGGCTAAGTTGCACTAGCTTGATATATCACACCTATACTAAAATTATATCTTCTGAAAACAGTGTTATTTCCATATCATATTTCTTGATTCACATTTTTCCATTTTAACTTTATGTTGTTACTCTAAAATATGTATACATGCCCATCATCCTGTACCAAAAATCCATAGTCTGAAAATAAATGGTAGACCCTATCTAGGGATTCACAATATGAGTACAGTTGTTTTCAGGATCATGAGGAATACAACATTAATGTTGCTCAGTTTGCCTTACAATGAGGTACTTGGTGCTAGCATCCACAGATGAGGGATACCATTCCTCTTTTGTTTTTCTGGGACTGTGTTCCTTCACTTAACATGACATCTTCTAGTTCCATCTATTGAACTGCAAATTTCATGATATCATCTTTCTTTACCACTGCATAGAACTCCATTGTGTAGATGTACCACATTTTCTCTATCCATTAGTTGGTTGAAGGGTACTTGGGTTGGTTCCAGCTCTTTGTTATTATGAAGAGAGAAGCAATAAACATGGCTGTCCATGTATCTTTGCAGTAGGATGAGTCTTGTGGGTATATACCCAGGAGTGGTATGGCTGGGTCAGGTGGTAGGTTCATTTTGAGTCTTTTTTTTTTTTGAGGTTCGAACGCAGAGAGAGAGTTTATTCCAACATGTCCGCTTAAATATCCATCATGACTCAATTCTCAGGGCCCAATGCTAAATCTTTTCGTCATTACACTCCATCCCATGGGTGTGGCCAGGGAGGTACCATTGGCTTAGAACCCACCCATCTAACTAAGCTTTTCCACATCTCACCCTTTTAATTTTATTATTTTAATTTTTTCTGAGAGGCAGGGGAGCCCATGGGTGAGGCTAACAACCCAAAGGAACCTGACTTTAAATAGCCAGCTGCTCAAGCCTGTTTTGAGTGCTAGGCAGTGGGGGACAGGTCAGACCTAAAACTTTATTTTCACACTAAGGCCAATTAATATCCAAAAATCCCAACCATGAAGTAAACTGATTGTCAAACATAAGCAATGAATGTAAGTAACGTTCATGTAAAACCAATTAGCAAGTATCTATGTTCATATTTTGAACAACACAAGGTTCCTATAGTCAAATTGGAGAAGCTTGTATGCACAAGCATGTTGATCAAATAAGAGTCCAGTGTATATTGCTGTAGTCTCATGATTCACCCCAATCTCTCCACAGCCCTTACATTCTACCATGCTTCCTCTTCTGCAAGTTGTTCCTAGGCTTTGGCAAAGGGGCACAAGTGGGTGAGAAGCAAAGCAGTCTGTTTTCTCTGGAGATGTCATTTTGGACTCTAGTCTGTTGTTTCCCTTCATGGTTTGACAGCTTATCCAGGGTACCTTTTTAATCCTACTAACAAAGCACAAGCAATTAGATGTACAGGCATTTAAACATTATTATGGCAAGCTAAGCTGTGAGCACAGACACAGATGTTTGGATAGTATGCTAATCCACAAACTGTGGTTTCTCTAGAAAGGGTGACAAGTTTTTATTGTGGCTTATATCATCTCCTAACCACTAGAGGACGTAAGCTTGTGGCATCAGCCATGAATTATTCCTCCAAGGAGAGAGCTAATAGCCAATCNTTACTGTCAACTTGACACGCCTGGGTTGAGGGAGTTTCAGTTGGGGAATTGCCTCAATTGGGGAATTGCCGCCATTGGATTGGCCTGTGGCACATCTGTGGTGTATTTTCTTGACTGTTGGGCAATGTGGGGAGGGCCCCCAGCCCCCTATGGTTGGTGCTGCATTGTGGAGGTTTGTTGTTTACCATATAAGAGGGCAGGCCGGACATGGGCCAGGGCAACAAAGCAGTACGCAGCACTTCTCCCATGGCTTGTGCTTCAGTCCTTGCCTCCAGGTTCCTGCCCTGAGTTTCCTGCCTTGTGCTCCGAGTGATGAACTGTGAACCAGGATGATTGTGAACTGACTAACCCTTCCTCCCCAAGTTGGGGTCCGTCAGAGTGTTTTGTAACAACAATGGAAGACAAACTAGAACAAAAGCTCAATATCAACACCAAGATAAACCCTAGTACCAACAGGAACACATGGAGACTAACCAACAAACTCCTGAATAATGAAAGGGTCAAGGAGGAAATAAAGAAATAAAAAGATTCCTGGAACTAAACAACAATGATAGTACAACACAACAAAACCTATGGAACACTTTAAAAGCCAGTCCTAAGAGGGAAGTTTATAATCCATGGGTGCCTACATTCAAAGAGAGAGAGAAGAGAGATGAGAGAGAGGACGGATAGGACGGAGGAGAGAGGAGAGATGATGACGAGAGGAGAGAGAGAGATGAGAGACGAGAGGAGAAACAAATAAAATGAGCTAACCCTGCGCTAAAAACATTGGAAAGACAACAACAAATAAAAAAAAAAAAAAAAAAAAAAAAAAAAAAAAAAAAAAAAAAAAAAAAAAAAAAATAAATGAAATAGAAAAAAAGAAAGAAAAACACAAAAAAAAAAAAATCAACCACATCAAAAGTGGTTCTTTGACAGAATAAAAAAAGATAGACCTCTTAGCCAGTTAACCAAAAGAACGAAAGAGCAACTCCAAATCAGTAGACTTCATGATGAAATGGAAAACATCACAACCAGGACAAGAAAAAGATGCATAAAATCATATGGGAATATTTAAAAACCAATTACTCTACTAAATTTGTGAAAACCTAAAAAGAAATGGATGCATATCTGAAAACCTGGGAAACACCAAACCGCTAAATCAAGAAGAGATTGACACTTTAAACCGCCCATGATTATTTTTGAAACAACTGAAGATTAAAAGTGAGACCTCCCAAACTAAAAAAAGCCAGGCCCAGATGGATTCCCAGTAGAATTCTATTAAACATTTAAGACGAAGTTCCAGCCATTATTACTAAAAACCTGTTCAGACGGATAACCAAGGAGTATGGAAACAACTTCCAAATTCCTTCTATGAAGCCAGCTCACTCTAATACCCAACCAGGTGAATATTTACAACCAAAAGGAGAACATCTATAGACCCATCTTCATTAATGAACACAGATACAAAAATTTCAACCAAGAATACTTGCAAACCACATCCAGACACACATCAAAAACGATTCTCCATCATGACCCCAAATTGGATTTCAACCCGATCTGCCGGGAGGCTAACATACAAAACCTCCGTAACTATCATGCACCTATAAGTAGCCTGAAAGACAAAAAACACATGAATATCTCAATTGACGCAGAAAAAGCCTTCACAAAATCTAGCATCCTTCCGGCTAAAGTCTTAGAGGGAATTGTACTGAAGGGAGCATTCCTAAGTATAATCAAACCATATACAAGAACCCCACCGCCAAAACATCATCTTAAATGGAGAAAAAGTTAGAAGGATTCCCATACATGAGGACCTGGCACGGCTGCCCCCTGTTGCCACTCTCTTCAATACAGTGTGAACCACTGCTGCTGGGCAAGTAATAAGGCAAGAAAAGAAATTAAAGGAGTTACTAATGAAAAAGAGAAGTCAAACTCCCCTTTTGAGATGATATGACAGTTTAATAAGGGTTGCTACAAAACCTCCACCAGAAAACTCTAGAAATGATGACAGAGTTTCAGTAATGTATCAGGATACAAAATTAATCTCGAAAATACAGTAGCCTTTCTTTACACCAACAACAAGCAACCGAAGGAGGAATACCAAGGAGACCTTCCCACTCCAACTAGCCTCAAACAACAATAAAATACCTAGGAAACAACCTAAACCAAGACACCAAAGATCTCTACAAACACAAAAAAAATTTTTTTTAACCCTGAATGAAGAAAATGAAGACAAGACACAAAAAGAAAAAAAAAAAAAGACCTCCCATGCTCATGGATTGTAAAACTTAATAGAGTTCAAATGTCAATTTCTACCCACAAAATTAATATACAGATTCAATGCCTCCCAATTAAAACTCCCAACTTACTTCACGATCTTCGAAAAAAAAAAAAATCCTTTAAATTTCATAGAAAAACGAAAAGACCCCAAAAGCTAAAAGCAACCCTGAGTGAAAAGTAGCAATACAGGGGATTATTACCAGACTTCAAACTATAATACAGGGCTATAGTCATAAAAAAGCTGGTATAGGCAAAAAACAGACCATGTAGACAATGAAAAAAAACTAGATCCAAACTTGAGCACATTACAATTTAAGCCACCTCATATTTGACAAGGTGGCGTCAAAAAGACTCAATGGGGGAAAGACAGCATCTTCAGCAAGTGGTCTTTGCAAAAATTGGGATCACCAATTGTAGAAGAATAAAATTAAACCCCTACCTCTTGCCCTGTACAAAATCAACTCCAAATGGACTAAGACCTCAACGGACACCCAAAACTCTTGAAGGTGATAGAAGAAAAAATTTGCAGTCACCTACAAGACATAAGACTAGGAAAAGACTTTCTAAATCAGCACAGCTTCTGCACAGGACAATACAGTCAACAATTAACAAGTGGGAACCTTATTAAACTAAAAAAAAAAAAAAAAACAAAAAAAAAAAGAAGTGAGAGAAAACCCACAGACGTGGGAAGAAACCTTCACTGGGATACATCGGAACAGAGCATTTAACTTCCAGATAATTTATAATACACTACTCAAAAAAACAAGAAAAAAAAAACAAAATGACTCACTCAAAAATGGAACACAACAAGCTGAAGAGACTTCAAAAGTGAGGAAACTAGAGATGGCTGAGAAATCTTAAAATCTAAAAAGTGTGCAACATCATTAATATTAAGGAAAAGCAATTTAAAAAACCACCTTCAATACATCTCCACCCAATAGACTGGCTACTATCAAGGAAAACAAATGATATCAAGATTGTGCGAGGGTTCGTTGTGGGGAAAAGGGGGAAATCATTCATCCCGCTGTGTGGATGGGAATGTTGTCAACTTGTAAAAACCACTATGGAATGGAAAGCAGTGTGGAGAACCCTTTTAAAAGGATCAAAATGTAAGTCCGATGGGTCAGCCTCTCTGCTGGAATTTCACCAGTCCATCCTGCACAGCAACAAAGCGTACTATGTGTCAGGCATGTAAGCGGTGGAGTTTGTGACCTGGGGGAACATGACAAACTCTGTGCCATCCATTGTAGTTTCAGACACTCAAAAATAAAAATTTCACAAAAGGGTTTAATTTTTTACCGTGAAGAATATGTCTATTCCCTCCCTACCTTTTTTTTTTTAATTTTTAGTTTTGATCTATTATAGATGCCTAAGTAGTTCCTACAAGTAAAGGAAAAATTGTTAAAGGTGATACTGTAAACATAAAAAACTATCAGGAGCATTTTGTGTACCTTAACCCCAATTTATCTGTTGGAAATTCAATACAAGATTATGAATAAAACAATTTAACATTTTGTATTCCCCAATTAGTTCAAATGTATACCATCTTTAATATCTTCCTCCAAGCTCTTGCCTTCTCTCAGGCCTGGCATGAAAACCTGCTTAAAGATTTTCAATATCTAGTCTCTTAATAAAAATTTTTTTTACAGTTTATGCCCATTCATCAAATAAAGACTGGCTAGATATGCCCCTGAGATGTTGTTACCCTCACTTACCACTTGTTTTTTTTGTTGTTGTTTTTTTGGTTTTGTTTTTGTGGAAGCTTCTGACAGCTCTTTGTCAAACAGGTGCAATTGCAGTCATGTCTAAGGGGAGGGACACAGTGCCCACTTTTGACCCATATCTGACATGAAAGGAAAAAGGAGCAGATTGCCTGAGTCACAGGGAACACTGGCATCTCTCTGAATTCTATTTGGGTAGTGTTTCTATAATGTGCCCATAATGAAGTTTACCTTCTCAGGTGCAATGTAAGACAGACCTTCTATCTCTCCCTTTTCTAGAACAAAGAACATATATATGGTAATGAAGTCACTCCCTGACTGTATAATATAAAGTCTCTTAAGCTGTGTTGCTTTTTAAGCAAAATTATATTAATACAGGAGAGCATCTGATATAACATCAATGGATTTTCTGCCAAGGATATGTTGGCTGGGGGATCCAAGCCCCCAAAATCTATAAAACGCCTTTGCCTATAAAACTGGATGATTCTGCAAGGACGAAAGGTGGTAGGGTAATGGTATCCCTGTTGTCGAAGACTGGTGTAAGCATGAAAAATGTTTTGAGACTTCACTTGCTAATGTGCAGTTGGCCTCTGAAACATGCCACAAAGTTTTTACCAAAGGCCACTAATGTCCGTAACGGCAAAATATTGTGTCTCTGAGTCAAGCACGGCTCCTCTGTCAGTATTCAGCTAAACCTCAACTGCCTGGAGCTATTGTGCAACAGTGGCAGCATGTGTCTATATATATCCCAAAATCTAAATCCTTTCAACAACAAAAAAGAGTAAATGCTTCACATTTCATGGAGTCCTCTGTAGTGCTGGCAGGCACTTCCAACCAGCTGCTTCCAACAACAGGATCTGGCAGAGCCCCAGATGTAATGAAGGTGCATTATCACCTGGTAGTTTACACCCACAATCACTCCAAACCACACTGCTCCACTATGAGACTTTTGTAAACCTGATGTGAAAATGTAACTAGGGATTGTGCCTGATAACTGAAAACCACCTCAAAACCAAACACAACAAGAAAGTAAACAAGGCATCAGGATGGCTGCTGAGGGCCCCTCACTGCACCAGTGTAAAGAAAAGTAGGGCCTGTTATTTCTTGGATCCAACCTTCAAGGGTGCAACCAGCAGCCTCAAGTCAAAGCTTTCAGAAACTGTCCTGACCCTTTCTCCTTATTTATTTTTTGTTTTTGGTAAATGTTTCGTATAAAACACAAAATCGAGTTCTACTTTATAAAAAGAAAACTGAATATTTTAATAGTACAAATATATATTTCAATTTTTTTAAAAAAGACACATAGCAATACTTCATAAGACGGATTGACTGCCCCCCAACCTGTGACCAGCTGTCCACCCGGCACAGGTACATTAAGGCAAAGGCTCCAGGAGAGGCATGCCCAATGTGCTTGGGCTGGAGACTCATGGTGAACACTCTCTGCTCCTTGCAGGGTCAGCAGAACGGCTTTTCCCTCACATCTACTGAGCCATCCTGCATCCCAAAGTAGACTCGCTCCACCATGTTGATGAACAGGCCTGTGTCCACCACACCTGTAGGATGAAGGAAAGGAGCATTAAGATAAACCTTCCCAAGACAAGACAGCACCAAGAGCAACACTGGACACAACACCAATCTAAAGTTTTGCTCTCCCACATGGCAGAAGAGACTGGGAGTATCTTTGTTTCTTCCTGTCACCTTTCTCCCCTCTGCTACAAGTTGCTCTGTATTCCCACCTCAGAGCCTCTGCTCACACTATTCCCTTTGCCTAACTGCTCAGCCTCAACAGCTTCCAGGCTAACTGCTCTTTTTCACCCTCCCAAGGTATCGGAGGACACGGTGTCTAATACAGAGACCCTTTATGAAGCTCCCACTCCTTCCAGTTATTTTCAGTCACACCACCAGCTTTGAGAGGCTTCTTCAGAGAGAGAGACATTCACAGGTATACACCTGACAAAGAAACTACATCAGAATATATAAGCCATCCTCAAAAGCCAATTAAGTGTTTTAAAAGGTACTCGAGTTCACTAGTCAAAGGGAATGAAACACTACCCAGTCACTAGAATGAGTATGACAGTTGGTCAAGCACAATGGCAGAAACAGAGTACTAGGGCTTGATGGGCACCAGTGTAGCTCCAGGTTCAATGAGACCTTTCAAAGGAATAAAGTAGAGCACAATAAAGCATGATACCCAACCTCCTTTTCTGGCTTTTGTATGTACACAAACGCATAGGCACATGGACAGACACACACACACACACGGAGAATAGATAAACATACATATTTCCACACATAAACTGTGTTCTGGATAGCTTTAGTGTCAACTTGACACACCTGGGTTGAGGGAGCCTCAATTGGGGAATTGGCTCCATTGGATTGGCCTGTGGCCACATCTGTGGAGTACTGTCTTGATGGTCGAGCAGTGTGGGAGGGCCTGGCCCACAATGAGTGGTGCCACCCTGGGCAGGTTGTTGTGTACAGTATAAGAGGGCAGGCTGAGCATGGGCCAGGGGAGCAAGCCAGTGAGCAGTACTCCTCCATGGCCTGTGCTTCAGCTCCTGCCTCCAGGTTCCTACCTTGAGTTCCTGCCCTAGTCTCCCTAAGTGATGAACTGTGACCCAGGAGATGTAAGCTGAATAAACCCTTTCCTCCCCAAGTTGGTGTCAGTCAGAGTGTTTTGTCACAGCAATGGAAGACAAACTAGGACAAACTGACAGTAAATTAAGCAATGAGAATTAACTATCTGGCTTTTACCAAAAATATTTACATATACATATGCATACTACAATGCAGTAATACTGAAATCTACCACAGGAAAGGTAGAATGAACCCAGCATGTAGGGAAACTGGGACCTGCATTGGTTGCTGGTAGAGGAGTGAATGATTATCTACCAGGAGGACAACTTGAAAATCAGACATCCTGGGGCTGGAGAGATGGCTCAGCGGTTAAGAGCGCCAACTGCTCTTGCAGAGGACCCGGGTTCAATTCCCAGTACCCACATGGTGGCTAAGAACCCAGTCTGAGGGGAATCAGATGCCCTCTTCTGACCTCCATGGCATTGCACAACACAGGTGCACCAACCTACACTCAGACAGTACACTCATACACATAATAATAAATAATTTTAAAAAACAGAAAATCAGACATCCTTATCTTTTGATTTGGGACTTCTATTCTTACAATGATTGGAAACATAAGTAATTTATAACATATAGCCACAAAAAGGAGTATCTGGTTTTTTTTTTAAAAAAAAAAGGTCACGTTTTTAGCAGCCCTTCGGAAAACTATCATCTGCAAAAAGGAATAATTTAACTTCCTCTTTTCCAATTAGCACTCCTTTCATTTCCCTTTCTTGCCTTATTGCCCTAGCAAGCATTTCAAGCACTATATTGAAAAGGAGTGGCAATAGGGGGCAGCCTTGCCGGGTTCCCACCTTTAAGGGGAAAGCCAGAAAACTCCTAGAAACGAGTAAGAGTTTCAGTAAAGTGGCAGGATAAAAAACTAACCTAGAAAAATCGTAGCCTTTCTTTACACCAACAACAAGCAACTGGAGAAGGAATATAAGGAGACCTTCCCACTCACAACTGCCCCCAAAATAAAAATAAAATACCTGAGAACAAACCTAACCAAAGACACCAAAGATCTCTACAATAAAAATTTTAGACCCCTGAAGGAGATTGAAGATGACATCAAAAGATGGAAAGACCTCCCATGCTTATGGATTGGAAAAATTAATGTAGTCAAAATGTCCATTCTACCCAAATTAATATACAGATTCAATGCACTCCCAATTAAAATCCCCATGGGTTTCTTCACAGATTTGGAAAAAATATCCTTAAATTCATATAGAAAAACAAAAGACCCCAAATAGCTAAAACAACCCTGCATGAAAAGTGCAATACAGGGGAGACTGCTTTACCAGACTTCAAGCTATATTACAGGGCTATAGTCATAAAGACAGGCTGGTACTGGCACAAAAACAGACCCATTGACCAATGGAACAAAATTGAAGATCCAAACTTGAGCTCATATAACTTAAGCCATCTCATATTTGACAAAGGGGCCAAAAAAGCTCAGTGGAGGAAAGATAGCAGCTTCAGCAAATGGTGTTGGCAAAACTGGATCACCATTTGTAGAACAAAATTAAACCTCTACCTCTCACCCTGTACAAAAATCAACTCCAAGTGGATCAAAGACCTCAACATGAAACCTGAAACTCTGAAGGTGATAAAAGAAAAAGTTGGCAGCAACCTACAAGACACAGACGTAGGAAAAGACTTTCTAAATCAAACATCAGCCGTACAGGAAATAACTGCTGACAACTGGGACCTCATCAAACTCAAAAGTTTCTCAACAGCTAAAGAAACAATCAAGGAAATGAAAAGAAAACCCACAGAGTGGGAGGAAACCTTCACCACTGATACATCTGACAGAGCATTAACATCCAGAATATATAAACTACTCAAAAACAAGCAAGAAAACAAATGACCTACTCCAAAGATGCAGTAAAGAGCTGAACAGAGACTTCACCAGTGAGGAAGTAAAGATGGTTGAGAAACATCTTAAAAAGTGCTCAACATCGATAATAATTAAGGAAATGAAAATTAAAACCACTTTAAGATATCATCTCACTCCAATAAGACTGGCTAAAATTAAAAAAACAAAAGACACCAAATGCTGGAGAGGTGGTGGAGGAAGGGGAACCCTCATCCACTGCTGGTGGGAATAGAAACTCGTACAACTACTGCGGAAAATAGTGCGGAAAACCATTAAAGGACTCAAAATGAGCCTACCACCTGACCGAGCCATACCACTCCTGGGTATATATCCACAAGACTCATCCTACTGCAAAATACATGCACATCGGGCTGGAGAGACAGCCTAGCGGTTAAGAGCACCGACTGCTCTTGCAGAGGACCCAGGTTTGATCCCCAGCACCCACATGGCGGATGAAAACCGTCTGAAACTCCAATTCCAGGAGAACTCCAGTTCAGGAGTCCGAGAACCTCTTCTGACCACCGCGGCGTTGCAACACAAGTGTGCACAGACTTGCATGCAGACAGGTACATTCATACACATACAGAAATACAAAAAAAAAAAAAAAAAAAAAAAAAAAAAAAAAAAAGAAAATGAACAATCATTATGATCAAAACCTTTACAGTATAGGGGGTAGCTCCATCTGGCCCCAGAGAAAGTAAAACCAGCTTCAGAGAAGCCATGAAGAATGAACATAGGAAGGACAGCAGTCTAAGGTATAATTCTGGAGCCTCAAATTACTAAGGTCCAACGACGGCATAGAGCAGGGTCCTGCTGACTTTGATCTTTCAACAGAGGTGCCCTGCTCCAGGTGGAACCCAATAAACATCCACAGGGACTGTTTTCTGAGTGTCCCACTTGAGCAAATGCACCTGGGAATAAACAGGAAAACTTGCCCTGCTTCTCTTCCCTTGACATTGAGCAAGTAGCAAATCTAAAGAAAGCAAAAAGGAAACCACAACCAATCACTGTGATGGACCCATGAAAACACCATCCTCCTCACTCTATTCTAATAAAACTCCAAACTCCTCTAGGATACAGATTTTTCATACTTAGTAGAAGTGGATAAAATTTTCTATCATGAAACATCTCAGGCTAAACAAGCCAAGAAAGGACTGAGCAGAACCAAGAGCGCCCCCTAGTGGGCACTGCAAGAACACCACCTACAGAAGAGCCAGCTTTACTAAGCCACCCCTGGGTCTGTTGGCCTTAACAGGGCCAAGTGCTGTATTTACAGTGACCTCTGAATCATCTTCTTCCTGCTTTCTTGGCTTTTTAGCTCTTCTGTTAAACACCAAGCAACAGAATAAATCATTTTTCTTTAATAAATCTGATAAAGAAGATTAAAATAGGATAGAGTTGGAAAAATTAGCATATTTATAGCATATATTCACCCTATTTTCATTTTCAACTAGTATAAATAACTTAGAGTCTAGCATTTTTTAATTAATTTTTGAGGGGGTATTGCGACAAGGTCTTGTTTAGCCCAGACTGGCCTCAAACTATGTAGCCAAGGAAGACCTTTAACTCCTGACCCTCCTGCCTCTACCTCCTACGTGCTAGGATTACAGGCCTGTGTCACTACATCTGGCACAAATCTAGTATATGTAATTAATGATAAAGATAGTATCCTTTCTGGGGAGTTATTAGTCCAATGAACACATCCTTGTGTTCTGGATGGTGATATAATTTATTTAATCCTCACCACTCTATGAGGTAGGTACTAAAACAGCCCTTTTTACAGAAGAAACTGAAGCACAGAGCTACTGGTTAGGGTCATGCAGCTAGACTGTGGCTGGGTTAGGGTTTTCACCCAGGCCATCAGCTCCAAGAATCCACTCTCCGCCACTACACTCTGATAAACTCACCTTATCTACCTCATTACCCAGCTCTGGTTCAGACTGTTCCTCAACACTGTAAGAGAACAATGCCTTCCAAATCAGCCTCCTCATTTACACTCCTTCCTATGAGCTCTGACGCTCAATACTTCTTGAAGCATGAACTAGGGCTCCAAACTCCTAATTCATCTCTATGTAGCTCACTCAAACCTACCCCAGAGCTGAATCCCAGCTCCTATTCCATCATCCCCTGGCATAAGTCTATGCTCATATCATACATCCTCTCTTCAGCTTGGCATGTGGGCAAGTGAACATTAAAATTCAGGGTCTTGGGGCTGGAGAGATGGCTCAGCAGTTAAGAGCACTGACTACTATTGCAAAGGACCAGGGTTTGACTTCCAGCACCCACATAACAGCTAACAACTGGAGTCCATAACTCCAGTTCCAGGGTATCCAACGCCATCTTCTGACCTCCACTGCATGACATGGGTGTACTTATACACATCCAGGTAATACACTCATACATATAAAATAATAAAATATTAAATTTTAGGGTCTAGAGGCAGACAACCTACAGCTCTCATCTTGATGCTTTGATTCCTTGAGCAAATCACTTAACTCTCTTAGCCTGTGCTTTCCCCTGTACCTACCTAATCCAAATGGGAATCCAATGAAACTTTTTAAAATGCTAAACAGGGTCGGGCATGGTGGTGCATGCCTTTAATACCAGCACTTGGGAGGCAAAGACAGGCAAATCTCTTTCAGTTCAAGGCCAGCCTGGCCTACATAGTGAGTTCCAGGACAGCTGGGGCTGCAGGGAGAACCTGTCTCAAAAAAAAAAAAAAAANACATTGGTTCCCTGACCTGTGGAGTGAGGGCTATTATGGTTGGAAAGGCCAAATGGAAACCATTGGTGTTGCCTCTACCAGGGAAAATAGTGAACCAAAAACAGTATCGTATCCCTTGAGGGATTGCAGAAATTAGTGCCACCATCAAGGATTTGAAAGATGCAGGGGTGGTGATTCCTACCACATCTCCATTTAACTCTCCAATTTGGCCTGTGAAAAAGACAGATGGATCATGGAGGATGACAGTTGACTAGCGAAAACTCAACCAAGTAGTGACACCAATTGCAGCTGCTGTACCAGCTGTGGTGCCCTTACTTGAGCAGATTAATATGTCTCCTGGTACCTGGTATGCAGGTATTGATTTGCCCAACGCTTTCTTCTCAATTCCGGTTCACAAGGACCACCAGAAGCAATTTGCTTTCAGCTGGCAAGGCCAACAGTATACCTTTACTGTCTTACCTCAAGGGTATGTTAACTCTCCAGCCTTGTGCCATAACTTAGTTAGAAGGGATCTTGATCGCCTGACTCTTCCACAAAATATCACACTGTTTCACTACATTGATGATGTTATGCTGATTGGACCCAGTGAACAGGAGGTAGAAGGTAGTCTAAACTTGTTGGTAAAGCATATGCACATGAGAGGATGGGAAATAAATCCAACTAAAAGTCCAGGGCAGAGAAAATTTGCAAATGTGGTTAAAGTAGGAGAGAGTCCATCCTGAACTTGCAGCCAAATTCGGCAATTTCATTCACGTGGTGCTGGCTTTAGAGGCACGAAGGATGCAAGAGTGAAGAGGTTATCAGTTCTTCCTCCACAGTTTCAGAGAGCCACAGAGGCCAGGCAGAGTGCAGCAGGGCATCCCTGAATAAAGAAGGCCCTGATAGGCCATTGTGTGAAGCTGTGAATGTGAAGCCTGTTTGGCAGCTGAGACCCCAAGAAGGCTTTTGAGATGCCAGACCTGTGAGATATTTGCCAAGGAGAGCTGTATACAGGGAATGGTACCAGCCTAAGAAAGAGATGTATGTTGCACACAATCCTGGAAGAGATGAGCCATCTAAGCCCTTTGGAAGTCAAATCCTAGAAGTCGCACATGGAGCTACTGGACTTGGTGTTTGCCCTGCTGCTTTTCGGTTTTGTTATGGTCCAGTATTTCCTCACTATGCCTCTATTCCTCCCTTTTGGAATGGGAAAGTGTATTCAGTTCCACTGTACGTTGGGAATTTGTAATTTGTCTTTTGATTTTACAGGAGCTTACAGTTTAGGAGATTGGCCTGAGTCTCAGAAGAGACTTTGGACTGTAGACTTTTGAATTACACTGAAACTGGTAAAGACTATGGGGACTTTTAAGGTTGGACTAAATGCATTTTGCATTTTATATGGTCAGGAGCCTATGAGGGCCAGGGAGTGGAATGTGGTGGTTTGAATGAGTATCTCCCATAGGCTTTAAGTATTCAGACATTTTGTCTCCAGTTGGTGGCACTGTTCTTGCAGGTCTTAGAAAGTGTGGCTGTGCTGGAGGAAGTACGTTATTGCGGGCAGGCTTTGTGAGTTTAATAAGCCTTGCAGTCTCCCGCCTCTCGCTCTCTCTGCTTCCTGTGCTCATTGCGAGATGTGACCCTCAGCTTGCTGCTCCAGCCACGGCCACCATGCTTCCCGCCACAATGGACTCTGATTCCCTGGAACCGTCAATCGTAAGCTCAAATAAACTCTTCCTTTTATAAGTTCCTTTGGTCATAGTGTTTTATCACAGCAACAGAAAAGTGACTAATACACTCACCAAATACTATAAAAATACAGTCAAAAGAAAAAGTCTCCACAGGGAGAAAACCTGAAGTACTGGAATAGCTTATTTCTGGTTCCTCTAAAATTGGAGTCTGCTAGGTAGAGAAGTGTGGAGACTCTAGTCTTTCCTACCATTGAGGCTGTTGTTGAACTAAGCAGTCAGATGCCAGATGTTCCCCAGTGCTCTTTTCCTTTTAGAAGCTTCCTTTCTTTGTGTACCAGGTGCCTCAGTTGGCTTCTCTTAGCTCTGTAATATGTGGGCTGGGAAGGTTTTCCCACTTTCCTAGTCTTCCCTAATTCATTCTGTTCCACGTGGGTAATGTATCTTGAGTGTGTTGGGGAGGGAGAATTAAACAGAGCACTGAAATCAGCCTGTGAGAACCACTTTCAACATCTTTAAAAACACATTCAGTGTTAAACCCCCTGCTAGTGGGAGGAGGCTGCAGAATTCAGGTGCTTTGCTAGGGTTTTAGAGTTCCCTGGCTTTAAGGCAGATAGGTGGCCAAGGGGATTGTGCCACCTTCCATTGAGCTCAGGTCTATCTGCTTTTGCAGTGATTGTCAGGTGATGAAATCAACTTCTAGCCATGAAGACCAGGGCTACAGCATAAGAAGACAAAGAAAACCCTCAAGACCTATGCATTTCAACTTGGCCACAGAATTGCTTGCTGAGTAGCCCCACCTTGTGGAGGTCTCACTTTATTATAGGCTAAACACATTGGAATTTTAATATTATAGCTCTTCATAAAAATCTTATCTTTAAGTTTTATATAATCAGACCAGTATATATTATATAACAAGTTATGTTTTTATATGTGTGAAATTTATAAATGTTATTTTTAAAGGATTTAAAAAATTATTTTTATTTATTTATTTTTTATTTATTTTGTATGTATATGAATGTACTGTCTGCATGTAGGTTTGTGCAACCGAGTTGTGCAATGCCGAGGAGGTCAAAAGAGGGCATCAGATTCCCCTGGAAGTGGAGTTAAAGACGGTTCTTAGCTGCCATGTGGGTGCTGGGGATTGAACCCAGGTCCTCTGCAAGAGCATTTGGCTCTCTTAACATTAGGCCATCTCTCCAGCCCCTAAATGTTATTTTTTTTGTAGGCAACAAAGTCACTTCATCAGGTGATATTGTTTGTAATTTTAGCACTATCTTAAAAGAAAATGCCTACATGCTCAATTTCTTTTACAAAGAATTATTTTCAGTTCTATTGCATTTCTGCAAGAGCATTTGGCTCTCTTAACTGCTAGGCCATCTCTCCAGCCCCTAAATGTTATTTTTTTATAGGCAACAAAAGTCACTTCATTAGGTGATATTGTTTGTAATTTTACCACTATCTTAAAAGAAAATGCCTACATGCCCAATTTCTTTTACAAAGAATTATTTTCAGTTCTAGTGCATTTCTGTGGGTCAGTGTTAAAGAAAATTGAAGGTATGTATTGGACAGGAATCTTCTCTTTTTTTCAGTGAGAAAAGTTCTTTATTTAAAATAGACTAATTGCTTTTTCTTTTACTAGATTAAATGAAATATTCTACAATTGAGAATTTTAAATCCAATGTATGAAACCCAGTAATAGCAGTCAAGGGTTCTCCACCAATCCCCATCTGTGCTGGATAGCTTTAGTGTCAACTTGACACACCTGGGTTGAGGGAGCCTCAATTGGGGAATTGGCTCCATTGGATTGGCCTGTGGACACATCTGTGGAGTATTGTCTTGATGGTTGAGCAGTGTGGGAGGGCCCAGCCCACAATGAGTAGTGCCACCCTGGGCAGGGTGTTGTGTACTGTATAAGAAGGCAGGCTGGGCATGAGCCAAGGGAGCAAGACAGTGAACAGCATTCCTCCATGGCCTGTGCTTCAGCTCCTGCCTCCAGGTTCCTGCCCTGAGTTCCTGCCTTGGGCTCCCTAAGTGATGAACTGTGACCCAGGAGATGTAAGCTGAATAAACCCTTTCCTCCCCAAGTTGGTGTTGGTCAGAGTGTTTTGTCACAGCAATGGAAAACAGACTAGGACACCATCTAATAAAGTTTAAATGAAATACTTTAGAATTCTAAAACTATGTGCTTTGCATAGAGGAGGAAGCAGTGCTTCATTTCCTGAAGATGATAGCATAATGCAGAGTAAAAATTCTCTAATGCCTATGACAGCCAAGACTAGACCCCCACTGCTGAGACACTTAGACTTGCTCTGATGTTATTAACAGCATTTCTTTTTTTTTGTCCAGATTTAAGTTAAGTTTTATTGAATGCATTTCATACAACATTTCTCATTCAAATCTAGACACATTCCCCCATCCATGCCCACCCCTTACATCCCACCCCCCCACCAGATCTCATGGACTCTGTCATACATGTTAAGTCTTGTCTTGCATCTTTTTCTCAGGAATCTTCTAATTCCAGAGATGTGGTAGAAATCTAGGGATAGGGCAATACAACAGACATGTACTAAGGAGAAGGTTTTGTGGTATGTCACCAGAACTTCCATCACCATTCTAGCAGTTTACCAGTGTGGAGAAATGCAAGAGATCAATAAATCTTTTCTCAGGGAACATTAAGGAAGGGTGGAGGTGGGACACAGCATTGCTTCTTGCCAGAGAAACTTAAACCATTGCTCTACCTTCAGACAGGCTAAAGACCATTTGAAAGGAGCCCCAAGTCTTTATTCTGGTTACTATCTACTCCACCTGGGGCAGTGACCAGACTTCTCCATATATCAGTTTTCTAATCTGTCCTGAAGGAGGCTGGAATGATCTTGTAAGGCTCCATTTCGAGGATACTAGGAGGATAGACAGGTAGAATTGGTCACACACAGAGAAGTGTTTTTTTTACTTTTCAAGAAGCCCTAAGTATGGGCTGAGGGGAAGGGGGCTGTGCAGCCCTGGCTCGGGTGGAGGTGCAATGTGAATGGTGCTCCTGCCAATGGACTTGTCTGTACCTTCAGGACCTCATGGAACAGAATAGGAAACATGAACTCATCCATGTCCCTGGTTCCTGGGATGAACATTTTTTGTTTTGTTTTGTTTTGATTTGAGACAAGATAGCCCAGCTTGACCTTGAACTCCTGACAGTCCTACCACCTGCTCAACCTCCTGAGTGCTGGGATTGCAGATGTGCACCACCTTGCCCAGCTTCTGACCACAGCGTCAGAATGTCTTTAATATGCTAATGTCCTGACAACTAGCAGAGGTTCCCTAGGGAGCTTCAGGATGGAGGCCGAGGTATTTCCCTGCTATTAAGAGCTTCAGAGCTGCTCTTTGACATTCTGGGGGCACAGGTAGCAGACTGAGCTTAGTCGCAGGTGACCAATGAGTTGATCCCTCATGCTGATGGAAGGGAACCTTGGTCAAAACATGGAACCAGGGAATTTGGGAGCTTGGCACCAGGGCAGATTTCTACAGCATCACTGAGCAGAAGTGCTTGTGCTTGGCGTCCTTCCAGACCATACCCTACGAACAGCTTCTGTCTCTTCTGTCTGTGCCCCTATGTATTTTATCACATCTCTTATGATAAATTGGTGATACCATGAACTGTTCTTGTAAAAAGTGGAGGCTGGCTGGGGTGGGGTGCTCATGGGAGCCTCTGCTCTGTAGCTAAGTTGGATCCAAGTGGTCACCTGGTGACCCTTTTCTTACAAATGAGTGCAGTCTGAACCATTGACCTGTGGTGGCTATCCTAATTCTGGGGACTTGGTATAGCATTAAATTGATAGGTCCTTGGTACATGTAGAGAACTGGGGACTTGCTTGGTGAGGAAACCAGGTACATCTTGTGTTAGTGTATGAGTGGAAAAGCTGCTTCTCCTTTGCAAGGTCTTCGGGAAAGCCCAGAAGACTCGAGGGCTCAGGAAACACTGGGCTCATGACGTGGCTGTCAGGCACCCTGGTCAACTGAGCTCTCAAAAGGCCCTGTCATTTGTTGATTTATTTTTCAGTTGATAATTCCATGCATGTACTTTCATGAATGTATTTTGTTATCGCTCATCTCCCATTCTCTTCTCTCATCCCTTTCCCACTTCCTCAGAACCTTTTCTTCCCAGAAATCTCCCCTTCCACTATGTGTGTGCGTGCGTGTGTGTGTGTGTGTGTGTGTGTGTGTGTGTGTGTGTTTCCCATTGAATTTAAATAGTTTCTGAAGCAAGCCTGAAACCATTTTAATTTTTAAAATTATTTTATTATTCTATTCTATTCTATTTTATATTTTTTGGTCTTTTTGAGACAGAGTTTCCCTTTAGTCCCAGCTGGCCTGGAGCTTGCTATGTAGACCAGGATGGCTTTGAACTCACAGAGATCCACCTGCCTGTGCCTCCCGAGTGCTGGGATTAAAGGCATGGGCCACCAAGCCTGGCTTTCCTTAAATTATTTTAATTTTATGTGTATGAGTGCTTTGCCTACATGTACCAAGTGCCCTGGCTGCATGCAGTGCTCATGGAAGCCAGAAGAGGGCATGAGATCCTCTGGAACTAGTGTTATGACAACTGTTAGCCTCCATGTGGGCCTTGGGAATTGAACTCTGAAAGAGCAGCCAGTGCTCTTAACCACAGAGCTTTCTCTCCAGCCCCAGCCTGGAGCTATTTTAGTTCCAGAGTGGACAAGAGGTCCCAGATGTAATTTTCTGCTCAGGCCTCTGTTTAGTATTCCGCTTCCTTAAACCCTTTAAGCTGAGTCCCAGGGTCAGAGTGGTCACACCACTGGAACTGTGTCTTACTGTGGGCTCCACTCAAAGCTGGAAGCCTCCTACAGAACAGTGTGAATAACTGGAGTTCTGTATCCAACTGGGTTCACATTGCCACAGAGAAGCTCAAGAATTGGGCCTCTGTGTGGTGAAGGATTCATATCCAGTACCATGGCTATGTTAGAATCGGTTCCTAATTAAGCTTGGTTCCTGTCCCTCTGTGCTTTTTAACCTAGTACAATTTTGTCCAGCAGGGGATGTTTGGCCATGTCTGGGGACATTGTCATAACTGAGAGTGTGTACTACTGGCACCTAGTGGCTAGAGGCCAGTAATGTTGCTACACTCTCCACAATGCTGGAACCATTCAACTAAAATGTCAGTAGTGAGTGTCTAGGTTAAGGAGCCCTGCTCTAAGATGTCTTGAGACAGATACTGCTAGGGTATGTAGTTAAAAGGCTTTTGGGGGTTGGAAAGATGGCTCGGCAGTTAAGAACACTGGCTGCTCTTGCAGAGGATCCTGTTTTGGTTTCCAGCATCCACATGATGGCTAACGACCAGCTGTAACTCCAGTTCCAGGGGGATCTGACACCCTCTTCTGGCCTCTGCAGGCACTACATGTATGTGGTGTACTTTGCATGCAGGCAAAACACTCATATTCTTAAAATGAGGGGCTGAAGAGATGGCTTAGCGGTTAAGAGCACTGCCTGCTGTTGCAGAGGACCCTGTTCAATCCCCAGCACCCACATGGTAGCTAACAACCATCTGTAATTCCAGTTCTAGGGGATCTGATACTCTCTTCTGGCCTCTGTGGGCATTGCATGCATGGATGCACCTACACAGGCAAAACACATTAAAAATAGAAAGAAAATAAATTAAACATAAAATAAAAAGGTTTGTGGTGGGAACAATCACCTTGCATTTGTCACATATTTGGCATTGGCACAGGTGTGTGCTCTCATAGAGAGGCTCATACAGGAATATCCACATCTGGACAGAGTGAAAATTCTGTCACTTGCTAAGGATGTCTATTCTAACAATGAGCCCTACTCTGCCACAAATATCTAAGTATATTCTCTCTCTCTCTCTCCTTTTCCACACACACATATGCGCACACACACATGTGCACACACACGCATGTCATGGAGGTGACTACTTGCTAAATTTATGATTTATGTCTCCCTGTGAGATAGTCTTGGGAACAATCACCATCTACCACTGATCCTGTGTCCCCACAGTCTGGGGGGCTTGCAGTGCCGTGCTCTGTGAGCATGGGCTGGGTTCATTTCTTCCCAAGTCTGCAGTCTCCATTGCTCAGTGCGTAGTCACTTTGCTCAGTAGCTGACTCCCTAAGTTTCTGTGCTCCTCGTGCTTCCCTAGTTACGGCCTGCCCTTCCCCCACACTCCCTTCAATATAACCTTCCGTGATGTGGCATGACTGTGTGTCCCATTGTCTGAAGGCAGGTGAACCCACACCACCTTCAGACCTGGGGGGGGGGCAGGAGGTCCTGCTCAAACCCTCCCCTCCCAGAATCTTGGACTTGGCTTGTCCTCTCTTCTGCTTGATTGTTGCTCTCAGTCATGGACATGACTATGCACTTTATCTGACTAAATGTCATTTCTCAATGGGTGTGGCTCTTACATTACTAGGAGTTCTGAGTAAAATAAATGCTAGGCTGAGCATCCAAAAGTGCACTGGAACTGGAGCCTGAGGACTCTCTAGTACCGAGTCTCTGTTTTGGGTTCTGGCTGTGGGATCACATCACTCAGCCATGATTTCCACTAGGAAAACAGATGTCTCAGACCCTTCAGACTTAGCTCTGATTCAGGATCTCATGCACGTTATCCGACTGGAGGATTCTGAACTATACATGGACTTCTAACTGTAGATAGCTTCACAAAGAACGTGTTTTAGCTACAACTCACTGAGTTATAAAGACCCCAGATGCTAGAAATGGATTTGAATGGATGCTGAATAAACCAGTCTCCAGCGTCAACTGTAGTCTATGAAAAGAACTTTGTATGTGGCTGTAATTTAGCAGATGTGTGCTGATACAGCCATACGAATTGTTGAAGAGCAGGACACTCCCATTCCACATAGGCAGTAAATTCTGCCTCGATCCCTCAAATATCCCCTTGTTTCCCTCATCTGTTCTGCCCTCCCACATGACACGCCCCCTCCCATCTTCCAGCAGCTTAAATTAAGCTTGGCACTGTGGGCTGCCATCTTTTCTTTTTGCTAGTGTTCTCCATTAATGTCCCAAAGCCCTGCCTCCTGGATGCTTCTATGACCTCCTCCCCTTGTAGACTCAAGAGCACCAGGCCACCCTCTTTGGAAAGCCCTGGGGGCAGCATGCTGTAGAACTGCCCAGGTCCCTTATAGACTCCTGACCCCTCAAACTAGCTACCTGTGGCTTCCAGGTCATCAGCGTGGTTCTTCCTAATCAGGTGGGCTTGTAGCCAAGGTGAAAATAGTGCTGGTAACATGGCACCTCAATGGTCAAAGATGTGGTGCTCATGAAGCTGTGCTTGTCCACTGTCGTGGAAACTGTGTGCCTTTTGACTAGTGATCGGAAATGCAGAGGAAGGGGGAGGGTAGCAGTGAGGGCTCTGCTCTAGTTTGCCTCCTGTTGCTGTGATGGCTAAGTGCAGCATAGGGAGGACAGGGTTTATTTCAGCTTAGAACTCCCATATCACAGTCCATCACTAAGGGAAATAAAGGCAGGAACCCAGAGGCAGGAGCTAAAGCAGACAGTGGAGGAAGGCCTGCTTTTTTATACAGCCCAGAACCACCTGCCAGGGTAGGTACTACCTACAATGGTTCCTTCCATGTCACTCAGTAATCAAGGAAACACCTCACACACATGGCCACAAGTCAGCCTGTTAGAGGAAGTTCCCCAGGTGAGGTTCCCTTTTCCCAGGTATGCCAAATAGAGAGCCATGTAGCCAGCCTGACACCAGTTTAATGAAGATCCTCTCAGGCTAGGAGAGAGATTGTGGGGGAGAATGAATGGGAATGTGGGGATGGTGTGGGATCAGGGAAGCCCATCTTCATCCCCATGGAACCTGCCCTCCACTTAATAAGACAAATACATCAAACATGTTTTTTGTACAATTTTCTTTTCTTTTCTTTTCTTCTTTTCTTTTCTTTTCTTTTCCTCTCTTCCCTTCCCTTCTCTTCCCCTTCCCCTTACCCATCCCTTCCCCTTCCCCTTCCCTTTCCCCTTTTCTTTTTTTTGTCTTTTTGAGACAGGGTCTCCCTTTAGTCCCAGCTGGCCTGGAGCTCACTATGTAGACCAGGGGAACTCACAGAGATCCACCTGCCTCTGCCTCCCAAGCACTAGGATTAAAAGCATGCACCACCACACCTGGTGACAATTTTCTTTTTTTAACATCTGAGGTGATGGGAATGATTTTTGATTCCTTGCAATCCAATAAATCTATAGACCCACAAAATATGTCCTATATCACTGTTATTTCAACATATTGAAAGTTTTATGAGTTTACTGTTTCTCTCTTTCTGCTCCCCCTAACTCCACCGTGTGTGTGTGTGTGTGTGTGTGTGTGTGTGTGTGTGTGTGTGTAGGTCGGAAGTCAACATCAGGCATCTTCTTTGATCCTCTCTACCTTATTTTTCAGCTAGAGCCTCCTACTGAAACTGGAGGTCATTGATTGGGTGTCAATGAGACCCAAGGTTCCATTTGTCTGCCCTTCCAGTTCTGGGGCTACCATGCCTGGCCTTTATGTGGTTCCAGGGGTCCGAAATCAGGTCTTCATGCTTATGCAGCAGGCATTTGACCAACAGGCCAATTTCCTTGGCCTTAAGATGCTTACTGGTTTCTAAGGTACTAAAACATGATTTGTCCTTGTTCGAGCAATGGAAGCATAAAATGATGGGTGTGTTTGTTACTTTGATTGGGTGGTAATTTAATGCGTGTGTGACTAAGTCCAAACTCACTGAATTGTATGCATTAAATATGTGTAGGTTTTGAACCTCAATAAAAGCATTCATAATACAGAAAATGAGGGTCTGGAGAGATAGCTCAGTGGTTAAGAGCACTGACTGCTCTTGCAGAGAACCTGGGTTCAATTCTCAGTACCTACATGGTGGCTGACAACCATCAGTACCTACATGGTGGCTGACAACCATCTGTAACTCCAGTTTCAGGAGATGCAATGCCATCTTCTGATCTCCACAGGCACTGTGAAACATGGGTACACTTATGTTCAAACAGGCAATATACTTATACACATAATTAAATAAATACAATATTGAAAATAATATAGAAAAAAACCCCTGGGGCTGGAGACATGGCCTAGTGGTTAAGAGCGCTGACCGCTCTTACAGAGGACCCGGGTTTGATCTCCAGCACCCACATGGCGGCTGAGAACCACCTGAAACTCCAATTCCAGGAGAACTCCAGTTCCAGGGGAATCCGACACCCTCTTCTGACTTCCATGGCATTGCACGACACAGGTGCACAAACTTGCATGCAGACAGTACATTCATACACATACAGAAATAAATAAAATTAATAAAAAACCCCCTATCTATAATATAGGCACCTGCTTTGAATTGAAGGTAAAGAATAAACATAAAAATAAAGGAACACACATACACATATACACACACAAAAAAAACAACAAAAGGTCTAAGAACTGTATTCTACCTAGGGGAACATCCAGGGTTCTAGGTTGTCCTGAAAAGAACTTCCATTTGGGACATCAAGAGATACAGCATTTCTAAGCCATATTATAGTTATGCCTTAATAAAGAAACAGCTTGACGCTTAGCATTCATAAGGCCAAGAGCGGACATGAACTGCCAAGCACCTGTTCCTTCAGATGTCTCTTGGAACTGAGCTTCCCAGCAAGGGCTTTGTGCATTCTTTATTGACACAGTATCTACAGCATTAAATGGGGATGTAGAAGTCAGGACTACTCTTATCTATCAGAAAATCTTGCCTTTTGATTCCCTAGGCCTAGAATTTCACACATAGTCTATTTCTCTCATTGTTGGTAATGAGGAAAGCATGCTGCTTCCCATGCTTTGACCAGTAAAGAATGCGTGCATATGTACATTCATACGCTATCTTGAGTGGATGACAAAGAGGGGTCCTGAAGGATTGAGGTCAGGTGCTCAGCTCGCAAGAGGAGCACATGTCTCAGTGAGCTTATTTACATTATATACAGCAACTTTTGGGTTGCAAAGTAGGAAAAAGGTCTTTAGTCCAGATTATGTCCATATTGCAAACATTTTTCCTACAAAAAGAGAGAGTACCACATCTGAATCGGGCTATTGTGACCCTCTCAGCTTGACCAGGGCAGCCCTCCAGATCCAAGCCACTTGGCACCTCTTGGTCCTGGCTAAATCAACATATGTCCATTTGTCCTTTCCTTCACAGTCCTCTTGAATCTACTGGAGCTTGTTACAGACTTCAAGATAGTTTTTACTTACAGTTTCCATTTCTACAAGGATCCAATAGTAACCAAATGAAATCTGCTTAACTTTAAAAGCAATCAGGGAGATAATGTTGCTTCATGATTAAGTTCCACCTTATAACATTATTGTGGTAGATGGGAACCTGCTTGAATTCTATGCTTTAAAATGCATCAAAGTTTTCTGTGTTCTAATACATGATTAATTTAGCTGTCTATAGCACTATAAGGGAATAGTAATAATTTGAGAGAATATAAAGTTTAATATGTTCTTAAAACATTTTATTGGTATATCATCTCCTTATAGTTCTGCTAATGTTGCCTTTATTTCTGACTGGTTTTGTGTATTTTATTTTGACACAACCTTTAAGCACATAGTTATTCTATATACATTGTATACTATACCTTTTTCAAAAATAAAAGACTGTCTTGTTTTAAAATTTTGTAGGCACAGAGATGGTAAGATACCTTTCCTCACTCCTTATAAAGGTTGTGGATGATGTTATTATTATTATTATTATTGTTATTATTATTATTATTTGGTCTTTTTTGAGACAGGGTCTCCCTGTAGCCCCAGCTGTCTTGGAACTCACTCTGTAGACCAGGCTGGCCTTGAACTCACAAAGATCCACCTGCCTCTGCCTCCCGAGTGCTAGGATTTGAGACAGGGTCTCCCTGTAGCCCCAGCTGTCTTGGAACTCACTCTGTAGACCAGGCTGGCCTTGAACTCACAAAGATCCACCTGCCTCTGCCTCCCGAGTGCTAGGATTAAAGGTGTGTGCCACCACGCCTGGCTCAGATGATATTTTTAAAACAGAAAATCAGGGGCTGGAGAGATAGCCTAGCGGTTAAGAGCACCGACGCTCTTGCAGAGGACCCGGGTTCGATCCCCAGCACCCACATGGCGGCTAAAACCGTCTGTAACTCCAATTCCAGGAGAACTCCAGTTCCAGGGGAATCAGAGACCCTCTTCTGACCTCCGCGGCATTGCACGACATGGATGCACAGACCTGCATGCAGACACTACATTCATACACATACAAAAATAAATAAATAATAATAATAAAAAAAATTTAAAACAGAAAATCAGTCAATAAGAGAGAGTGTACTGACTTTATTTAACAAAAGTTTGATGCAACACAGGGAACCAGAAGCAATAACCCAAAGCTACAGAGGACCCTTTCTATTTTGAGGAGTTGAGAAGATAGTTCAGCCAGTAAAATCCTTGCCTTGCCATCAGGAAGACCCGAGTTCAACCCTGGAACCTGCATAAAAAAGCTGGGCATGGTGGTGGACAGCTGTAGACCACATGTTGGCAGCTGGGAGGCAGGAGAATCCCCAGGGCTGGTCAGCCAGCCTAGCCAAACTCATGAGATGCAGGGTCCATGAAAGAGCTGGAGCATGTCTCCAGGGATGAAGTTGTCCTCTGTACTTCACATGAACGCACACATTCGTGGATGCTCACCCATACACATGTGCACCCCCCCCACGAACACATATACATGCATGCATTATAAGGAGACTTTCAATTTTTGTCCTTAGGTTTGATGAATGGGCACATGGGTGGGAATGTGATTGCTAATGTAGTGGACCGACGGGGCTCCAGCAAGGCCTATCTCTCTAGAGTCTTCTGGGCCTGCCTGTGCCGTGTCCTCTCCTCCTGGGTATATGGCAAGACCCCTCTGGAATGAGGGTCTCATGATGAGCTATTAGAGAGGAGCAGGTCAGAGACTTCTTTCTGCTTATTGATGAGACAGGAAGACAGAAAGTTTAGAATAATAATTCTAGTTTTTATGGCTGGCTTTGGGGGAAAATGGCTCTAGATTTTATGACTTGCTCTGGTCTGGGGAAAAGGAGTTCTGGTTTCTATAGCTCACTTCAGGGAGGTGAAGGCTCAGGAGACAGGTGGGGAGAGAAGGCAGAAAGGCCTTAACTCTGAGGATGCTTCCAACCTGTCCAGTGTCCTCAGCGTGCTTGAGTGCCTCACCTTAAGAATATCATTTCCCGAGCCCCAGCCTATTTAATATCTTTGTTTTTAACTCTGTATGATAATAATATCGAAGTAGTTGTTTACTTTCTGAATGTATGCTGTATCTTTACCTGGTCTTAAAAATCAAATCAATAGAAAGAAAATTATCAGCAGAAAAATTGGAAGGGACATGAACAAGCAATTCACAAAAGCACAAAGAAAACAAACGGTAGAAGATAAATGCCCAATAAATATTTTAAAATGCTACCTTCTCTGTTGTCAAGGACTTACAAATTGAATTTCCAAGGAGATAACAGCGACTTACTGCTTCTCATCTGTCATTTAGGAAAGATGAAAGGCAATAACATTAAATTTCTCATGGGAACCAGAGCATAATTTTTAATGGACAAATTTCCTAGTAACTTATTGAAATAAATAAGCAGAGATCTATATAAGGATTTGTACCCCAGGTTATTTAGTGTTATTTAGAATGATGAAAAATTAGGACCACTCTGAGAGTAAAATGAATAGTATTGGCTAAATAAATTTGGGCCAATGTTTTCTATAGTCATTAATTCATATTTGGTTAAGTATTTAGTAGCTTAAAAAGTTCTCATGCATTTTAAGCTAAAAACAAAGACATATATATATATATATATATATATATATATATATATATATATATATATATATATATATATATATATATATTTAAATTTAATTTTTTTTCTTTTTGGTATTGAGCACAGGACCAGTGCATGCTAAGCATGTAGTCTACTTTTTCTTAAGCTAATGTTTTATTGACACTTTGTGCATTTCATACAAATCAAATTACATTACAAATCAAATCTAGACCTGTGCCCCCCTCCCTGCCCCCAACCCCCACCCCAGGGTCTCTGCTAAACATGTTTTTCATCTTTTTCTCAGTCTCTCTCAAAATTCTCGATGCAGAAGTTTACTATTTCGAGCAGTTCACTGTTTCAGTCAGGTCTTTGATGCAGTCTTTTCTGTTGTTGTTGCTGTTGTTGTTATTTCTTCCAATATGCATCACTCTAAAATATGCACATATGCATGCCACATGTATCATAGGTTTTAGCATCTTCAGCTTGATTTTTTTTTATTAGGCTGAAAGATGTCATGTTTGAAGGCTCTTCCTTGTCAAGCCCAAACCACCATCAGTTCTGTCCTTGTGTTCCACACTGAGGTTTTCCCTTCCCATGGTCATCAAATGAGGTTCAGTAAGCACTGCGTCCTGTATTGATCTTCCTGTACTGGTCTCCATGATACAGCTTGGGTAGTCCAACAATGTCAGTCTATACTCTGAAGAAGTGGAAACTCCAGTAGTAGTTCAGTCCAGAAGTTGGATGTCTCAGTAGTCCCCATCTGGCACTGAAGGTCTGGAGGATTCTTGGAGAGACATGAGTCCTCAGTCCATATTGGAAAGTTGAAAAGCTGTGTCCTCTCATGTCTTTGAAGGCTGGCAAAAGCAGTGGCAGCCACAGGGTAGATGCACTTGCCAGTAAGACAGGCAAAACAACTGTGCTCTTTTGTCTTTTTACTAAGATCTCAAGTTTTATACCTGAAGTACAATTTCTCAGGACTTACCATTTATTTATTTCTGGTTATACTTTCCTTTTGGATGTTTAAGGCCACACAGTTAGCCCAGATTAACCAAGGTTTTTGTTTTCTCTTTTGTATCCTCAAGTTGAGGATATGGTCCTTAAGGGTCACTCAGGGTTTTTCTTGTGGGTGGGGTGGAGCCCCTGGCTCCTTTTGGCTTTTCAGTCACTAGCTCCATCTACTCAAGGACAAAGTCAGGTCTTGCTAGACAGGCTTACCTTTTTCTGAAGCATGAGCAGACTTTCCTCTTTATAGATTGGACACTGGCTGAAGTCCCATTAGTGGATATCCAAGACCTCCCTGTACAAGACTGGTGACTCCCATTTGCAGGACATTTCTTTTTTTTTTGGTCTTTTTGAGACAGGGTCTCCCTGTAGCTCCAGCTGTCCTGGAACTCACTCTGTAGACCAGGCTGGCCTTGAACTCACAAAGATCTGCCTGCCTCTGTCTCCCAAGTGCTAGGATTAAAGGCATGTGCCACCACGCCTGGCATAGGGCATTTCAAGAGATGCCCAGATGCATAGTCCCCTGAGACTTAGTTGAACTCTGAGGGCAAGGAACAAAGTTATCCCTTAAGACCCTCGGCCAAATTGGTATGGGCATTAAGTATGTTAGCTAAGTGTATTAGTCACTTTTCTGTTGCTGTGATAAAACACCATGACCAAGGAATTTATAAAAGGAAGAGTTTATTTGAGCTTATGATTGATGGTTCCAGGGAGTTAGAGTCCACTGTGGCAGGAGGCATGGCGGCTGGAGCTGGAGCAGCAAGCCGAGGGTCACATCTCACAATGAGCACAGGAAGCAGAGAGAGTGATTGGAGACCACAAGGCTTGTTAAACTCACTAAGCCTGCCCCCAATAACGTACTTCCTCTAGCATGGCCACACCTTCTAAGACCTCCAAGAACAGTGCCACCAACTGGAGACAAATGTCTGAATGCTTAAAGCCTATGGGGGACACTCATTCAAACCACCATACTAAGCATCCAGAAAGGCTAAGTTACACCAGCCTGATACTTTTAACTACTTTATAATATTTTAGAAAATGCTTGGACAAAAGCTCAAGCAGCCTTGTATAAGAAAAACTAGGAAGCTGTCCCATAAAATAAATACTGTGGTTAGACATAATATCATGACAAACTAGTTTTTTCTGCATTCCTTTGATCTTATATTACTCTAAAATATACATACACATCCTTCATCCATATACCAAAACTTCCTAACTCTGAAAATAAATGGTAGCTTATTTTGTGCTCTTATATTGTGAATCCCTTAACAGGTTCTAGAACTAAGAGTACAGTTGTTTTCAGATCACATTAACGTTGCTCAGTTTGCCTTACAACTAGGTAATTGGTGCTAGCATTCACAGATGAGGGATACCATTTGTCGTTTGTTTTACTGGGACTGTGTTACTTCACTTAACATGATATCTTCTAGCTCCATCTATTTACCTGCAAAGTTCATGATGTCATCTTTCTTTTTTTTTAAAACAGCCATCTGGTATAATTATTCATGAACCCTAAAAATAGGCTGTTCAAAGATGTGCACAGTTGCTTCTTGAAATAACAGGTGAGATGAGAGGAGAGAGTGACAATGCTTTAGTGGGATAAGATAATCCGGTTGTTTGATTTCTTTTTTTATTATTTTTAAACTTTTTCCATAGATTATACATCATCTCTCAGTTGAATCTAGAGTTGCTTCCATTTCCATACCCCCCACCCTGCCTGAGTCCCTGCACTCTGCCATACATGTTCTGCATCTTTTTCTGAGTCTTTCCAGAGTTTTTTTCAGTTCTTTTGTTGTTGTTCTCTCCAACTTGTATTGCTACAGTGTATATACATATATACATAGTTATATATATAAATATATATATATATATATATATATATCTACTCTGTGGCTGCCACCACGTTTGGCACTCCTCAAAGACATGAAACACAGCTTTTCAACCTTCCAATATGGACTGAAGACTCATGTCTCTCCAAGAATCCTCAAACCTTCAATGCCAGATGGGGACTACTGATATACCCAGCTTGCGGACTAAGCAGCTAAGGGAATGTCAGCCTCATCAGAACATAGATTGCCATTGTTGGACTACCTGGGCTGTATCATGGAGGCCAGTACAGGGGGATCAAGACAGGAGGCATGTTTACTGGACTTCATTTGGGGGACTATAGGAGGGAAAGACCCCTATGTGGAGCAAAAGTGCAGGATTGATGGTTGTTTGGGATTGCCAAGTAGGAACCTTCAAGCACTTCCTTAAGGAAAACATGACATCTTTTAGGATATCATCTTTCTTTATCACTGCATAGAAATCCATTGTGTAGATGTACCACATTTTCTCTATCCACTCATCGGTTGAGGGGCACTTGGGTTGGTTCAGCTCTTTGATCTTGTGAAGAGAGCTGCAATAAACATGGCTGTGCATGCATCTCTGCAGTATGATGAGTCTTGTGGGTATATACCCAGGAGTGGTATGACTGGGTCAGGTGGTAGGCTCGTTTTGAGTCTTCCAAGGGTTTTCCACACTGCTTTCCATAGTGGTTGTATGAGTTTACATTCCCACCAGCAGTGGATGAGTGTTCCCCTTTCCCCACAGCCTCTCCAGCTTTTGGTATCATTTGTTTTCTTGAGCCTAGCCAGTCTTATCGGAATGAGATGATATCTTAAAGTGGTTTTAATTTGCATTTCCTTAATTATTAGTGATGTTGAGCACATGTTCTACTTCTGAGCTATACACTCAGCTCTGTCTTTTCCTCCTTTTAAGAAAACTAGAAGCATTTCTCTGGGCTGGAGAGCTGGTTCAGTGGTTAAGATCACTGGGTGCTCTTGTAGAAAACCATGGCAGTTAACAACCATCTGTAACTCCAGTTCCAGGGACTCTGATGCCCTCTTCTTACTTCTGCAGGCATTGCATGACATGGGTATACTTATATACATGTAGGCAATACACTCATATGGATAAAATAAAATAATAAATAAAATACATATATATTTAAATTAGAAGTATTTGTCAGAGACTGGAATATGTCTTCATAATTCCCAGGTTATGGTGATATTTTGCTAATAGCTCCCATAATAATTTTGTGCTCTTTTTATAGTTCAAACTCTGTATTTCAAAAACAGTATTAGAATTGTTTAAAAGAGGTGTCCTAGTTAGCACTGTCATCACGACACAGCCTAGAATCACATGAAGAAAGGGTCTCTACTGAGTAATTGTCTACCAGGTTGGGCTGTAGACATGTCTGTGAGGGATTGTGTTGACTGTCTTTCTTGGTGTAGGAAGGCCCAGCCCACTGGAGGTTAATGCCATTTATTGGGCAGGTGATTCTGGGCTGTGTAAGAAAGCTAGTTAAACAGGAGCCTGTGAGTGGGCCAGAGAGCCAGAGTGTTCCTCTATCGTTTCTGCTTTTGTGTTCCTGCTTGAATTCTTGTCCTGATTTCCCTCAATGATGGGCTGTCATACAAGCTGAAATAAACCCCCTTCTCCCCTTAAATTGCTTTTGGTCATTGTGTTTGCCACAACAACAGAGATCAAACTAGAACAGGAGACAACAATCATAAAGAAGAGACGATTGTATTCAACTATAAGAAAATGATAACTATCGAAGTGAATTCACTATGTGAACATTAGGATTATCTGTGGATGGAGCTGGTATATTTCTTTGGAGACTAATGTCAAAGATCTTATCTCTAATCCACCCTCTTTTATGCAGGGAAATATATTTTATTGTTTGTAATTATTTTATTATTGGTTCATATGATAGAAGTAGGCATAAGTTCTAAACTGGGAATTTCTGAAATCTTTGGAACTTAGACAATGGCTCGTTTATCTTGAGAGAGAGTATTGCTACGTAGTGTAGGCCATTGGTCCCAAACTCAAGATCTTGCTGCTTCCGGCCATGCCAGGCATGAGGATGAGTTTCTTATGGCTTAGAATTGTAAAAAACGAGGTGTTGACTTCTCTTTCACTAGAGTATTCAGCACTCTCTAACTTCTGCTGTGTGTTGCTTTTGTAAATTTGAGAAAGTCTGTGCAAATCAGGGATCATGTTCTCAGCACTGAGAGGCAATCAGATGTTTCCTCAGCTCTGTTGGGGAGGGCTAGGGTTATGGTGAATTTTCCTTTCAGCCACTGGATGGCAGCTAACCTCCACTAGTGGCCAGCTCTTCCAGAATTCCTTTCCCTGCTTAGACTGCTTCTTTTAATGTGTTTTGCTTGAGAGGAAAGGAGAAAAGAATACAACTTGTAGAATCTCTGGAATAATCTCATTTTATTAACCTCTGAACATAAGGTTTTATAGGGCATGAGATTGAAAGGCTGTAAATCCTGTAACTGGAATTCTCAGGATTTCTTCTTAAAATGAGAAGAAAAAGCCTGATAAACCTGTCTGCCGATGGCAAGTATAATGTTCTTTTCATGTGTTGATAGATCTGTTATTAATAGAACTTTACCAATATGGCATTCTTATATTACAAACACTATTTACAGTATTTTCCTGTAAATGAAATATCTGTAAACCTTGTCTGATAGCTCTAAGGAAGGGCAGGCTCATGTCCACTACACTGAATTTTCCTTATAAAATTCATAAAATTCCAGTTTTCATTTCTAACCCATTTGATCATAAGAAAGAATACCTGTTTGTGTGTTTCAATTCAAGAAAAAAAGGTGAGTCCATCACGGAAGAGATCTCATGCTGACTGAGTGTAGAAAGGGAAAATAAGAAGTTTGCTTCTTCTGTTTTAGGAAGGAAAGTGAGATTTTCAGGAGGCACTGGGGTTTATCTTTCCCATTTATCAGTGACTTCTTCTACCACGAACCCTACACGAGAACAACAGTGGCATCACATAGGACCCCTTCAAAGGGATAAACAGATAGAGATTATTATTTACCAAAAAGATATAATTTTCAGTTTATTATATATAATACAGGCAATTTAAAACCATTATTCAATGTGTATTTAATGAACACTTAGAATGTGCTAGATGCCGTGTTAATTACAGTATTTAAAGCCCCTAGCTAAAAATATTAGACTATGTTATATTAATAAAATATCATTATTGGGGTGGGGATGTAGCTCAGTTGGTGGTGTGCTTGCCTAGCATGTGTGAAGCCTTGGGTTTGAGCCCCTGCACTGAATATCTTAGGCAGGGTAGCACGTCCCTGTAATCTAGCACTCAGGAGGCACAGGCTGGAGGTCATTGTCAGCTACATAGCAAGTTTGAGGCCAGCCTGGGCTCCATAAGATCATGTCTCAAAACAATGATTATAATAATATATACTACGAAAACTGTTAGGAATGGATAATGTAGTTTCAGAGGAGAGCCCTGAGATTCAGGAAATATCTCAGAGAAGAAAGGATGGAGAACAGGTTTTGACTAGCACAGGAAGAGGAAGAATAAGGCAGACAAATGGCGATTTGGGGACCACCCGGTGCCCCCTCTGGCAAAAGTGGATGCCTGTGGTGTGGGCTGGGGTGTTTGGGATGGACAGGAGAGTCTTGGCATCCTTTCTTCATTATCACACAAGGACTTCTTGTCCCTTCAGGTCTTCCTTTCCCCAAGTATTGAATAAAATTTTAACATCGAAAAAGAATTTCAAATTGATTTTAATAAGGTTTAATCTCTGCAAGAGTTGAATAGAACTAATTAGGGAAAATGAACTCCAAACAGATTGCTTTTTTTTCCCCTATAGGACAAACTTTTGTGATTTTAAAATGTTTTCCATTTCATTAAATTTCTTTAAAAAAATACAGAAATGTAGTTTCCAAATATGGATAACAGGGTGGAGAAAAATTGCCTTCCACGTAGCTCTTTTGTGTAATTGCTTTACATCTTCTCCTAGGAGACTGTGCCTTTCAGGTTTGTGTATTTTCTGGATTAGAAAAGCAATGAATTTCCTCCTTCTGCTTCCAGTGTATCTCGCCCTTCCAGTTTGTTTTTCTAATGGAGAGAGAGAGAGAGAGAGAGAGAGAGAGAGAGAGAGAGATCCTGTGAGATCTGGCTGAGAGGTGATGTCCTTTAGAGTTCCTTGTCAGCCTTTAGGTGAGCAGGAAAGGTAGCTGGAGGAAGAAAAGCCATTGCAGAATAGGCCTGGGCCTGGGTCAGGGGAACTTCTTTCTAGAATTTTCTGTTGGGACAGTCTTCTGATTTCGGGACCAGAGAGCAGGAAGTGGAAAGGGAGAAAGAAACCGCTTTCTGCTGGGTCTCTGTGGATCAGGTTCAGAACTCTCACCTCAGATATATGTTTTCCTTCATTTTCTTTTATGATGAAGGAAGTTCTTACAGATTTCCCTTCACTTTAACAGCTTTCCCTTTAATTTTCAAGCATGTTACCACTCTTACTTCATTTAAATGATCTAGTTTTGTTTAAAAGCTTAATTTTATCAAGTGTTATTGTTTCAATCTTAAATCTTCAAACATTAAAAAAAATGGAATTTTTTTGCATCTCATACACAACAATTTAGCCATCTTTATACTCCTATTTCCCATTGGTACCCTTCCATAGCCCCCCACCCCCAACTGGATTTCATGCATCTGTCATTTGTGTTAAGGCCTATAAGTCAAGTTAGTATCCCCTGACATCCCTCAGTTAATCCACTGGGGTCTATTCAGCCTATCTAGGGTCTCTCTCTTAAAGAAGATCAACTCTTCCTCACTCAGCAGTAATCAGTTGCCCATTAGTTCTTTGGGTAAGATTGGGGCCTTCTGCCCTTTTCCACAGTTCTATGCTGGGTTTTTATCTGCTTGAGGTTGCATGGGTCTTGTGCATGTTGTCACCATTGCTGTAGGTTCATATTGTGCAAGGTTCCAGGAGCCTCTAACCATCTGTATCCATGGGGTCATGCACCTCCTCCTGTGGCTCTTACAATCTTTCTACCCTCCACCCCCCCAGCCTTCCAAAATGCTCCCTGAGCCCAGGTGGGTGAAGTTTAATACAGGAGTCCTGTCCAAGGACCCAGACTCTGTAGCTCTTATTCTCTATGCTTTGGCCATTTGTGGCCCTTTGTATTCCTTGCCCTCTTTTGTAAGAGGAGACTTCATTGATGAGAGTTGAGAAATGCGTTAGTATACTATCTCTTGTTCTACTAGGTTCCATAAGCCTTAGGGGTAGAGGTTCCATTGTAGATCTGTCACTTAGGGTTGGGTATTTCACAGTCATATAATCTGCATCTGTGACAAGTTGTGGAACTTTGGCAATACAAGAAAGAAGGAAGAGAGAAGAGAGATAAATAATGTCTAGCTGTGTAAAAAAAACCCAGAGATAAACATATTAGCTCAAAATCATAAGGAAAAATTACACATACAGTACCTCTACATGAGTATATGCATGTATGGTTGAAAACTATATAACAAGAAACAGTGCCTAACAGGAGATATTTCCCTTTGAGTTGTTGGCCAGTGTAGTCCAAGAGACTCTCAAAATTACATAAGCTATTGACACAACTCTTGATTGCCTCCAAGAGCTTGAAGGTAAGACCTTATTTCTGAACACAGGACTTGGAGCAATGGAGCTGGAACTGACCTGGAAGCCTCCTCCCTGAAGACTACCTCTCAGTTTTGGCGAACATTATGCAAATTGTTAAGGGAGAACATTAATCAATGTTCCAACCCCAGCTTTAAGAACTAATAACCGCTGGGCATGGTGGAGCATGCCTTCAGTCCCAGCACTTGGGAGACAGAGGCAGGAGGATCTCTGTGATTTCAAGGCCAGCCTGGTCTACAGAGCAAGCTCCAGGCCAGCTGGGACTAAAAGGGAAACCCTGTCTCCAAAATAAAAAAATAAAGGAACTAATAACCACAACAATGACCCACTAAGCAAGCTATATTGAGGTAGTAGTGGCACTTTTATCTTGGGGGTAATCAACAGCTACTTAATTGGACTTAAAGATCACTCAATGGAGAGAACTCATGTGTGGTACTACAAACATAGCCAAATACATATGGCAGAAGAGGTCATAGATCTTAGAGAAAACCCCAAGACTGTCATAACTCTAGACAAATGCAATTTCTTAGTAGGTGCTAAATATGGATCCTTGTATTTATAGACAAATATATCAGTCCCCACATATCAAAGAAGCTTCTTTTGTAACAGATAGTAACTCACACGGTTTTACAACCTGTCACACACAGAGATTGTCTGTAAAAACATGTTTAAAGGCACATTTTACATATTTTGCTTCCTGAGCTTCTTGTACCATGTTTGATTTCCAAATGTCTTGTTAGCCAAGTACTCTGCCACTGAGCTGCATCCAGGCCCTGAATACTTTGCTTTATTTATAAGAATTTTCAGGGGAGGAGTTATCCTATACTTGAATTACATCCTCAGTATATCAGAGAAGCTTAATAAAAATATTTAATGTTGGTTGCTTTTGGTGAGATTAGTGAGCTGTGCTAAACCATTTTCCAAGAGATATTTAGTTTTTTGATCTATTTCATTTTATGAAATATATGCATAAAATAAAAATAATAAAATTAAAAAATACTTAAAACATGTAGTCTTATGACTAGAAATTAATTTTCCCTCTTTGTAGAGAAGGAATTATACCATAAGTTTGACCTTCAGAATCTAATTTTTTTCTTCATTACTCTTTGTTGCTACCTTTGGTTCTTTTATAAATTAAATTAAAAATTTATTAATTAAATTTGTTCTTGGATATATTTGGACATCTACATAATACATACTGACCACTCTTACCTCACTTCTCTACCACTCCAGTCTCCTCCTATCTCTCTCCCATATTCATGTCTATTTTTTCGGTTTTGTGATCCACTGAGATTAACCAGGGCATCTGTGTGAACACGGATTTAGAGCTATCAGTTGGAACCTGGTGAGCTCAGCATTGGGCACATGACCAAATCCTGTTACTCCCTCTGTCCCAGAATCTATCAATAGCCAACAGTTCAGAGGTAAAGGGTAGGCCCTGTGAGCCTCTCCCCCTTCTGTGATGGATTGTTCATAGAGCTGGTCTTGTGTGGGTCCAGTGCAAGTAGCTGCAGTTTCTGTGTTAATGATTACAACAGTCATATCAAATCTAGAGAAATAAGAACCACCCTATACTTTTGATGTTAAAATATTTTGAGGTTAAAGCAATCCAAATAGGCGGCTAGAGAGATGGCTCAGCAGTTAGAGCACTGGCTGCTCTTGCAGAGGACCCAGGTTTGGTTCCCAGCACCCATATGACAGATAACAATCATTCATAACTTCAGTTCCAGGGTATCTGCCACCTGCTTCTGACCTCTCGGGCCACTACACAACATGGGTGAACTTACCTGTACGCAGACAATACAATCATACACATAAAATAAAATAAAAAGAAATAAAATAAGTAAAAAAATCCAAATAATTTGTTCTGTCTTAATGTCACATACTCTATCAGCATGAACAAGCTCCATTTTAAAAATCCTTGCCTTATCTTGGCTTTATGTTTCAATACCCAGGAACATTCAAATCCCAGCTTGGAACTTACTTCAATCAATGGAAGTTAATTTATATAGTTAATAGTGCCATTCATTTGGATCTTTGAATCTACCCAGGGGCTAAGTTTGAATATCAATCTCAGTGTTAATTGTTTTTAGTTGAAGACCTAAAAGTACTCGGAAAAATCAGGATGTGGACAATTTTTTAAGACATGGAAACTAGGTATTGCTTTATAAGGACACTGTAAATGTCTTTAGGAATTACCCTTTCATTTCTGCTTTGTCAGGAAGCAGCAATGCTAATTTTGGTAGGAAACCAGCACTGAAACTTATCCTCAAAGAAGATTTGAAGGAACACTTTGTAAAAAGTTTCAATAATTTAGTTTTCTTAGCAATAAAGTGATTATTCTTTATGTATGTTGTATACGGAATTTATGTTTGGGTTCTGAATTAATATTCCAGCATTTTTGCTGTTGAAAGAAACAGCAGTGTCTGAGATTTGTCTTGTGACATCTATAGGTAGTAATGACATTTTTTTACAAATTACATTATGGTGCTTAAGAAAGGTAAAACACAAAAAACACCAACCAGTGAATAGAGTTATTTTTGTCTTCTTTGGCATATAATTTTGCTTTGCCAACAATGGAGTAACTAATATAATTTGTAACTGTAGGTATTTGAGGTTTGAAGATATAATAGGCTCCTGGATCAAGATGTAAGTGAGGTTGTTCTTCATTCATTTACTGATCTGTATGAGAACTTCGAAATGTAGCTGTGACAGGTGGACCTTGCCCTCTGACTTTACAGTGGTGTTGGTTGGAATTGGGGCCACCGAAAGCTCTTGGCCTCCCTGCAATCTAGGATCTGCCCCCAGCTCCTCAGTTTCTGAAATGATCAACTTGATCTTTCATTGGCTTGACAGATCTTCCTTTGATATCTTCTCGAGTCTATTTTTAAGCTTTTCAAAGACAGCAAAACCTTCCTTGCGGAAATGATTGCTTGGTTTCAGATCATTGGATTTGTTGTCCTTGATCTCATTCTTCAAATCCAAAGGTTTTCTGTTTCTTAGATTAATACATTCAATTTTATGGCCACTTCTCTTGGCATGCATGTGAGTTCCAGTTGCGGGTGTTTATTAAGATGTCTTGCTTATTTTTAATGTTTTTTTTGTTATGAGAAAAATCATACTACACAGAGATTTGCAAAGTCCAAATATCACAAGTTGGGAGATTCTTTTATTAATACACTTCTTGTTAGTCAACGTACTCATGATGGGATGAGGCTCTGGCTGGGATAAGGCTGGGACATGGGTAATTCTTTGTGGCTTTTAGATGTATCTTGGGTGAATCAATAATTCCTTAATTTGAGTTTTATTTTGTGCTGAATGACATTTGCTTCCCTTTTCTCACACTATTTCCTGAGAGCATAAAAGGAAAGCAGACATCTAAATTTGAAGTGAGAATTACTGTTTGTTGGTGAACATAACTCTCCTTTTTTTCTTTCTTTGCTTAACAAAAATGAGTTCTCATGACACTAGGAAAGATAGCCTTCAAGGGATCCCTCTGCAGAGCTTGAGCCCTTGCTCTTTCTTCCCATGGATTTCATCGTGAGTTTCTGCAGGGTCATGATGCATCTGTAGGAGAGACTTAGTGGGAGGAGGTGGATGTGGCTGTCTTGGCACTATTTGCTGTTCCTTGTCTTCAATGCCAGAGACCAAATTTTGGCATGTCTGTGATTTAGCTTGGATGAATGTCTCCCAAAGGTCCATGTGCCATGGGCACTGGCCAAGGGTGGCATTAAGTGGGGGTGGCTGAACTTGGGGAGGTGGGGTCTTGTGGGTGGATGAGTTACCAAGGGTGCTATGGGACCCCAGGTCCCTCTTCATTCTCTCTTGCTTCCTTGTTCTTAAGATGAAGAGTTTGTTCTACTACATGCTCAGCCTCACTGCCATCTGGCATACCCACCAGAGGCCCAACTCAGCCTTATGTATCTATACACTATCATAGATGGCTCATTTTATTGATAAAAAAGACATATCACAGGTGACTTATATAACAAAATATATTTATTTTTCTTCTAAGCAAAAACATGACCCCTAAAAGAGAACTCTCCTTCCTTCAATAAAGAGAATGTGAATTGTATTTTTGTTTCTTTATATTTGGGAAAATAATTCCAGTTTCGTACCTTATAATGTTCACGACTCAAGTGGGGGCTGCAGAAATGGCTCAGTTAGCAAAGCACCTGGAGCATAGGTATGAAGATCTGAGTTTGAATTCCCAAGACCCATGTAATAGCTAGGCATGAAAGTGCACACTTTTAACCTCAGTGTTAAATGCCTGGAACTCACTGGTTAGTTTGACTTCTTAAATCAGTGAGCTCCAGGTTCACTGGAGAGTCTGCCTCAAAAAATAAGTTGGACAAATAAAAATAACAAAGATGCCTTACTCGACCATTAGTCTTCTCACACACGCATGGCCACCCCTTCCCTCAAAGGCACGTGAGCATATACATACACACAAAGGAAAAAGAAAATAAAAGAGTGTTCGTGCCTGGATGAAATAATATCACCCACTAGAAAGTGTAAAAGATTGTGAGTGCCCATTACTTTCAGAAGGCAAGAATTACCACATTAATCAGGGCTTCTTCGCATTTCTTTAGTTAATAACTGGTCATATATTTGAATCTGGAGGTCCTGAAAGTACAAGTAATTAAGGGGTGAGGTCAATCCCAAGACATTGATTAGCCTTTTAAATTATAATTGCAAAAAAAAAATTATAATTGCAGCAAGGTTCTAACCTGAAAAGTGTTATTTTTCTGAGTTATATATGATGTAATTTTTACTCTAGACTAGCCAAGCTGTACCAAATGATTGGGCAGACTCAGCATGAGAAATAACACACTATCTCTCCCTCTCTCAGCTATTTTTAATTTAAAAAGCGTTCTCCATACTTGTTTCCACAGTTGCACCAGTTTACACTCCTACCAGGAGTGAACGACATTCTCACATCCACACCAGGATTTTGTGTCATTTACTCTCTAATTTCAGCCATTCTGACTGGGTTAGATGAAATATTAAAGTAGTTTTATTTGCATTTTATTAATTACTAAGGATGTTGAACGCTTTTTTTGCTGTTTCTTAGCTATTGTTATTTATTCTTTTGAGTGCTCTCTGTTCAGATTTGTAGCCCAGTTTTTAATTGGGTCATTTGTTTTCTTGCTTTTTTGTTTTTTGAGTTCTTTGTATATTGTGGATATTAATCCTCTGTCAGAGGAATGAGTAGCTGGTGAAGATTTTCTGCCATTCTATAGGCTTCCTCTTCACTTGATTTGTTGTTTCCTTTACTGTGCAGAAAGCTTTTACTTTAATGAGGTCCCATTTGTTGATTGTTGACTTTAATTCCTGAATAACTAATGTATGATTTGGAAAGTCCTTTCCTACACTTTTACTTTGTTAGGGTACTGCCTATGTATTCTTCTAACACTTTCAGTGTTACAAGCTTACTATTGAGGTCTTTGACTCATTCAGAGTTGACTTTTGTGCAGGCCGATGGTTATGGGTCTAATTTCATTTTTCTACACATGGTGATCTAATTTTGCCAGCAACATTTGTTGAAGATATTAGAATTGCAATACCTGCTTGTTTCTTAGTGCTAGTCTTTGTCTTTTGACTGGGGAGTTGAGGCCATTGATATTTAAAGTTAGTGTTGAAAGATGTGTAATGATTACTGTCATTTTAATTTCTGTTTGTGTTCTTTGTCCTATTCTGTTTTTGCTTAATAATTATACCTTCCTTTAGTTTCCTTCTATGGCCTCTTGGGTGTTGTCATTCCTTTCTTCAGTCCTTTGTATTGCTTTGAGTATTCTGAGTATTGTATTGCTTTGAGTATTCTGTAGGGGCTGGTTATGAGGACATGAATTCTTTCAGCCTATTCATGTCATGGAAAATCCCCCTCTCTTTTGACTATGATAGATAGTTTCACTGGGTTAAATATTTTGGGTTGGCACCTATGATCATCTAGACCTTGGAATACTTTGCTCCACACCCTTCTGGCTTTTATAGTTTGCATCGAAAAGCCAGCTCTAATTCTGATACGTGTTCCTTTATATGTGACTTCTTGTCTTTCTCTTGTGGCTTTCAGTACCCTCTTTTCTGTACCTTTTGTGATTTTACTATTATATGCTGTGGAGAGTTTCTGTTCTGGGCCTGTCTATTTGGTATTCTGTGTGCTTCTTATATCTGTATGGGCTTGTCTACCTTAATTTGGGGAAGTTTTCTTCCATAATCCAGCGTGGTGGTTTGAATGAGAATGTCCCCCATAGGCTTCAAGTATTCAGACATTTTGTCCCCAGTTGGTGGTGCTGTTTTAGGAGGTCTTAAAAGGTGTGGCCATGATGGAGGAAGTACATCACTGGGGGCAAGCTTAGTGAGTTTAACAAGCCTTGCAGTCTCCAGTCTCTCTCTCTCTCTCTCTCTCTCTCTCTCTGTCTTGACTTCCTGTGCTCATTGGAGATGTGAACCTCGGCTTTCTGCTCCAGCCCTGGCCACCATGCCTCCCTCCACAATGGACTCTAATTCCCTGGAACCATCAATTGTAAGTTCAAATAAACTCTTCCTTTTATAAGTTCCCCAGGTCAGCCAGGCATGGTGGTGCAAGCCTTTAATCCCAGCAGTTGGGAGGTAGAGGTAGGCGGATCTCTGTGAGTTCAAGGCCAACCTGGTCTACAGAGCAAGCTCCAGGACAGTTGATACTAAAAGGGAGACCCTGCTTCAAAAATACCAAAAAAGGAAAAAAAAAACTAAAAAAAAAATGTTCCCTTGGTCATGGTGGTTTTATTACAGAAACAGAAAAGTGACTAATACAGGATTTGGTACCAGAGAGTGGACTGTTGGTTGTGAAGAGTCTGACCATGTGGGTGTTTGGAGAAATGTGGAAGACTTTGGAACTTTGGGATAAAAAAGCTGTTGATTTCAGAACATGACCTAAAAGAAAAAAAGAAAAAAAAGAAAAGAAAAGCTGTTGACTACTGTAAGCAGAGCTTAACAGGCCATTCCAGTAGAAGCCTGGAAGAAAGCATTGCTGCAAAAAAATGTAGTTCCAGAGGAAAATAAAGACTTAGGCAGCCACTGGGATATTTTGGCAAAGAGTCTGGCCACAGTTTGCCCACAGACCAAATTCTTGCCTGATGCTAAGTTGAAAAGCAATGGACTAATGTCTTTGGCAGAGGATATTTCAAGACAGCCTAATGTAGAAATGGTGATGTGGCTATTAATGGTGAATATTGTGCAGATCTATAGTGAGAAAGAGCAGATGGGGCAGAAAGAAATGCAGAATGTACAGTTTGGATCTGAAAAGTACACTAGGAAGATTAAAGGTGGGGCCAAGGCATGTGAAGGAGAGGATCCCTTTGATAAGGAGACTAAAGTGATTAAGGAGAGGCCTAGCTATTTACAAGTAAACAACAGAAACAGTACGTTCAGGGCAAGACCACACCCAGCTAAGCCTCCAACTATTGAAAGGAAAATACTGAAAGGGTTTTCTGCTCCAACAAGTACAGGGCAGAGAAAATTTGGAAATGTGGTTGAAATATGCCAGGGTTCTTCCTCCAAGGTTTCAGAGAGCCCCAGAGGCCAGGCAGAGTGCATCAGGGGTGTGCCTGAATAAAGAAGGTCCTGATAGGCCATTGACCGTGGAGACCCCAAGAAGACATTCGAGATGACAGAGCTGTGAGATATTTGCCAAGGAGAGCTGCATACAGGGAGTGGTACCAGTCTAAGGAAGAGATGTATGTTGCAAGCAAGGCTGGAAGAGCTGAGCCATCTAAGCCCTTTGGAAGTAAAGTCCCAGAAGTCACACTTGGAGCTACTGGACTTGGTGTTTTTCAGTCTTGTTTTGGTTCAGTATTTCCTTATGATGCCTCTATTCCTCCCTTTTGGAATCAGAATGTATATTCGGTTCCATTGTATGTTGGGAGTATGTAATTTGTCTTTTGATTTTATAGGAGCTTATAGTTAAGAAATTGGTCTGGGTCTCAGAAGAGACTTTGGATTATAGATTCTTGGATAGAATTGAGACTGGTAAAGACTATGGGGACTTTTAAGGTTGGATTAAATGCATTTTGCATTTTATATGCTCATGAGCCTAAGGGGGCCAGGAAGTGGAATGTGGTGGTTTGAACGAGAATGTCCCCCATAGGTTTCAAGTATTCAGACATTTTGTTCCCAGTTGGTGGTGTTGTTTTAGGAGGTCTTAAAAGGTGTGGCCATGGTAGAGGAAGTACGTCACTGGGGGCAGGCTTAGTGAGTTTAACAAACCTTGCAGTCTCCAGTCTCTCTCTCTCTCTCTCTTGACTTCCTGTGCTTATTGGAGACATGAACCTCAGCTTTCTGCTCCAGCCCTGGCCACCATGCCTCCCTCCACAATGGACTCTAATTCCCTGGAACCATCAATTGTAAGCTCAAATAAACTCTTCCTTTTATAAGTTCCCTTGATCATTGTGGTTTTATTACAGCAACAGAAAAGTGACTAATACATCCAGTTAAGGCCATTGGCCTAATCTTTTTTTCCTTCCTCTATCCCTAAAATGCATAGATTTGTTGTTTTCATGGTGACCTAAATTTACCATCATATTCCACTCCCGTGTTTTAAAAAATTCTTCATATTCTTTGCTTGAGCCATCCAGTTCTTCAACTTTATTTTCCAGTCTTGATACTCTGTTTTTCATTCTGTTCATTCTGTTGACGAGGCTTTTTCCTGTCCTTTCCAATTGATTTATTGAGTCTTTCAATTCCATATTCATTTTAGCCCGTGTTTTCTTCAATGTCTCTATCTTTTTCATGAATTCACTTTTCAAATCCTGAATGATCTTTGTAATTTCATTCATCCACATATTTGTGTTTTCTTGAACTTCAGTCAGGAATTTATCTGTCTTCTTTGAGTTATTTGAGTTGTTTGTGTGTTCTTCAAGTTTCTTGATTCTATAATGTTTATGATTGTTCTTTTAAATTCTGTGTCCTGGGGTTCTTCTGGGTAGTTCTTTTTTTTAAATTTTATTTATTTCTGTATGTGTATGAATGTACTGTCTGCATACAGGTTTGTGCACCTGTGTCGTGCAATGCTGTGGAGGTCAGAAGAGGGTGTCGGATTCCCCTGGAACTTGGAGTTCTCCTGGAATTGGAGTTTCAGACGGTTCTCGGCTGCCATGTGGGTGCTGGGGATCGAACCCCAGTCCTCTGTAAGAGTGGTCAGTGCTCTTAACCGGTAGGCCATCTCTCCAGTCCCGGTAATTCTTATTGTAGAATACTTCTATAGGACTGGTGGGGTTTGGTGGGGACATATTTTTTTTTTTCATATTGTTTGTATTTTTTTCATTGTGGTCTGCAAATGTGGATTTCTTTTGTTGCATGTGTGTCTAATATGAAACTCTAGCCTGTCTTTGTTGAGTTGAAGTTTGATTCTGTTTATACTGTTGATGTAGCTTGGTTGCTTTTTAATCCAGTATGAATAGTTATTTGGTCTGGGCTTCAGGTTCTCCCTTTTAATTTTTTGTATTGCTGAGACTAGATGGATGCAGCTAGGTAGTCAGGAGCTCTTCAGGAGGGCGAAGGAGCCTAGGCCCAAGTCAAGGTGAAGGGTATCAAGTGGGCTGGTTCTAAGTAGCTAAGGAAAGACATGTGAGTTCTGGATCCAAGAGATTGGGGCTGGTCTCAAGGCGGGGAAATGCTGACCCTGCACAACAGGATTTGGGTGTCTCAACTAGCTAGTCAGGCACTCTCTGGCAGCCTCAGCTGGACAGGGCTAAGGCTCAAGAGCAGCTCATGGGAACAGGAAACTTCCTACTAGCTAACAGAGAAGGGTTGAACTCTGGAGCAGTGGGAGTGGTGAGAGATAGTCCCAAAGTGGGGCTATCATTTACAACTTTTAGAATTATTATTTTCTTTTGCAAGAGTGGTTCCAGCAATTATGGTGGCGATATGTGATTTTTTTTTTTGAGATAGCATCTCCCTATAGCCCAGCTGACCTGTAACTCACTATGTAGACCAGGCTGGCCTCCATTTCACAGAGATCTGCCTGTCTCTGCCTCCTGAGTGCTGGGATTAAATGTGTGGGCCATTGTGCCCAGTCCCTTTATTTTCTTTTTTATTGTAAGTTTGGAGAATTATAGCAGAATAAAGAAAAATATACTGGATGTATTGGTCTCTCATATAATTATAGTTCCTTTCACATTTTCAAAATGGGAAACAGGATATAAAAATAAAGAATTGGGGCTTTGATGCCATTGTCTGCTCTTCAGAATGAACTTGTTATTGAGGTTTTCCATCTCTGTTAGAGTTGTTATGATCCTTTGCTTTAACTAAGCCAGACAAAATAGAGTCATCTTGGAGAACTGTGTCTGCTGCTCTTAATTCTGTGTCTCTGCTAATTCTCAATTTTCATCAATGTGTTTGAATATTTGTTGTTTCTCTCTGTCCCTCTCTGTCTCTGTCTGTCTGTCTGTCTCTCTCTATTATATATATATATATATATATATATAATTATATATATATCCATGTATGTTTGTGTCTGTGTAGATAAGGTTTTTCCTATCTGTCCTTTTTAATTCTCATCTCTAGTATTTCTGTATAAGTATGTGGTGGTTTGAATGAGTGTCCCCCATAAGCTCTAGGTATTCAGACGTTTGTCTCCAGTTGGTGGCGCTGTTTTTGGAGGTCTTGGGGTGTGTGGCCGTGCTGGAGGAAGTGTGTCACTGGGGGCAGGCTTAGTGAGCTTAACAAGCCTCATGGTCTACAGTTGTCCTCTCTCTCTGCTTCCTGTGCTCTTTGCGAGATGTGACCCTGGGCTTGCTGCTCCAGATCCAGCTGCCACACCTCCCACCACAATGGACTCTAATTTCCTGGAACCGCCAATCATAAGCTCAAATAAACTCTTCCTTTTATAAGTTCCTTGGTCATGGTGCTTTATCACAGCAACAGAAAAGTGACTAATACAAAGTATAACAAGGTTTCAGATGGAAGTGATCCCTCTCTCCTCCATTCCTCCCTGTATACAGCTACCAGTGTAATCTTCTTAAACATGACTAGCAACAATTATTCTTCATCCTCTTCCTAATGCCTAGGAAGGCTACTTCCTTAGGGTGACATTCATGTTCAACCTCTAGATACCTTTCAGGGATTAATCAAATGTATTTTTTCTTCAACTATCACAGGCTCTCTTGACTTTCTAAGCCTTGTGCCTTGTGTTTGATATTTTCCACACATAGTATGCCCTGCCTTTTTGAATCTTACCCTGCTTCAAGGATTGACTTAAATTCTGCATTCTTTAGGAAGGTTTCTTTGATCATAAGGCCTCATAAAACTGTCTTTCATTTGACCTAAGCCACCATTAGAAGAAAGACACACTGCTGTATCTTTTACCACTGAGACATAGCTGTCAATCAAATCTAGGTGCAGTGCACTGCTTTCTGAGGATTTCATTTTGCTTTAATTGAAAAAGCTCTTTTAGGTTTAGATATAGATTTAAAAAATCATATATTACCCTGTGGATCCATGTAAAGATAAATGTAGTGAATCACTCAAGGAATTCCTAAAGCTTGTTCCTATTTAGTGTCTGACTCTTTGGGGGATTTCTTCTAAAGCCAATGAAACCACTGTCCAAATTGCAGTGCTGGTGTTTTCCTGATCTTCCCAGAAGGTGTCAGTGAAGGTTTTTAAATACAAGCAGGCCACACATTCCCTCCTCACAAAGACTTTCAGTGGCTATAGCTGTCATATAAGGGGTGCTGTGGCCCTGCTTCTGGGGGCAATAGCTGTTTCTGCACAAAGGTAGGCTAAGGCCCTTACAGTGTGAGTGTTGTCTGTAAGCAGCAATTACAAGAGGATGCTGAACATAACGAGCACTATGCCAGTATAGCAGGTAGCTCAGTGGTGGAGCCCTTGCCTGCATGAGGGAGGCTCTGGGTCCCTCTCCAGCACTGGAAAAAAAGGACTCAATTTAAGCATGATAGGAAGTGAAAAAATGTGCAAGTTAGAATGGATTTGCATTTTTTTGATTTTTTTTTTTTTTTTTTTTTTTTTTTTTTTTTTGAGATAGGGTGCTCCCTGTCGCTCAGGCTGGCCTGGAACCTTGGAACTTGCTCTGTAGACCGAGGCTGGTCGTGAACTGCTAAGATCCACCTTGACTCTGCCTCCCAAGTGGTGGGCTTTTAAGTGTGTTTGCCACCATGCCTGGTGGATTCGAGTTTATAAGATCGTCCTTTGTATCATTATTCTTTAAGGTCATTAAGGTTAATGGTATATTCTTGATTTGAAGGATTTCAATAAGCCTTTTGTTTTTTTTTTTTTTTTTGGTCTTTTTGAGACAGTGTCTCCCTTTAGTCCCAGCTGGCCTGGAACTCATTCTATAGAACAGGCTGGCCTTGAACTCAGAGAGATCTGCTTGCCTCTGCCTTCCAAGTGCTGGGATTAAAGTGTGCCACCACACCCAGCCCAATAAGTCATTCTTAATGATGGAAATCATGGAAAATGTACAGATGGTAATAGATAAGTCTTGGATTTCTTTTTTCTTGTGACATAGTCAGAAATGGAGAGCAAGACTTCCAAAGAGTTCTAGACTGGAATTTGTAAGGTTCAGTTAGAATTGGGGGTTTTCTCTACATTGATATTGCCAGTAATTTTAGTCTTAACTCTTTTGAAAATTAAAAAAAAATGTGCTAACATGTTTGATTTGTCAGGTGTCTGTGTGCCGGCATACTAGCATGTTAAATGTATGTTAGATCTGCAGTTTTATTTCTAATATAAAACACAGCATAGGGAATGCGGAGGTGACTCAGTGGCTGAAGTGCTTGCCACACTTGGGTGAGGACTGAACCCAGATGAAAACCAGGCTGGTGGGGTGGCTGCCTATAATCTCATCTCTTGGGAGTCAGAGAGAGGACCTCTGGGGCAAGGTGGCCATCTAGGCTAGGACTGGTGAGCTCTAGGTGAGAGATCCTACCTCAGTAGGTAAAGTGGAGAGTGGTCTGGAAAGATACTTGATGTCAACTTTGGGTCTCCATCTGCATACTACATGTGCTTACACACATGTGGACATAATTAATATACATGCTTTCACACAAAGCACATGTGTAGACATCAAAAACACCTTCCACACATGTACACATAAAAAACCTTCCACACATGTACACATAAAAAACCTTCCACACATGTACACATAAAAAACCTTCCACACATGTACACATAAAAAACCCTTCCTCAACAAACAAATGCTCTGCTGTCACACAATTGGACAGAGGCCAGAATTGAGATTTAAATCAAAGACGGCCAGACCCTGTTGTTGCCTCTTTCTGTTGATGTGACTTGGATTGTACGCAGGGCTCCGAGGCCCAAAGGAAGTGACTCCTTAAGCAAGAGATGAGTTTACTTTGAAATGTGAGCATAAAAGGCAATGTTTCAAAACACAGGTTAGCTGGGCGTGGTGGCGCACGCCTTTAATCCTAGCACTCGGGAGGCTGAGATAGGTGGATCTCTGTGGGTTCAAGGCCAGCCTGGTCTACAGGCAAGCTCCAGGACACCTGGTACTAAAAGGGAGACCCTGTCTCAAAAATACCAAAAAAAAGTGTAAAACCAAAACACAGGTTAAAGTAAAGCTTATAATTTTTAATTATGTTTTCCTCAATTTGTAATTATATTTTATTCATAATTTATTTGTGTCATTTATTATCAGTGTACTACTGTAAAAGCAGAAAACATCATTTAAAAGAATTCTCAGGTGTACTCTTGCATTTTCCCCCTAAAATAATCCTCTGTTCTGAAAAACTTTGAAAAGACTCAGAAGGGGATACAGGACATGTATGGCAGACTGCATGAAGTTGTGACGGGTGGGGACAGGGAGGGGGAAATGAGTCTGGATTGAACTGAGAAGTGATGTAGGAAATGCACAAAACTTCAATAAAATATTAAAAAATATTTTTGAATGTTGAATAAATGCCCGCTTTTTAAAAAAAATTTCAATTTATTTTTGTATGTGTATGAATGTACTGTCTGCATGTAGATTTGTGTACCCATGTCGAGCAATGCCTTGGAGGTCAGAAGAGGGTGTCGGACTCCCCCGGAACTGGAGTTATCCTAGAATTGGAGTTACAGATGGATCTCAGCCACCATGTGGGTGCTGGGGATAGAACCCAGGTTCTCTGCAAGAACAGTCGGTGCTCTTAACCGCTAGGCTATCTCTCTACCCCATAAATGCCTGTTTTTATTAGCCATCACATTTGTAGTATATAGCCCATTGTCTGACTGTGAAAGGCACTCACACACATTTATTGAAAGAGCGATTGAATGGAAGTGGAACTTCAGAGATTTTCTGAAGGAACTTGACAGCTGGATGAAGTGTCCTGCCTATGTAAGGCCCTTGCTTTTTTGATGTTTGATAAAACTCTGATCAAATCAGCTTGGGGAGGAAAGAGTTTATTTTGTTTTATAGTTTGCCTTGAAGGCAGTTAAGGCTGGAACCTGGAACAGAAACGGAATCAGAGACCGTGGAGGAGTGCAGCTTACTGCTTGTCCCTATTCATGCTCAGCCACTGGGCTGGATAGCTTTAGTGTCAACTTGACACACCTGGGTTGAGGAAACCTCAGTTGGGGAATTGGCTCCATTGGATTGGCCTGTGGCCACATCTGTGGAGTATTGTCTTGATGGTCGAGCAGTGTGGGAGAGCCCAGCCCACAATGAGTAGTGCCATCCTGGGCAGGTTGTTGTGTACCGTATAAGAGGGCAGGCTGGGCATGAGCCAGGGGAGCAAGTCAGTGAACAGCAGTCCTCCATGGCCTGTGCTTCAGCTTCTGCCTCCAGGTTCCTTCCCTGAGTTCCTGCCTTGGGCTCCCTAAGTGATGAACTGTGATCCAGGAGATGTAAGCTGAATAAACCCTTTCCTCTCCAAGTTGGTGTTGGTCAGAGTGTTTTGGCACAGCAATGGAAGACAAGTTAGAACAGAAATTGGTACCAGAAGAGTGGGGTATTGCTGTGACAGACCTGACCTTGGTGTTTTGGGGAAGGATTGTGGAGGCATTTGGAACTTTGGGCTGGGAAGATCATTGAATGCCTAAAGATTGTTGCTGTGGAGCTTGGAGCAGTTTTGCCGAAGGAGTTGTAGAAGATGGAGGCCTGGCTTGTGAATTTTCTAGTTTCAAAGGGAAGCAGAGATCATCGGGACTGTTTAATCTGTGGGTTCTGGTCAGCTGGGGCTGAAGAATCAGCTGTAAGTAACAAGAGACCAGAACCTGAAGTGAAATCTTTGTTGTACTGGGACAATTGATGTTGGTTAGCTGGGGCTGAAAAATCAGCTTTAAGTAACAAGAGACCAGCATCACTGTGGTGAGATCTTCTGGGAAGAATTTCTTCAGGGTCAGCACACAGAAGCTATGATCCAGGAGGGGCCTGAGCCTCCATCTCAAGCCAGAAGCAGGACTTGGTAATGTGTAAGAGTCTCCTATATGGTTCTGGTGTTGAAATTTGAGGGGGTCACAGAGAGCAGTCGAGGCTTGGCACTGTGAGAGGTCAGGAAAGACCATTGGTGGAAGTGCACCTCAGTTGCAGTGAAGACCTCAGGATTGCAGGGGTCATGGAGAGAAGCTGAGGCTTTGCACCAGGAGAGGTCAGAAGAGACCATTGGTGAAGGTGCTGCCTCAGTTTCAGTGGCAACCCCAGCTTTTTGGAGATGCCGGGACCATGGATGACCACCAAGAGCAGTGGCAGGTGTGGAATGGAGTTGGCCTGGGCCTGCGAGATGAGCTGTGTGTGCCACAGATGGCAGAGTCGGAGATGGGGAGCTGCCAAAACCCTTTGGAGCCCAGAAGATCGTGAGTGAATCCCAGGTGTCCAGCCTTGAGCTACTTGCTGGACTTAGGTTTTGTTTGAGAGTGCCTGATTCTTCCCTTTGAAATAAGACAGTACTTGTTTTGGATTTTACAGCAGCCCACAGTTAAGAGACTTTTAATAGACTGAACTTTTAAGCGTTTGGACATTTTAAGGACTGTGGGGCTTTTAAGGTTGCACTGTCTTAGGTTGTGATTAATGTTAACATCATATGTTGGGGATAAGAACTGGAAAGGTGGTGGTTTAATAGTGATATGTTGTGTGTCAAGTTGACAAGGGGTCAACTGTGCTGGATAGCTTTAGTGTCAACTTAACACACCTGGGTTGAGGGAGCCTCAGTTGGGGAATTGGCTCCATTGGATTGGCCTGTGGACACATCTGTGGAGTATTGTCTTGATGGTCGAGCAGTGTGGGAGGGCCCAGCTCACAATGAGTGGTGCCACCCTGGACAGGTTGTTGTATACCATATAAGAAGGAGGGCTGAGAATGAGCCAGGGGAGCAAGCCAGTGAACAACATTCCTCCATGGCCTGTGCTTCAGCTCCTGCCTCCAGGTTCCTGCCCTGAGTTCCTGCCTTGGACTCCCTAAGTGATGAACTGTGACCCAGGAGATGTAAGCTGAATAAACCCTTTCCTCCCCAAGTTGGTATTGGTCAGAGTGTTTTGTCACAGCAGTGGAAGACAAACTAGAACAGCCACCTTTCTGATAGAGCCCAGCCCCCTTGGCCAGGGATGGTACTGCCTGCAGTTGGAGCTGGGCCTCCTATATCAATTAGCAATTAAAGAAATGCCCCACAGACATGCCCACAGGCCAATCAGATAGAGGAAATTCCTTAACCGAGATTGTCTCTTCCCAGCTTTGTCTAGGTTTATGTTAAGTTGACAAAAACTATGACATGTCCATTGTCCATTTGTTTTCCTATCATTCCTGATACAGGATATTGGAGTCCTGCTGCTGACACTGTTGACGGGTGCAGTCTGCTCATGGTGAAACCTTCCTGACTTTCCTACTGGCTAATGTTGGATAACTCTTCTCCAACTGTCAAAAGTAGAATTTCTCTCAGTCATTGAGAGCAGATGGTTGGCTGTATATTTGCTCTGTTGATTCTGCTTAAGGGCAGCACTTCAGGGTCAGGAGCCCTCCAGAGGATCCCTTAAGGCCTCCTCAACCTGTCTCAACATAATTCAAAGGGGCTGAAGTTCAACCTCAGAAGCTGGAAAACCATGCAGTTTGTTGTAAAACCTCTAGGCAATTGTCTGCACACCTGCTGAACGCAATATGAATGCCGTCAGCCACATGTGGAAGTTTTCCCAGGTAGTGACAATCTCCAGGAGATCACATTGTAAATAGCTATTGCTGAAATGAGGGTGTCACCTTACATACTGCAAGGGAGCTCTGCTTTAATGTAACTAATGAAAGGTGAGCATTCCCTGGATGGATCCTGACACCTGTCCTGAGGGTCATGTTTAGACAGGGCTCTTGGGACTGATATGAACCACTGAGCAGGGAGTATCAGACCATCCTGCCCTTCTAGGGTACCCTTTCAGTACCACCCTGGCCTCTGTCTCCTGGGACCTGCGGTCACCATTCATAATTAGAAAACAGCAGCTTATCAACATACGTTGGCTTAAAAACATCTTAGAGCTGGGTGTGTACCTCAGTAGCAGTGCAGGAATAATGTTTGGTGAGTACGCCTGATGCCCTGTAACCTCGCCCACCCCCAGCCCATGCACATATACATAATGTTGGGACTCAGAAGATGACAACCCAAAATATAGTCCAAACTGACTGCATTTGAGAGGCAGCAAATGCAGGGGTGTCTTTCTCTCAAGTTCTGTTATTTATCTCCTAGTTTACCTGCTCTGGAAAATATGGAATTGCAGCAAGTGCCATCTCCAGCTAGCCCATCAGTGGAAACTGATGCATGTGGCAGGAAGGAGTGATGATGACACACCTAGCTCCCACTCAAGCATTGTTGTGGGGCATTGTATGTTCTTTGGGCCCATTCATCTCTTCTGAAAATCATGTACTTTTTCTCTAAAATTGCCCCATACTCTCTTCACTCTACCCCAAGAAGAGCAGATGTAAGCTTCTAAATCTTCTGTATTGTTGGGTACTCCCCTGGTGAGGCCTGGACATGTAACAGCCATATGCCTTCTCTCCTGTTAACTTGTCTACTGTCTGTTCATTTCTCAGACTCAGATACTGAACTCCAAAGGGAAAAAGAGAAGGGTCTTTTGCATATATTCCTCTTTCTTTGCTCTCGTTATTTACTTGCCAAATAATATTCAGCTCTAAATGTTGTGTACATACAAGCAGTACAAAGAGAGGCCACACCCTAGCTTTGGCTGTTGCTGAGGTGAGTGTCCCATTTCTGTACCATGCCCTGGCTTTCAGCGGTCTCTGAAGCTGCTGAATAGCATTGTACTCCTCAACTTCCTGCAGGTCCCCTCAGATGACCTGATAGAATTGAGATGCTGCTGGACCTTAAGTTCCAAGGACAATATCCAAAATCTGACCATCCTGACTTTAAATATTCTGCCTTTATACACCTTCACAGGAGAAATCATAGGTGAGAGATTTCTGAAGCACTTGGCAGTGTTTCCCATCATTTCTGCACAGTGAGGAAGATCAAGTTCGGCCACAGAGAATGAATTACCTTGGTTTATGTGCATGTGCAGGCACAGGAGCATGAGTAATTTATGGACACCATTTCCATTTGCATATGAAATAGGCTGCTTGTTCCTTATAGGGGAAAAAATGGCTCCTTTGGGTCACAATTAGCCTATCAGGCAATTAGTCACAATTAGTCACAATGCGGGCAGTTAATTGTGCACACAAAGTTGTTTAGACAAAGTAAGACAATTTCTTAACTTGAGCAATATATTCAGAGCTGTGGCCTGTCTGCCTTCTGTTTTGATATGGTTTAAGGTTTCTCGCTATTCAAAGAAATGATTTAAATGTCTCTATTGACTCAAAGCTTATTGTTGGGCAGTGTATAGAATTATAGGAACATTAGAAGTTGTGGTGCAACCAGGCCATTAAAATGCTTTGATTGGTTGCTAAATGGAATTAAGAGGCATGCTTAAAGGGCTCAGCATGTAAACATTATTACCCTGACAACACAGAGCCCCAGAGCAGCAGACAGGTCCAAGGTGGAGACTGTGGGTAGCCCAGGTGGACTTCCAGCATCCATTTGGCGAATGCTGGTGAATTACATGCGTGCAGAAAAGTAACTTGTTCTAGCCCTCTTGTTATTTTTTTTTGTTTTTTTATTTTTTTCTGAAAGTTCATTGGGGCAGGAGAAGTTATCTTTGGAGTGAGACCGTTCTGGAAGCTCTGTCTCTGGGCCAGCTCTGTCTTTGAACAGTTTGCCAGGATGTTTAGGATTGGCAGGCGACAGCTCTGGAAGCAGAGTGTCACCCGAGTTTTAACGGTAAGGATCTGTTTTCTGTGGCTTTGAGGTGTTTTGTATGAACACCTCTAACACTAGCTGGAAAAAGACCAAAAAAGATCTCAAAGTTACATACAGGTAACTTTGTGAAAAACATGTTTACTTACCATTTGTTTTTGGCATGGCATACGAAAACGATTTTCAGTGTGGGAGTGTACTGTACATTGTTGTTAGCTATAACTACATGTAGAAATCTATGTGAGATCTTCTGAGATGTTTCTTTGGGGCCAAAAAACTCATTCAGGGTGACTTGGGAACTTTCTAAAAATTTTATTAAATGTTCACTTCAGATTCTTTTAGACATGTAACTTCTGTTAGTGATTGAGATAATTAAGGCAGACACTGACCTGCAAGTACTTTTTAAGTTGACCCCATCAAGTCTAAAAAGGAGGTCATGGGGGGCTGGAGAGATGGCTCAGCAGTTAACAGCACCAACTGCTCTTGCAGATCTTTATGTGTTGCCCTGAAAACCTAGATGATTCCATCTAGCCTGTTGTGTGGCCAGGAAAAGCAGGAATGCTCACTGTGTGTTTTCTGAGTCTTTCAGCACTTTCCCAAACTACATACATACATGCATACATACATACATACATACATACATACATACATACATACATACATCTGTAGTCCCAGATAGGACTATGTAGTGGCCTGAAACTCACTATGTAGACCAGGCTGGCCTTGAACTCACAGAGATCCACCTGCCTCTGCCTTCCAAGTGCTGGGATTAAAGTGTGCCACCATACCTGGCTATGCATATTTTTTGGTTTTACACTTTTTTTTTTTTGGTATTTTTGAGACAGGGTCTCCCTTTTAGTAGCAGGTGTCCTGGAGCTCGCTCTATAGACCAGGCTTGCCTTGAACCCACAGAGATCCACCTATCTCTACCTCCAGAGTGCTGGGATTAAAGGCGTGCGCCACCTCGCCCAGCATTTTTTGAAGTAAGGACTCTAGCTTAGGATGGCCTTGAACTCTCTATGTAGCCATGAGCATGATCTTGGACTTCTCTTCTGCCTCTGCCTTCTGAGTTCAGGCATTAGAGGCCTGCACTACAATATTCAGTTTCTGCAGTGTTGGGGATTGAAAGCAGGGCCTTGTGCAACTCAGCTAAGTCGACTTAGACCCCAAATTTAAATTGTAATTGACAAAATTTGTAAACTTTAGGGGGATATAACAAGATGTTTTGATGCATGTATACATTTCTGGGATGAGGAAATACAGCTAATTTACATACCCTTCCACATGTACTTATTTCTTTGGGGTGATCTCCATTTTTTTTAATTTTATTTTTTTAATAATATTTTATTTATTCTTTGCAATTCTCACACATTTATAGAACATATTTTTTTCCAAGTATCATAATGTTTATTGATAGATACAAGTATGTAAAATCAGGACATGAACATGATTTGATAAATTAAGTAGACTTAATTTCAATACTATAATAAGGGAACCATTCAAATTCTCAACATTTGTTTCACACCCACAAAAACTACTTCAAGGGCATTAATGATCTCTCAAATCTAATCAGTTTTGTGCAAGTAAATAATGTTTCTTTTTAAAAAGGATTGTGCACTTGCCCAAGCTCAAGGATATTGAAATGTAGCACATAAAGCCCATTACTAGAGGTAGAAATACAGGCAATATACTATTATTGCAACAGCCATCAATTACAGTTAAGAATTTTCTGTAACAACCAAATGGATAATCTAATCTTGCAACAACACAAGTATTACTGAGCAAAGTGCATTTCTACAGTATTCAGTGTTGCTATTCAGTTTCCTAATTTTAAATAGCCTATGATAACTGGCAGCAAAGAAGGTCCTTGTAATAGACTACTTCTGCTTGAGAACTTATGATGTAATTATTGCATTCTGCTAATATACTATCTAAACATTAAAGATACTCCTAAAATATTTGGTGGTAGACTATGATTAAGACATTACACTACAAAAAAACCTTATGCAGAAGGAAACCCTTACTGACGTGCTTGTGCTTCTGCTTTAAATATTGCGCCCCCAAATGAAGTCCAATAAGCACATGTCCTGTCTTGATCCCCCTGCATTGGCCTCCATGATACTGCCGAGATAATCCAACAATGTCAGTCCATATTCTGAGGAGGCTGAATTTCCATTAGCTGCTTAGTTCACAAGCTGAGAATCTCAGCAGTCCTCAGTCCACATTGGAAGGCTAAAAAGTAAAAAAGCTGTATCTCATGTCTTTGAGGAGTGGCCTTCTGTTAACAAAGAGCTTGGTACATAATACACATTGCTAAATGCTTGTGAGATAATGGAATGAGTTGAACTCTCATGTCTGAAAAACTTCCTTCTTCCTCACTACCAAATTTAAAACAAATATAAATTTTTAGATATAATTAATCAACTATATTCTTCTTCAACATGTGCTAACTCTTGAGAGTAAATTTCTTGAGAGATTTCATTTTTTTATTTAAAAACACTTATTTTTGTTTCATGTATATAAGTATATTGCCTGTATGTATGTAAATGCATCCATGTTGTTTAATGCCTGAGGAAGTCAGAAGAGAACAATGGATTCTACTGGAACTGGAGTTACAGATGTTAGCCATGTAGGTGCTGAGAACTGAACCCAGTTCTTCTGCAAGAGCAGTCAGTGCTCTTAACCACTGAACCATCTCTCTAGCCCAGTTTCATTTTTTTTTTATCTTGAGTGTAGTATGCTCATTTAGCTGATGCATAAGAGAGATGGAATTATCTTAATAATGTTGCAACATTTTATCTAAATATACATTTCTATTTGGTGCATGGATATGGCAGTTTATTGAAATACCCAGTGGGTAAGAGGCCAAAGCTATGTAGCATAATACACACACACACACACACACACACATATATATATGAGTTTATTTAACCTTGGTTTAGAACTATTACTACATTGCTATTGCATTATAATTGATGATGACAACAGATTGATTGGTTTTATCACAAGTATCCATGCCAATGGCAGCTAAAAGTACCAAGGAGCTTTATGGCCTCAGAAAACTCAGTCTGTCTCTTCTTTTTCTTATATAATAAACCCAAATGCTTTTCAATAAAATGACTCAAAATAATTCTCTATATTTTTACTTACTTATTTGCAAAAATTTGGTCCATATCTGATGCCTGCCATCTTTCTGTTTTTCTCATACATTAAAAAAAGAAGCTTAGTATCAAGTGACAATGGATGTGAATTACAGATTTGTCAATTCATTCTTTTCTTTCTTTCTCTAAAATGAAACTGAAATATATTGTTTTGTAAGTTGACTTTGTTGACTTCAAGGAAAAACAACAACTTGAAAGATGTGATAGTTGTTTTGACTGTTAAATTCATCTGTCTGCCAGGAGGATTTTGAAATGGAGAAGTCACCTCCCAGCTGCAGGGACATTTGTTGTTAGTGCTGCATGTCAGGGAGTGCTGGGTTCTGGATGCTATAGACAGGGGTTTCTTGTGGGGTTAGATGCTGGGGGCATGGTAGAGAGGGTGTGCTCCCTTGGGAAGCTAACCTTCTCCTACTGAGATTGTCTGCTGGAGGCCAGCCCTTGTTTTCAGTGGAGGGCATAGTGAAGCCAAGACACACAGAACCTTTGCTCTCTGATACCTTATAAAGCTGAGAGGCTGTCAGTTTATTTTCTGGCAGTATAGCCAAGTTGGTGTCCATCAGCATCCTTTGTTAATCAAGCCTGGGCTTGTTCAGACTGGCGAAAACATTTCACCTTGAGTAGGTCAGAACTTCTTCCTTGAAGACAAGGAAGGAAAATAGCTCTAGGATTTAACAGGGGTGTGGGGAAAGGGTGAGACTGACTTGCTAACAGGCAGGTGGGTATCCTTGAGTCTGAACCAGTTAGTGCCCAAAGGTGCCCACACTGGTAGGGGAGTATCCTCCAGGAGTCATGGAGTTAGAGCTGAACTTATTTCATTATTTCATTATTCATTTTTCCCACAAGTCTAGGAAGCAGGAAAAAAGAGGCTTAGAGTTAGAGGTTCCCATACATTTTGACCTTGGACCTTCTCTAGTAAGCTCTTACCTCAAGGACAATCTGGTGGTGCCAATCAGTCATCGTCTCTCCAGAAATGATTCTGCACATGAGAGCTGCTGGGAGCTTGTGAGAAGTAGTCGTGCTTGAACTCCTCGACCAACCAGGCAAACCAGATTTCTCTGTGGGTGGGCGGCTCAGGTGGTTCTGGTGGGCAGCTGCTTTAAGCCCAATGGATCAGTTTATGAATGAGAGAAATTTGGGGATTTTATCCTTGTGTCATATAGAATGTGAACAGTGACACATATATTTTAAGTACCTGGATAGAGTAACTTGAATTACATGACCCCAGTTGCCAGAAGAAACTGTGTAAGAGGAATTCTGTAAGAGGTATTTCTGATTTTGGAATAAAACCACTGCACAGTTGAGGGAAGGTAAAATTTATGGCCATATGAAGGTTCCCTAAATCTTCTATAACATCTAGACGTTTGATGAATGGAAAACAGACTGTGTGAGCTGAGAGAGGGGCTAGAGCCGTAGCTCAGTGGCTGAGTGCCAGATGGCTCTTCTAAGGGACTCAAGCTTAGTTCACTGCACTCATGTCATTAGATAATGCCTCCATCTCCAGCTTCCTTTATGACCACATGGGAGGCAGAGGCAGACACAGACAGATGTCTATGAGTTTGTGTCCAGCCTGGTCTACATAGTGAGTTGAGTGTTGAGAGGATGGAATGTTGGGTTGGGGAGGAGGCTGTGTTGAAGAATCCATCACCCTAGAGTCTGAGTGAAGCCTCACCCAAACTGAGAACAAGAATTCCAGCACAGCTAACATCCGCCATGCTGATGTTCTGTTCATATGTAGATAGATATGTTACACTAAAGCAATAATGACATGGGTTCCAGGCAGGATTGTATACAACCTTGGGCAAGGCCTTGTTCATTTCCAGAGATTGTTTCTGGGAACCTCCAACAAGACTGCTATTTTGTTTACAGTGAAGATATCCTACCACTCTGTATCCTTGTGATCTAAAATTTTCTTCATTAATTCAAGCCAGTCTGTGACCTTTAGGAATTATCTGGGGATCTCGTCTAGGCTCCCTAGCCACAGGAGGAAGAGAACAGATTCCAAACCAACCCACATCCTGTGCCTAAGTCTTGCAAAGACAATGAATTGTGTGTCTCAGAGAAGCACACAACCATGCTCTCAGGCATGCTTTCTGAGTACCCGGCTTTCTCTTAACCCTCAGACTTCAAGTCTATTACAATATCTTTAATGTGCACTCCCCAGATCATCTTTTCTTTGCCTGGAAAGAAGGACAGAAAAGAGAACTGGCAAATGAAGAGATTAAAGGCCCTGGAAACTCAGGTGAAACAGTCAAAAATTCCAAGGCTTCTTCTTGGACACAAACTGGAGGATGGCACCTTCTGTGTCTGAGTGTGGTGTCCTTGAGATGGATGGGGAGTGCTGCTGTGTAGGATGAAGGAGGCCCTCACCAGGCCCCTGCTGTGAGGAGGATTAGCTGCGGGAAGGGGAGTTCTTTCTCATCAGAGCCCACTTTTCTGAAGAGCTCTTAGTTCAGGAAGGAGTGTCCCTGCCTGCTCTGCAGCTGCGGCCCTTCCCCTGGAGAAATGAAAGCCGGGTAAGAAAGGCAAGGCCTGAAAGCAGCCAGCAATTAAAGAACAAGGTAGGATGGTCTGGGAAGCATCCTGCAGTTCAGGGAGAGGAAGTGGGTCCTGTGGGTTGGAAGGAAAAAAGGTGGAAGACAAGAGGGAGGTAGAAAATGAGAAAGACAATTGCTTCCCTGTGTGTCTGTAATTCATCACGTTTAAATAGAATGTGATTCAGCCTGGTTAGTTGTATCTAATGTACACAGGGAGAGAGACTATCCATACACACGGCAGCATTTCAGGGGGTAATTTAAACTTGGGTCCCATCAGCACTACAGACCTAGAGTATATTGATAAAATCCTGGTCTGCAATCACAGACCCACATTGATCTGGAATAATTGGTTCTATCACTTACTTGGGGGTGACTTGTAAAATAAATCACCTAGTTAATTTATCCATTGATTACACATCACAGGGCAGGAAGATGTGGTGTCACCATGGTGTGGAATAGTCCTGTGGTCAAGAGCACATGGGTATAACCAAAGACAGGTTAACAAGAGGAAAGCAGAGGAGAGTTATCCAATCAAAGTTTGGCTTGATATAGGAGCCTACAGAAATAAAGAATCAAAGACTGGGGGAAACCTGTTGATGTCTGTGAACAGCCAGGTGGAAACATGATTGGGCAAAATGGCTGGGGAGTTCAGCAAGGCCTGTCAGTTCAGACTTTTCTTGGCCTCTCTGTACAGCTTGCTTCTTTCCTTCCTTCCTTCCTTCCTTCCTTCCTTCCTTCCTTCCTTCCTTCCTTCCTTCCTTCTTCCCTTTCTTCCTTTCTTTCTGGGTTTGGGGTATGGGGTGGGACCCTTCTAGAAAGAGGTTCTTCAAGGAAGAAGATAGGGGGGAGAGAATGAGCTTTCTAGTTTTTATGGTTTGTTTTAGAGGGGTTGTAGTTTCTATGACCCACTTGGGGAAGAAGAATTTTGTTTTTAAATCACTCTCTCTTGTTTTTGAAAACTTCTAGTATCCTTTCATTTCAAGTACTCAGTATATCAAAGCACCCCACTTTGGAATATCAGCAACAGGACTTGAGGCTCTTCTATGTGCTAGCCCTTGTTCTGGGTACTGAGGATGTCACAACAATCAAAACAGAACACACCTCTTTGCGGTGGGGTTGGTGTTCTTGTGGGTGACTGTGTCCAGATGAGATTGGTTTTTGCCTGACATCTTTCAGATTAGGACTTTTGTCTCAATTCCTATGAGGTCTCCCTTATAGTTGGGGACTATGGACCCAGAACCATAATGAAAGAATGAGCATGCTCGAAGTTCATACCCTGTCAAGATGTGTAAATAGGCAGGCATGGATTTTGTTCTGCAGAGTTAAAAGTAAAGGTTAGGATTTAAAGCAATCACATGGGCAGACTGATTTTGAGGAAAAAGTCACTGAGCTTTGTTAAAGCACATAGCATTGGGCACTTCACTGGGATCTGTACTTTTAAAATCCCAAGGCTGTAGTTTGTATTAGCTTTAGAATTGTTGAGAAGTAGTCCACATGTGAGAGGAGGAACAGTCCTTTGCTGCTACCTAGTCTAATACCTTGATCTTGGCATTGAGGAAACTATAGCCCAAAGAAGTTAAGTGATATATGTGAGGTTTGGCAATTAGTGGGGTAGCTGGAACTAGAACCTACGGCCCCATCTGGCACTAGCTTCTCGCTGTGTGAGGAATTTCCCTGCCTGAGAAGTGGAGCTCATTTGGTGTAGGCTAGTGCATTAACCGCCTTCCCATCCTGTTCCTAGTCTGTCTTCCATTGCTGTGACAAAACACTCTGACCAACACCAACTTGGGGAAGAAAGGGTTTATTCAGCTTACATCTCCTGGGTCACAGTTCATCACTTAGGGAGCCCAAGACAGGAACTCAGGGCAGGAACCTGGAGGCAGGAGCTGAAGCACAGGCCATGGAGGAATGCTGTTCACTGGCTTGGTCCCCAGGCTCATGCCCAGCCTGCCTTCTTATTTGGTACACAACAACCTGCCCAGGGTGGCACTACTCATTGTGGGCTGGGTCCTCCCACATTGCCTGACAATCAAGACAATACTCCACAGACGTGGCCACAGGCCAATCCAATGGAGCCAATTCCCCAATCGAGGCTCCCTCAACCCAGGTGTGTCAAGATGACACTAAAGCTATCCAGCACAATTGACCCCTTGTCAACTTGACACACAAAACACATCACTATTAAACCACCACCTTTCCAGTTCTTATCCCCAAAGTATGATGTTAACATTAATCACAACCTAAGACGGTACAACCTTAAAAGCCCCACAGTCCTTAAAATGTCCAAACACTTAAAAGTTCACAGTCTATTAAAAGTCTCTTAACTGTGGACTGCTGTAAAATCCAAAACAAGTACTGTCTTATTTCAAAGGGAAGAATCAGGCACACTCAAACAAAACCTAAGTCCAGCAAGTAGCTCAAGGCTGGACACCTGGGATTCACTCACGATCTTCTGGGCTCCAAAGGGTTTCGGCAGCTCCCTTTCTCTGCTCTGCCGTCCACAGCACACACAGCTCATCTCGCAGGCCCAGGCCGACTCCATTCCACACCTGCCGCTGCTCTTGGTGGTCATCCCAAGGTCCTGGCATCTCCAAAAAGCTGGGGTCGCCACTGAAACTGAGGTTGCACCTTTACCAATGGTCTCTTCTGACCTCTCCTGGTGCAAAGCCTCAGCTTCTCTCCATGACCCCTGCAATTCTGGGGTCTTCACTGCAACCGAGGTGCACTTCCACCAATGGTCTTTCCTGATCTCTCAGTGCCAAGCCTTGGCTGCTCTCTGTGACCCCCTCAAATTTCAACACCAGAACCATATAGGAGACTCAGGCCCCTTCTGGATCACAGCTTCTGTGTGCTGACCCTGAAGAAATTCTTCCCAGAAGATTTCACCATGGTGATGATGGTCTCTTGTTACTTACAGCTGATTTCTCAGCCCCGGCTAACCAGCATCAATTGTCCCAGTACAACAAAGATTTCACTTCAGGTTCTGGTCTCTTGTTACTTACAGCTGATTCTTTGGCCTCAGCTGACCAGAACCCACAGATTACACAGTCCTGATGATCTCTGTTCCCCTTTGAAACTAGAAACTTCACAAGCCAGGCCTCCATCATCTACAACTCCTTCAGCAAAACTGCTCCAAGCTCCACAGCAATGATCTTTAGGCATTCAATGATCTTCCCAGCCCAAAGTTCCAAACGCCTCCACAATCCTTCCCCAAAACACCAAGATCAGGTCTGTCACAGCAATACCCGACTCTTCTGGTACCAATTTCTGTTCTAGTCTGTCTTCCATTGCTGTGACAAAACACTCTGACCAACACCAACTTGGGGAGGAAAGGGTTTATTCAGCTTACATCTCCTGGGTCACAGTTCATCACTTAGGGAGCCCAAGACAGGAACTCAGGGCAGGAACCTGGAGGCAGGAGCTGAAGCACAGGCCATGGAGGAATGCTGTTCACTGGCTTGGTTCCCTGGCTCATGCCCAGCCTGCCTTCTTATTTGGTACACAACAACCTGCCCAGGGTGGCACTACTCATTGTGGGCTGGGTCCTCCCACATTGCCTGACAATCAAGACAATACTCCACAGATGTGGCCACAGGCCAATCCAATGGAGCCAATTCCCCAATTGAGGCTCCCTCAACCCAGGTGTGTCAAGTTGACACCAAAGCTATCCAGCACACATCCCCAGCTATTAGCGACAGACCTTGTTGCCAATGTTTTAATACCATCTGGATCTCTTTGTGTATTGAATGTGTTTCTGGCTATCCTCTTCATCCCTTAATTCAGTTCTTGCTTATGCAGTGCAAAACAACTGTGAGGAGATACTTAAAAAATTCATCACAATTGCTCAGTGCTAGAGCACTTATGTAGAATGTACAAGGCTCTGGAAGTTTTAGTCTAGGAGTGAAAAAAATTCATTACATGGCACATTAGTTACTTGTGTCATTGCTGGGACAAAATACCTGACAAAAAGAAGTTAAGGAAGGAAGGGTTTATTTGGCTCACTTTCAGGGTGCAGTGCAAAATGGCAGAGAAGATATGGTAGCAGATATGTGAAGTAGAAGATATGGTAGCAGATATGTGAGGTAGAAGATATGGTAGCATATATGTGAGGCAGCTGGTCACAGCCAAGTGAGAACAAAAGTTCTCAGAAAAACTATAGCTTAAAATGGAACATTCTACAAGGGCCGATGAGCTGATTAGAATGTAGTGATTGTGAATCCTAACCCTGGGAGGCAGAAACAGGAGAATCATTGAGATCGAGATCAACCTGGGCAATGTTCCGGGCAGGCTGTGGCCAGTGAGACCCTGTCAAAAAAACAAATATGAAAATGTGTAAAAAAGAACTTAGTGATTGTGAGCCAGGTGTGGTGGTGCACACCTTTAATCCTAGTACTCGGGAGGTAGAGGCAGGTGTATCTTTGTGAGTTCAAGGCCAGCCTGGTCTACAGAGTGAGTTCCAGGACAGCCAGGGCTACAGGGAGACACTGTCTTGAATAGACCAAAAAAGAACTTAGTGATTGTGAAAAATTTGGATGTTGCAGGTCCAGAGTCTAATGACCATTTATCTTGGGCCATTTTTGGTCCCCTAAACAGCCATTCCTTGCATACATTTGTTTCTGACTTAAGATCCTGTGACTAACAGATAAAGACCTTTTGGGATATATTAACTCAGCAGACCACCAACTCCCACCAATGCAAAACTAAGTGCCATCAACTAGCATCTAAGGCCAAAAACTGAGAGCTCTCCTTTGCTCTGTCTGTCTATTTAATGTTTCTACCAATGTATTTGAAAAGTGTCTTGCTTTATGAATTTTCTTTGTTTTATTACTATAAAACCTTCATGAAATTGTTACCACCTTGGAACATGGAACTTGGGGTAATCTGAATCTGTGTTCCTGGGCCATGCTCACTTATATTTTTTTTTTTAAATTTTTTTTTATTTATTATTTCTGTATGTGTATCAATGTACTGTCTGCATGCAGGTCTGTGCACCCGTGTCGTGCAATGCCGCGGAGGTCAGAAGAGGGTCTCGGATTCCCCTGGAGCTGGAGTTCTCCTGGAATTGGAGTTTCAGACGGCTCTCGGCCGCCATGTGGGTGCTGGGGATCGAACCCGGGTCCTCTGTAAGAGCGGTCGGCGCTCTTAACCGCTAGGCCATCTCTCCAGCCCCATGCTCACTTATATTTGGCTCCAGAATAAACTCTCTCTTATTCCCTTTGAGGTGAAGAGTTTACTTTTTCATTGACACTAGCCAGTGGAATGATGTTGCCCAATTTAGGGCGGGTCTTCCACCTCAGTTATCCTCTAGAAAATCCCTCACAGATATGCTGAAAAGTGTGTTTCCATGGTGATCTAAATCCCATCAAGTTAACAATCAATATTAACCGTACACATGCTGTCTCACCATTTTGGGCGTGTCTGACAAGGTCTTATTATGTAGTCCAGTCTGGTTTTGAACTTGCCATGCAGTTTGGGCTGGCATCAAACTCATAATTTTCCTGCCTCCGCCTGCTAAGTGCTGGGATTACAGGGGTGTACCACTTCATCCAGCACCTCTTAGCATCTTAGTCATATTCTGCCTTCACTATCCAAGTGTCCTAGATGCTTCAAAGGGCATCAGGAAACACAAAGTTCAGACAGCTGGTCACCTCAGTGCTTGTTACTACAGTTCTTGAACAGTCAGAGAGCTCCTGGTTAAGTTCATGGCTCAACAATGCACTGATCTGACCATGAGTATTTGCTTAACATCATTGAAAACAAAACGGAACCCAAAATCTCACTGAACCAGGATTCTCTAGTATAAGGCTGTAGAAACTGAGATGGGCAAGATCCCATCTCCATCGATGTCAGAGTTCACTTCATATTGCTTGTCTTCAGGAGGAAGAGCAATCTGTTTAAGTAAGAAAATATTCAACTGAACATGCTTTAAGAATAACTTTTGGTGTGGTGGCGCATGCCTTTAATCCTAGCACTTGGGAGGCAGAGGCAGGCAGATCTTTTTGAGTTCAAGGCCAGCCTGGTCTACAATGTGAGTTCCAGGACAGCTGGGGCTACAGGGAGACCCTGTCTCAAAAAGACCAAAAAAAAAAAAATAACTTTTGGGGGATTGGAGAGATGGCTCAGTGGTTAAGAGCACTGACTGCTCTTGTAGAGGACCAGGGTTTGATTTCCAGCACCCGCATGGTGGCTAAGAACCATCCTTAACTGCAACACCCTCTTCTGACCTCACAGCATTGCAGAACACAGGTGCACTCACTTACATGCAGGCAATACACTAATACACATAAAATAATAAATATATATTTAAAAAAAGAATAATTTTTGAAAACTTCTACTTTCAAAACATCCCGACCACTCTCTTTGTAGATATGAAACTGTTTGGACGATGTTTTTCTTCTGTAATAATGAAGTAAATACACAATAATTAGTATTCTGTTTTAAAAACCAAGTGCTCTTTTCTCCATGTTTCCTTCCTCTGGAATCTTATAAACTCAGGTCGGGGATTACTGTGTTCCCATGATGGAATCTTATTTGGGATCCTGCCTTCTTTGCAAGCCATCAGTTGTACTGCATCTTAAATCTTCTGCCTCTGTTCTTTTCTTTCTTCTCTGGCTACTGAGCATTGGCTTCCTGTTCTGTTGCTGACTGACCCCCTGAGCTCTCAAGCTGTTAAAGACAATTACTATAGACTCAGAGATATCACTTTGAGAAAAGTGTTTTATTTCTCCCTGCCAGGAGGGTAGAAAAATAGTTGAAAAAAATGGCATCTTCCTGGCTTCAGTGACATTTGAAAATGTACTTACATTTTCTTCTATTTGACATCTAGGAAATGTATACTTTATGTGAGGACCTTTTTAGAAAAATGGCAAGAAAATTGGTAGATTGTTTATTTTTTTAACCTTAATCTCTACCCCCTTTCTTAGCTAAATTTTTCTCTGAGGCAGTTCGGAGGGTTAGGAGAAATGTGTGTCAACTGCAATGGCCCTCCCTCCCTCCCTCCTCCCTCCCTCTCTCCTCTTCCTAGAATTCCCTTCCAGAAAGAATTTCATATGCCCCCGGTTATTCTTAAAGGCAGGAAGATAAGCCTAGCTAAATTAAAATTTCTAGATTGCCCTAAGGCCAAGTTACATGACCCCACTTATCATAAGAAATGAAAACTTATGCTATCAAAGGAAATAGGTAGCTGAGAAAAGAGAGTGTGGAGTGAGTGTGGGTTGCAGCTCAGTGGCTAGGGTTCTTGTATGTGTGTGATGCCCAGCACTTGGAAGGTGGAGGAAGGATGATCATAAATTTAAGTTCATGAGTTCATCCTTAGATACGCATGAAGTTTGAAGCCAGGCTCCCATCCCCTCTCCAAACAACAACAAAAATTCCCACAAAATCTGATATACAAAATGAATAGAAACTCATGAAAAGAGCATACATGCTGATGACTAAAACAACCTTCAAATGTAGAACTCTGAAATGATGGTGAATTTGGACCTCAAACCTACAAAATACTTAACTGGGAGTTAGTGATGAAATGCCTTGCAAAATGGAAACAGGACAAGGGGGGAGGGAGATTCTTGTTCTGTGAAGGGGAATAGAAGTAACTGCATTTTCCTGCACCCTGTCTTTCTCTTTCTTTCTTTCTCTTCTTGCTGCCTCCCCAGTCTTTGTCCAGCTCAGCAGACAGTGGAATTACTCTGGCTGCTTTGTTCATGCCTCAGGATCATAATTGATCTAGGAGAGCCCCATCTGCAGGGTGTGAATTTACATGTATATGTTCCCTTTTTGTTCTCATGATCTGCTTCCACCCAAATCAACCACCCTGAAATATAGGTAAGCACTCTATTTAACCTAGCTTGTGTCCTTAGGAAACATTATGCAATTTATGTCACATGATCTAGGGTACAGCACAGTGCTGCAGAGGCATCAGCAAGTAAGTCCCAATGCAGGACACTTCCGGAGGACTAATCAGGACATGTATAGACTTTGTTATTTCTTTTATTCCCCATTAGGAATGGGGTTTTAAGATGGAATAAGGAAGTCTGAGGTTGTTACACATTCTGATAATCCTGGTATTCAGAGTCTAAGCCAAAGAGATCGTGCACTCAAGGCCAGCCTGAAATACAGAGGGAATGTCCCTGAAATCCCACTTAAAATGAATAAATGAGAGATATGCTAAGAGACTGGGGCTTCCTCCATCTCTAGTCAGCTATTCTGGTCTTATTTTTTTAACATTTTTTATTGATGCTTTGTGCATTTCATACATCATTTTCCAATTCAGTTCAGGCATATTTCCCTTTCCTTTCCCCTCAACCCCCACCCCATTCCAGATCATGCATTCTGCCATAACTGTCCTGCATCTTTCTCTCAGTTTTTTTTTTCACTTTTTGGCTATAATTGATAATCCATGAGTACAAGCATCCTTCATGTAAAACCAATTTGTAGGCTGTTGTGCCCAAACTCCCACAGCCCCACCTTCCAGCGGGGGGTGAGGGGTTGTATGTTCAATCAAGTTGATCAAATGAGTGTCCAGACTACATTGCTGTAGTTTCACCATTTACCCCGATCGCAGTCCTTACATTCTACCATGCCCCCTCTTCCGCAGATTGCTCCCTAGGCTTAGAAAAGGGGCACAGGTGGATGAGAAGCAAAACAGTCCACTCTCTCTGGAGCTGTTGTCTTGGACTCTGGTCAATTCTGGCTGTTTCCTTTCATGGGCTGACAGTTTGTCCAGGAATAACCTTTCGATCCTACTAATGAAGCACAAGCAATTAGATATATAGGTATTTAAACAGCACTAATAGTTATGGTAGGTTACTTTGGTATAGACACCAGATGGTTGGATGGTTACATAACAGATTTTTGAGTAGAGCAAGTTGCTGTCTATAATATGAGTACGCCTTATCTAATCTGTTGAAGGTCTTCTCAAAGCATTGAGATCCCCTAAGAAAGAAGGGATTCTGTCTGCAAACCTCCTTTGGACTTGAGACTACAATGCCAACTCTAACCTAGGCTTTTCTCCTGATACCAACTCTACCCACACATCCTTTTTGTTCTCTGGAAACTGTTATATGGTCATGGGAACTTAAGTGGAGACTGACTTGCACTTCCACACTAAAGGGGAGTGTGGCCCTCCTCCTTTCCACTGACAACTGCGGGCTTCTAGTCCAAGAACTCCCCATGCTATTTAAAATCATTTAGGAAAAAACCTCCAGAAACCAGGCTAGTGTAGAGATGCTTGCATTTACACAGGCCTGAACACCTGCATGTAGTCTCCACACCCAAGGTGGCAGGAGAGAGCTGACTCCTAGGTCAAGCGCATTGTAAGGGAGAAGATTTGTCAGACGGGGAATATGAAAATAGGCACAATGGAGCCCAAGCAGTTCCGTGAAGAAAACCAAAATAATTCGTGCACATATTTTGCTCTGGAAAAAACATCCACAGCAACTAACTTCATTTTCTGTGGCTTATTCAAAGGCAAATGAAGAAACCCTGGGGATCCCCCTACCATTCCTGTAAATCTCCATGATCTTGTGGATCATAGTGGATTGCTTATCCACTCACAAGATTACATAACAGATGACAAGATTACGAAGCATTAGCCACTTTAGTAAATTTTAGCCATGCACCCCCATATAAAATAAGCACATAATTTACCCAGTTATTAAGAAAAGCAGTGCATATAAAATACCTAACTCAGTCCTTGATGTGATTTATATACTTGGTGAATATTATGGGGTTTTGTTTGGGGATTTCTGTTGGTATTTTGTATGGTTGCTTGGTTGGTTTGGGGAACAATGTCTCAATGTAGCTCAGGCTGGGCCTCGAGAAAAAAATCACTGTTCACAAAGTTGATGCTTTTAGTATAAGATTTCTAAAATATCTTGGAATTTCTTAGAAAAGACTCTAAACAGTTCAACATTTTTTTATTTTTTTTTTTTTTTTGTGGCCCACTTGTTGACTTCAGCTGAGCTTCGATCCAGATGAAAACACTAAATCTATTTTTTATTTTTGGTGCCATAAAAATCACTCCTGTCCTGCACTGCAGTTTTCAACTCAGGGGCCAGTCACATATTGAATTTTATTTCTCCAAGATTCGGAGGTGGGACATTATTCTGAAATGGCATGATTGTGTGAACAGAAAGTTGGATTGTGTAAAATACTCAGCACTATATATGTTGGCCTCTAAAGTGAGTCCTGTTGAAAATTGTTAGTCAGGTAGGGCATGACAGTGCTGGCCTGTAATGTCAGCTACTCAGCCAGGAACCGAGGCAGGAAGGACGCAAGTCCGTACTTTGCCAGATGTACAGAAGGATAGCAAGATGTCAAGGGCAGCCCCTGAGCAAGATATGAGACTATCAAAACTAGAAATCGCGACTTGGCTGCAAGCCCAATTACGCCTTTTCTCCTGTCCCATGTGCCAATGTCCTGGTCTTCCATCTTTAGTACCACGACAAGACCCCGCCAACGTCTTACACTTCATTCAATTTGGTCAACACATGCCGCTGATTCTCCTACATTATTTTTTCTGTTTCTCAGCTTTCCTCTTTACCTTTTGTATTTACTCTGTAACTGCGTGTATTGTTGCCTGTCTGGTAGGCAAGTGCATCCACCGTCATTGTAGATGCCACCAAGAGGGTCATAGGAGGAGGGTGTCAGAGGCCCTGCAACTGGAATTATGCATGTTCATTAGCTGCAGAGCTGAGTAAGAACAGCCTGTGCTCCTAATGAAACAGACGGCTTGAGGCCAATCTCTCCACTCCTGTTAAGCGTTAATTTAGGGTGTGTGTGTGTGTGTGTTGAGAGAGAGAGAGAGAAGAGAGAGAGAGAAGACAAAGAGAGAGAGACAAGAGAGAGACAGAGAGAGAGAGAGATTGTGTCTGTCCACATGTGTCTGTGTGAGTATATCTCCACTTGTGTGTCCAGGTCCCCATGGTGGTCAGAAGAGGGTGTCGTCCCCTTGGAGATGGAGTTATGGGCATTTGTGAGCGCCCAACAGAAGGTGCTGAGATCTGACCTCTGTGCTTCATGATTGAAGACCAACCATCCTCAACCACTGAGCCACCTCTCCAGCCCTAAGTTATCTTAGTTCATTATTTGATGACTTTTCAATATTTGAACCTAGAACCTGGTAGGAAGTAATGAGAGAATTAAATGTTATAGTACTAGAAAAGTGTTAGTAATACTTCTATTACTGATATTTTTTTTTTAAATTTTTTTTTATTTTTTATTATTTCTGTTGTGTAACAATGTACTGTCTCATGCAGTTCTGTGCACCCGTGTCGTGCAATGCGGGAGGTCAGAAGAGGGTCGTCGGATTCCCCTGGACCTGGAGTTCTCCTGGTTGGGTTTCAGACGGTCTTTCGCCTGCCAGTGGTGCTGGGGATCAACCCGGGTCTCTGTAAGAGCGGTCGGGGCGCTCTTAAACCGCTAGGCATCTCTCCACCACACCCACCCCTCTACTTATATTTATTTAAATAAGCCATAAAACAGAGTGACCCCAGCCACCAGACAGCCCTTGCTACAGGGGAGGGCCCTCCCTCCTAAGGAGCTCAGTTGACACTAAAAACTGAGGTTCCATCTTCCTCCTACCGCATCGTCCTCCCTACCGGCCTCCGCCTCTCCCGTCCTCCCGAACGCTTCCTCCACTACCGGCCTCCCTGTCTGCCCTTGCTCTTCAAGCTAGTCTCGTTCTGGGATAAGCAGACTTCCTCCTAGGACAGGAAATTGCCTCTTTGTCTTTGGTCTTTCTGAAGCTGAACCCCATCATCTCGAAAGGTCTAGGAGTAATCTAGAAAGTCGGCCTCCCACCCCCCCCCCCCAACCCCCACCACCACCCCCGCCACCCCTTTTTTATAGAGCTCATTGGGGAATCTGAACGTTGAGGTTAAATTGAAATCCATAAGGGAAGGAGCCACACCGTGGCCCTATCTGCCTTTGGCATGGTTGCCTCCGGCTAGTCTGGACAGAGAAATGCAAACAAAAGTGACGGAAGTGGCAGAAACAGCTTAAGACGTCTCCCTGAGGGGCCTGGGCTTGATCTCTGACATTTCTTTCTCTCTCAGCCTTAAGTCCTGTTTAGCAATTCTTTGCATTCAGATACAGGCCGGAGGATTAATCTCCCTACGTGTGTAGCCGTGCTGAGAAATTGTAGTACAGACAGAAACTGCCCAAGGGGCTGTTCCGCAAAAGCTGTAAACCCCCCGATACACCGAACGTACCCACTACCACCCGCCCACTTGCTGAGAGAAATGAGAAGCGGGGAGGAGCTCTCCTTAGTGCAGAGTCCTTGCAGACCCTCCCCACTGCATGCACATCTCACAGTGGGAGCTCGCAGCCATTCCTACCAAAATAACATGGTCCCAGCTGGGGACAGTGTTCACCAAATACAACTAACGCTAAAGCACCCTGCCAAGTCATCAAAGAATGTACGCGGGTACCTGAAAGGAAGAGCATTTCCAATTTATTTTTTTAATTAAAAAAATTAAATAATAAAAAGGAGTGGGGTGTTGCTTGTGAGAACATTTCTATACCAAAAGGCACAGGTGTTTCCCAATTCTGAAGATGTGGGTTGCAGCCAGCTTATAAAGTCCCTTGAAATTAACAGGTTATGTTGGAAGTGTTGATAGGGCCTTATCTAAGAAAGAAAGCTATAGCGCCTAGTTACAGACAAAGAAGGGAAAAGGCAAAACAAAACAAAACTTGAAAAAGAAGCTCCAAACAATGAAAAAGACCTCAGACTTTGGAATAATATTGCAAGTCATTAACTACTTTGATTCTGTTTTAATAGTTAAGTTCATATCCAGAAGCCAGTTCTGGAAACCTAATATGAAATTTAAATTTAGAAAGAGCAAACTATTGACTGTAAGCCAATGTGATATATGTTTGTGATGAGGGTCATTAGAGCTAAATGTGTCTTATCTAGCTTTGCAGAAATTCCTAATATATTAGGATTTAAAAATGTCCCTCTCGAGTTACATAATTACCCTTACAAAAATTATTTCACAATCCTCTTCTAATAGTCATTTTCAACCTAAGAGAAACCAATCCATATTAGAGGGAAAATAATATACCCAAATGTATGGATTATTTCATGACACCAAAGCAAATTTTACTACTTATAATGCCAGATATTAAAACCACTTTGAAGAGTGATGATTAGTGATGTTCTAAGGATCTGTTGCTGGGTAGATGACATCCTTTGAAGATCCTTGCAAATAAAATAATCTATTGTCAATGAAATGATTAAATGGACCTGTAGAAATGTTCCAAGCCTGCGGTGTGTTGAGGCATAAAGCTAATGTATTATCCGATAAATACAGAAAACAAGATTAAAGCTAANGCACCCCACTTTGGAATATCAGCAACAGGACTTGAGGCTCTTCTATGTGCTAGCCCTTGTTCTGGGTACTGAGGATGTCACAACAATCAAAACAGAACACACCTCTTTGCGGTGGGGTTGGTGTTCTTGTGGGTGACTGTGTCCAGATGAGATTGGTTTTTGCCTGACATCTTTCAGATTAGGACTTTTGTCTCAATTCCTATGAGGTCTCCCTTATAGTTGGGGACTATGGACCCAGAACCATAATGAAAGAATGAGCATGCTCGAAGTTCATACCCTGTCAAGATGTGTAAATAGGCAGGCATGGATTTTGTTCTGCAGAGTTAAAAGTAAAGGTTAGGATTTAAAGCAATCACATGGGCAGACTGATTTTGAGGAAAAAGTCACTGAGCTTTGTTAAAGCACATAGCATTGGGCACTTCACTGGGATCTGTACTTTTAAAATCCCAAGGCTGTAGTTTGTATTAGCTTTAGAATTGTTGAGAAGTAGTCCACATGTGAGAGGAGGAACAGTCCTTTGCTGCTACCTAGTCTAATACCTTGATCTTGGCATTGAGGAAACTATAGCCCAAAGAAGTTAAGTGATATATGTGAGGTTTGGCAATTAGTGGGGTAGCTGGAACTAGAACCTACGGCCCCATCTGGCACTAGCTTCTCGCTGTGTGAGGAATTTCCCTGCCTGAGAAGTGGAGCTCATTTGGTGTAGGCTAGTGCATTAACCGCCTTCCCATCTATTGCCTAGTCTGTCTTCCATTGCTGTGACAAAACAAACACTGCTGAACCAAACCACTTGGGGAAAAAGGGTTTATTCAGCTTACATCTCCTTTCTCGGGTCACAGTTCATGCACTTAGGGAGCCCAAGACAGAACTTCAGCAGGAACCTGGAGGCAGAGCTGAAAGGGATCGTACAGCCATGGAGGAATGCTGTTCCTGGGCGTGGTTCCCCAGCTATGCCCACCTGCATTCTTATTTGGTTACAAAACACCTGCCCAGGGTGGCACACTCACTGTGGGCTGGGTCCTCCACATTGCCTGAACATCAAGGACAATACTCCACAGACGTGGCCACAAGGCCAATTCCAAAAGGAGCCAATTCCCCAATCGAGGCTCCCTCAACCAGTGTGTCAGAGTTGACAACTAAAACTATCCAGACTTGCCCAATCTAGATTTACTTCGCCTTTGGTTCAACTTGACCACAAAACACATCAACATTAAACCACCAACCTTTTCCAGTTCTTATCCCCAAAGTATGATAGTTAACATTAACACAACCGAAGACAGTACAAACCTTAAAAGCCCCACATCCTTAAAAGTCCAAACACTTAAAAGTTCACAGGTTCTTATAAAAGTCTCTTAAACGCTGGGCTGCTGTTAAAATTCCAAAACAAGTATGTCTCCTTATTTCAAAGGGAAGAATCAGGCACACTCAAACAAAACCTGAAGCCAGCAATAGCTAAGCTGGACACCTGTGATTCACTCACGATCTTCTGGCTCCAAGGGTTGTTGGCAAGCTCCCCTTCTCTGCTCTGCCGTCGCACCGCACACACAGCTCGTCTCTGCAGGCCCAGGCCGACTCCATTCCACACCTACCGCTGCTCTCTGTGGTCATCCCAAGGTCCTGGTCATCTCCAAAAAGCTGGGGTCGCCACTGAAACTGAGGTTGCAAAAACTTTACCATGGTCTCTTCTGACCTCTCCTGGGTGCAAGCCTCAGCGTCTTCTATGACCCTGCAATCTGGGTCTTCAGCACCGAGGTGCACTTCCACCAATGGTCTCTTCCTGATCTTTCTCGTGCCAAGCCTGGCTGCCGCTCTGTGACCCCCTAAATTTCAACACCTGGAACCATATATGAGACTCAGGCCCTTCTGGATCACAGCTTCTGTTTGGCTGACCCTGAAGAAATTCTTCCCAGAAGATTTCATTCCATTCACTGTGATATGGTTCTTGTTACTTTACAGCTATTTTTCTCAGCCCAGCGGCTACCAACATCAATTTCCCAGTACAAACAAAGTTTCACTTCAAGTTCTGGTCTCTTGTTAACTTCACAGTGGATTTGCTTTGGCCTTCAGACTGACCAGAAACCCACAGATTACACAGTCCTGATGATCTCTGTTTCCCCTTTGAAACTAGTAAACTTCACAACAGGCCTCCATCAGTCTACAACTCCTAAGCAAAACTGCTCAAGCTCCACAGCAACATCTTTAGGCATTCAATGAATGACTTCCCAGCCCAAAGGTTCCAAACGCCTCGCACAATCCTTCCCCAAGAACAACAAGGAGTCTGTCACAGCAATACCCAGATCTCTTCTGGTACCAATTTCTTTCTAAGTCTGTCTTCCATTCGCTGTGACAAAAACACTCTGGACCAACACAAACTTGGGAGGAAAAGGGTTTATTCAGCTTACAATTCCTAGGTTAAGTTCATCACTTGATGGAGCCAGCACAGGAACTTGAGCGAACTCAGGCAGGAACCGGTAGGCAGTGAGCTGAAGCACAGGCCATGGAGGAATGCTGTCACTGGCTTGGTTCCCTGGCTCATGTGCCAGCCTGCCTTCTATTTGTACACAACAACCTGCCCAAGTGGCACTACCATTGTGGGCTGGGTCCTCCCACATTGCCTGACAATCAAGGACAATACTCCACAGAAATGTGGCCCACAGGCCAATCCATGGAGCCAATTCCCCATTGAGGCTCCCTCAACCCAGTGTGTCAAGTTGAAACCAAATCTATCCAGCACACATCCCCACTATTAGCGACAGACCTTGTTGCCAATGTTTTAATACCATCTGGATCTCTTTGTGTATTGAATGTGTTTCTGGCTATCCTCTTCATCCCTTAATTCAGTTCTTGCTTATGCAGTGCAAAACAACTGTGAGGAGATACTTAAAAAATTCATCACAATTTGCTTCAGTGCTAGAGCACTTATGTAGAATGTAGTTACAAGGCTCTGGAAGTTTAGTCTAGGAGTGAAAAAAATTCATACATGGCACATTAGTTACTTGTGTTCCCCCATTGCTGGGCAAATACCTGCGAAAAAGAATTTAAGGAAGGAAGTTTATTTTGGCTCACTTTCAGCGGTGCCAACGTTGGCAAAATGGCAGAGAAGATATGGTAGCAGATATGTGAAGTAGAAGATATGGTAGCAGATATGTGAGGTAGAAGATATGTAGCATATATGTGAGCAGCTGGTCACAGCCAAGTGAGAACAAAAGTTCTCAGAAAAACTATAGCTTAAAATGGAACATTCTACAAGGGCACGATGAGCTGATTAGAATGTAGTGATTTTGGAATCCTAACCCTGGGAGGCAGAAACGAGGAAATCAATTGAGATTGAGATTAACCTGGCAAATGTTCCGGGCAGGCTGTGGCCAGTGAGACCCTGTCAAAAAAAAACAAATATGAAAATGTGTAAAAAAGAACTTAGTGATTGTGAGCCAGGTGTGGCGTTGCACACCTTTAATCCTAGTACTCGGGAATAAGAGGCAGGGTGTTTACTTTGTGAGTTAAGGCCAGCCTGGTCTCAGAGTGAGTTTCCAGGACAGCACAGGGCTTACAGGAGACACCTGTCTTAATAGACCAAAATAAGAAACTTATGATTGTGGAAAAATTGGATGTTGCAGGTCCAGAGTCTAATGACCATTTATCTTGGGCCATTTTTGGTCCCCCTAAACAGCCATTCCTTGCATTACATGGTTTCTGATTTAAGTATCCTGTGGCTAACAGATAAAGACCTTTTGGGATTTATTAACTCAGCAGACCACCAACTCCCACCAATGCAAAACTAAGTGCCATCAACTAGCATCTAAGGCAAAAACTGAGAGCTCTCCTTTGCTCTGTCTGTCTATTTGAATGTTATCTACCAATGTTATTTGAAAAAGTGTCTTTGCTTTATGATTTTCTTTGTTTATTACTATAAAACCTTCATGAAACTGTACCACCTGTGAACATGGAATTGGAGGTAATCCTGAATCTGTGTTCCTGGCCATGCCTCACGTAATTTTTTTTTTTAAAAAAAAATTTTTTTTTATTTATTTATTTCTGTATGTGGTATCAACTGTACTGTCTGCATCAGGTCTGTGCACCCGTGTCGTGCAATGCCGCGGAGGTCAGAAGAGGGTCGCGGATTCCCCCTGGAGCTGGAGTTCTCCTGGAATTGGAGTTTCAGACGGCTTCTCGGCCGCCATGGTGGGGTGCTGGGGATCGAACCCGGGTCCTGCGGTAAGAGCGGTTGGCGCTCAAACCGCTAGGCATCTCTCACCCCATGCTCCAACATTCATATTTGGCCTCAAAAATAAACTTCTCTCCTTACTTCCCTTTGAGGTGAAGAGTTTACTTTTTCATTGGACACTAGCCAGTGGAATGATGTCCCATCTTGAGGGCGGGTCTTCCACCTCAGTGTATCCCTCGAGAAAATCCCTCACAGATATGCTTGAAAATGTGTTTCCATGGTGATCTAAATCCCTTCAAGTTAACAATCAAATTAACCGTACACATGCTGTCTCACCATTTTGGGCGTGTCTGACAAGGTCTTATTATGTAGCAGCTGTTTACTGGAACTCCATGACCAGTGGCTGGCATCAAACTAAGTACAGGTGTACTCATATTTTCCTGCCTCCCCTCTGACTAAGTGCTGGGATTACAGGGTTGTACCACTTCACTGCCACAACCTTCTTAGCATCTTAGTCATATTCTGCCTCACTATCCAAGTGGTCCTAGATGCTTCAAAGGGCATCAGGAAACACAAAGTTCAGACAGCTGGTCACCTCAGTGCTTGTTACTACAGTTCTTGAACAGTCAGAGAGCTCCTGGTTAAGTTCATGGCTCAACAATGCACTGATCTGACCATGAGTATTTGCTTAACATCATTGAAAACAAAACGGAACCCAAAATCTCACTGAACCAGGATTCTCTAGTATAAGGCTGTAGAAACTGAGATGGGCAAGATCCCATCTCCATCGATGTCAGAGTTCACTTCATATTGCTTGTCTTCAGAGAGGGAAGAGCAATCTGTTTAAGTAAGAATAATCATTCAATCTGAACATGCTTTAAGAATAACTTTGGCTGTTGGTTGGCGCATGCCTTTATCCCTAGCACTTGGGAGGGCAAGGCAGGCAGATCTTTTTTGAGTTCAAGAGGCCACCTGGTCACAGTGAGTTCCAGGACCACTTGGGGCGATAAGGGAGACCCTGTTCTCAAAAAGATCCAAAAAAAAAAAAATAACTTTTGGGGGATTGGAGAGATGGCTCAGTGGTTAAGAGCCATGAGATGCTCTGTAGAGGGACCAGGGTTTGATTTCCGGCACCGACATGTTGGCTAAAACATCACCTCCACTCGAGCCAACACCCTCTTCTGACCTCAAACAGCATTGCAGAACCACGAGGTGCACTCACATACATGCAGGCAATACACTAATACACATAAAATAATAATATATATCTAAAAAGAATAATTTTTGAATAACTCTACTTTCAAAACATCCCACCACTCTCTTTGGTAGATAATGAAACTGTTTGGACGATGTTTTTCTTCTGTAATAATGAAGTAAATACACAATAATTAGTATTCTGTTTTAAAAACCAAGTGCTCTTTTCTCCATGTTTCCTTCCTCTGGAATCTTATAAACTCAGGTCGGGGATTACTGTGTTCCCATGATGGAATCTTATTTGGGATCCTTGCCTTCTTTGCAGCATCAGTTGACTGCATCTTAAATCTTCTGCCTCTGTTCGTTTTTCCTTTTCTTCTGCTAGGCTACTGACGCATTGGCTTCACTGTTTGTTGCTGACTGACACCATACCTAGACTCTCACATGTTAAAGACAATTACTATAGGACTCAGAGATATCACTTTGAGAAAAGTGTTTTATTTTCTCCCTGACCAGGAGGGTAGAAAAATAGTTTGAAAAAAAAATGGCAATCTTCCATCCTTCAGTGACATTCCGCAAAATGTACTTACATTTTCTTCTATTTGACATCTAGGAAATGTATACTTTATGTGAGGACCTTTTTAGAAAAATGGCAAGAAAATTGGTAGATTGTTTATTTTTTTAACCTTAATCGCTACACCAACGCCTTTCTTAGCTAAATTTGTTTTTGGCTCTGAGGCAGTTCGGAGGGTTAGGAGAAATGTGTGTCAACTGCAATGCCCTCCCATCCGTCTGCCCTTCCTCCTGCCCTCCCCTCTCTGCTTCCCTCCCTTCCCCCTCCCTCCCTCTCCCTCCCTCTCCCTCTCTCCTCCCTCCCTCCTCCTTCTCTTCCTTTCCCTCCATTCTCTTCCTTCCTTCCTTTCCTTTCCTTCCTTTCTATCCTTCCTCCTTCCTCCCTTCCTTCTTTCCTCTTATCTTTCCTTTCCTTCTTTCCTTTCCTTCCTTCCTCTCCTTCCTCACTTCCTTCCTTCCTTCCGTCTTCTCCTTATTTCCTTCCCCCTCCTCCTTCCCTCCCTCCCTCCCTCCTTACCTTCCCTTCCTCCCTTCCTCCACTCTCTCCTTCTTTCCTTCCTTCCTTCCTTCCTTTCCTTCCTTCTTCTTGCCTTCCCTTCCTTCCTTCCTTGTTCCTTCCCTTCCTTCTTTCCCTCCACCCCTCCTCCCTTCTTCCTCCTTCCTCTTTTTATTGTCGTTTCATAAAGGGTCTTTCTATGTAGCCATAGGCCAGCTTTAGTCTTGGTAATCGATCCTGCCTCATGTCTCTTGAGTGCTAGGATTACTGGTGTGCTTCTCTATACCTAGCTAATGATCCTTTCCTCCTTCTGAAATATCCAAATTTTTCCTCTTTACTTTTGTGTAAGTCTTTTACATCTTAAAAATTCTTTCTTGACTCTAAATTCCTCTCAGCTAGGACAATTTCCTTTCTTTTTGTGTCAATGTCTGGAAAGAATAGTCCATATTCAGTCTCCTTATATTTCTTTTCCCTAAATCATCATTTTTTCAAGGATATAGCCCCTCACTTTCTGTCTAACCAATGAAAAATTTCTAACAGGGTAACTCTATTACCTATTTCTGCATTACAAATAACATTAAAACTTGAGAGCATGAAGCAGCAACAATCATCTCTCCTGATTTTGTGGGTGACAGGACTCAACCATGTGGTTGGCCGAGTTGTTCAAATACAGAGCTGAACTTGAAGATATCTTAAAGGTAGACCCAGGGAGTGTTACGATTTTTCTTTTGCCAAAGTACCGTGGGATGCTGCGGCTGCCTTACAAGCACAGTCCCTGTGGAATCATCTACAGTGTTAGTGTGGTCAGCCACTAGTTATGGCTGGCTGGTGCCACGCCTCCACCGTCCGTGTCTCTGTACTCACCCGTGGCCTTCTCCACTCCATGTCGTTCCCTTTGCTCTGGGCACAGTGCTGTGTTCCAAGCTTTCAACTTCCTTATCTTTTCATCTTTGTATCTTCCCTGGAAATCTGATCTACAGTATGACTTATTTATTTGATATTTATTTATATTTTTGTTTATTTTTTCAATAAAATAGTTTTTTATTGCTCAATATATATATATATTACATACATAAATTAGATACATTACCAGCATTCACTACACATACACTGAGTTGGAGGATTTTCTTTTTTTTGCTTCTTTTTTTTTTTTTTTTTTTTTTTATGCTAAAAGATGTCATTGTTTCCTAAAGGAAGTGTTTTGAAGGCTCCTCCCTGGCAGCCCAAACAAACATCAATCCTCCTCCTTGCTTCACAACTAGGGGTCCCTCCTCCCCCATGGTCACCAAATGAGGGTCCCAGCAAGCCACGGCATCTGTCCTAATCCCCCTGCACTGGCCTCCATGATACAGCGGGATAGTCCACCAATGGGCAGTCCACCACACTTTGAAGAGGCTGAAAATCCAGCAGTTGCTCAGTCCAACAAGTCTGGTTGTCTCTAGCAGTCCCATCTGGCATTGAAGGTTTGGAGGATTCGTGGAGACACCTGAGTCTTCAGGTCCGTATTGGGGTTTGAAAAAGCGAGGCTGTCTCAGCAGCGGATATGGTGGCAAATGCCTTTAACCCTAGCACTTGGAGGAAGAGGCAGGAATCTTGTTGAGTTCAAGGCCAGCCTGGGTAGCTACAGAGTTGAGTTCCAGACAGGTGGGCTACAGGGAAACCGTCTCGAAAAGAACCAAAAGAAAAAAAAAAAAACAACAAAAAAAAAAAAAAAAAAAAAAAAAAAAAAAAAAAAAAAAAAAAAAAAAGGCGGTGTCTCATGTCTTCAAAGAATGGCAAGAGCAGTGGCAGCCACAGAGTAGATTCACTTGCCAGTAAGAGTTGAAGACAGGCCAAATAACAGTGCTCTCTCTCTCTCTCTCTCTCTCTCTCTCTCTCTTTTGTCTATTTACTAAGATCTCTAGTTTTATATCTGAAGTACAATTTCTCAGGCCTTACTGAGTATTTATAAATAAATACTGAGTATTTATTTCTGGTTATACTTTCTGTTTGGATGCTTAAGACTACACAGTTAGCCCAGATTAACCAAAGTTTTTGTTTTCTCAAGGTCAGTTGAGGATCTGGTCCCCAGGGGTCACTCAGTTTGTTTTTTGGGGGGGTAGAAGTGGGAGCCCCTGGCTCCTTTTGGCTTTTCATTTACTAGTTCCATCCACTGGTGGACAAAATCAGGTCTTGATAGACCAGGCTTCCCTTTTTGAAGCATGAACAGACTTTCCTCTTTATAGACTGAACACTGGCTGAAGTCCCATTAGTGGATCTCCAAGACCTCCCTGCACAGGAAGACTGGTGACTCACATTTGCAGGACATTTCAAGAGATGCCCCCATGCATTGTCCCCTGAGACTTAGTTGACCTCTGAGGGCAAGGAACAAAGTTATCCCTTAGGTCCCTTGACCAAATTGGTATGGGCATTAAGTATGGTCATTAAACACCCGGAAAGGCTAAGTTGCACCAGCCTGATATATTGCACCTATACTAAAATTGTATCTTCTGAAAACAAACTCTGTTATTTACATATCATATTTCTTGATTCACATTTTTCCATTTTAACTTTATGTTACTCTAAAATATGTATACATGCCCATCATCCTATACCAAAAATCCATAGTCTGAAAATAAATGGTAGGTTAGTTCTAGAACTGGTCTAGGGATTCATAATATAAGAGCACATTTGTTTTCAGATCACGAGGAATATAACATTAATGTTGCTCAGTTTGCCTTACAACTAGGTACTTGGTGCTAGCATCCACAGATGAGGGATACCATTCCTCTTTTGTTTTTCTGGGACTATGTTATTTCACTTAACATAATATCTTCTAGTTCCATCCATTTACCTGCAAATTTCATGATATCATCTTCCTCTATCACTGCATAAAACTCCATTGTGTAGATGTACCACATTTTCTCTATCCACTCATCAGTTGAGGGATACTTGGGTTGGTTCCAGCTCTTCACTATTGTGAAGAGAGCTGCAATAAATATGGCTGTGCATGTATCTCTGCAGTAGGATGAGTCTTGTGGGTATATACCCAGAAGTGGTATGGTTGGGTCAGGTGGTAGGTTCATTTTGAGTCTTTTAGGGGTTCTCCACACTGCTTTCCACAGTGGTTGTACAAGTTTGCATTCCCAGCAGTGGATGAGTGTTCCCCTTTCCCCTCAACCTCTCCAGCATTTGGTATCATTTGTTTTCTTGATCCTTTAAGTGTTCAGCATAGCTAATAATTAAGATCTTTCTCAGCCACCTCTATTTCCTCACGTGTGAAGTCTCTGTTCAGCTCTTTACTCCATCTTTTAAGAGAGTCATTTGTTTTCTTCTTTGTTTTTTGAGTAGTTTATATATTCTGGAAGTTAATGGCCTGTTAGATGTATCAGCAGTGAAGGTTTCCTCCCACTCTGTGGGTTTTCTCTTCACTTCCCTGATTGTTTCTTTTGCTGTACAGAAACTTTTGAGTTTGATAAGGTCCCACTTGTCAATTGTTGACCTTATTTCTTATGCAGCTGCTGTCTGATTTAGAAAGTCTTTTCCTATGCTTATGTCTCGTAGGTTGCTGCCAACTTTTTCTTCTATCACCTTCAGAATTTTGGGTTTCACATTGAGGTCTTTGATCCATTTGGAGTTTATTTTTGTACAGGGTGAGAGGTAAGGGTTTAATTTTATCCTTCTACAAATGGTGATCCAGTTTTGCCAACACCATTTGCTGAAGATGCTGTCTTTCCTCCATTGAGTCTTTTTGGCCCCCTTGTCAAATATGAGGTGGCTGAAATTGTATGTGCTCAAGTTTGGATCTTCAGTTTTGTTCCATTGATCTACCAGTCTGTTTTTTTTTTTT
>VZQC01015259.1:478698-792967 GCA_009823505.1 Rhizomys pruinosus | reverse complement strand
TGGGTTATTCCTCCAAGGAGAGAGCTAATAGCCAATTAGATTTGGGATATACAGACATATGGCTGCCACTGCTGCACAGTATTTCCAGGCAGATGAGGTGCAGCTGGTGCTGACGGAGGAGTCTTGCGTGACTCAAGGAGACCTATATTTGCTTTATTGGTTTAGTGGTCTTTGGTAACGCTCTCTGGCATCCCAGAGACCATCTGTATACTTGCAAGTGCGGTCTCCATACATCTTTCCCATGTTTATATCAGGTCTTCAACAGCAGGGCCTTATCGCCTCTCTTCCTGCAGATATCCCAGTTTGGAGGCAAGGAGCCTTTTTCTGCATCAATTGAGATGATCATGTGGTTTTTGTCTTTCAGTCCATTTATATGTTTTATGATATTTACTGATTTTCATATGTTGAACCATCCCTCCATCTCTGGTATGAATCCAACTTGGTCATGATGGATGATCTTTTTGATGTGTGTCTGTATATGGTTTACAAGTATTTTGTTGAGAATTTTTGTATCTGAGTTAATGAGATGGGTCTATAGTTCTCTTTTTTGGTTATATCTTTGCCTGGTTTTGGTATTAGAGTGATGCTGGCTTCATAGAAGGAATTTGGGAGATTTCCCTCTGTTTGTATCCTTCTGAACAGTTTGAGTAATAATGGTTGTAAGACCTCTAAATGTTTTATAGAATTCTGCTGTGAAACCATCTGGGCCTGGCTTTTTTTAGTTGCAAGCTCTCTTATTACATTTTCATTTTCATCATATATTATGAGTCTGTTTAAGCTCTGTCAATCTCTTCTTGGTTTAGCTTTGGTGATTCCCAGGATTTCAGGTAGTCATCCATTTCTTTTTGGTTTTCAAATTTAGTAGAGCATAGGTTTTTGAAGTATTCTTGTATGATTCCCTGTATCTTTTCATTGTCTTTTGTGATATTTCCCCTTCATCACGGATTCTATTGCTTTGGAGTTGCCCTTTCTTTCTTTTTGTTAATTGGTCTAGAGATCTGTCTATCTTGTTTATTCTTTCAAAGAACCAACGTTTGGATTTATTGATTTTTTATATTGCTTTCTTTGTTTCTATTTCATTGATTTCTGTTCTGATTTTTGTTATTCCTTCCTGTCTGTGTTTAGGGTTCATTTGTTGTTGACTTTCAAGTGTTTTTAGCTTCAGTGTTAGCTCATTTATTTGTGCTCTTTCTGTTTTTTTAATGTAGGCATCCAGGGCTATAAACTTCCCTCTTAGGACTGCTTTTAAGGTATCCCATAGGTTTCATTGTGTTGTACTGTCATTGTCATTCAGTTACAGGAATGGTTTTCTTCTTTCTTTCTTTCTTTCTTTCTTTCTTTCTTTCTTTCTTTCTTTCTTTCTTTCTTTCTTTCTTCCTTGATCCGTTCATTTATTCAGGAGTGTGTTGCTTAGTCTCCATGTGTTTGGGTAGGTAGCAGGGCTTACCTTGGTGCTGATATTGAGCTTTATTGCACAGTGGTCTGATAAAATGCATGAAATTATTTCAATTTTTTGCATTTGTTGAGGTTTTCCCCGTGTCCTAGTATGTGGTCTGTTTTGGAGAATGTTCTACGGGGTGCTGAGTAGAAAGTGTATTCTCTGGTGGTTGGGTGGAATATTCAGTAGATGTCTGTGAGGTCTGTTTGATGTATCATATTGTTCAGTTCAGATGTCTCTCTGTTTATTCTTTGTCTGATTGATATGTCCAAGGGGCTCAGTGGGGTATTGAAGTCCCCTACTATGAGTGTACTTAGGTTAATCTGTGCCTTGAGGTCCTGTAGAGTTGTATTTATAAAGATCAGTGCACCAGAGTTTGGTGCATATATATTCATGATTGTGAAGTCTTCATGGTTAATTTTCTCTTTGATAAAGATGTAATGGCCCTCTTTGTCTCTTCTGATTGCTTCTACTTTGAAGTCTATTTTGTCTGATATTAAAATAGCAGCTCCTGCTTTCTTTTTGGTATCATTTGCTTGGAATATTTTTTTCCATCCTTTCACTTTAAGTTGGTGCTTATCCTTGAGGGTGAGATGGGTTTCTTGTAGACAGCATATAGATGAATTCTGTTTCCTAATCCATTCTCCCAGTCTATGCCTTTTGATTGGGGAGTTTAGTCCATTAACATTTAAGGTTATAATTAAGAGATTTGTGTTGCTTCCTTTCACCTTATTATCCATTTGGGTTTTTGGTCTAGGTTTCTATTTCTGCAATTATGCTTTTTTATTTTTTCTTTTTAAAATTTTTAAATTTATTTTTTGTGGACATGAATGTACTATCTGCATTTAGGATTTTGCACCTGTGTCGTGCAATGCCGTGGTGGTCAGAAGAAGGTGTCAGATTCCCTTGAAACGAGAGTTGGTCCTTTGTAAGAGCAGTCAGTGCTCTCAACCCCTAGGCCATCTCTCCAGCTCCAATTATGCTTTTATTAATTTCTCTTTCATGGTACCTGAGGATAGCTGCTCCTCTCCTCTGTCCTTTGAATTTCTTAATGTATTTTCTGAAGGGTTGGTTTTCTGGACATGTATTCTTTCATCTTGTTTATGTTATGGAAGATTTTTCTCTTTCCTTGTACTAGATAGAATTGACATTTTTGCTGGGTATAGTAACCTGACTTGGCATTTACAGTCATTTAGCACTGTGAATGCTTTGGTCCATGTTTTTCTTGCTTTCATAGTTTGCACTGAGAAGTCAGCTGTAATTCTGGTGGGTTTCCTCTTATATGTAACTTGTTTTTCTCTTGTGGCTTTCAGAATTTTGTCTTTGATTTGGGCATCCAGGGTTTTAACTATGATATGGCATGGGAAGTTTCTTTTCTGGTTTTGTCTGTTTGGAGTTCTATGTGCTTCTTGTATTTGTATTGGTTTGTCTTTTTGTAGTTTAAGGAAATTTTCATCTATTATTCTGTTGAAGATCTGATCAATACTATTCTCTTTGGATTCTTCTCATTCCTCTATCACTATGATGTGGAGGTTTGATCTCTTCATAGTGTCCCACACTTCCTGGTTATTCCACTCGTGTATTTTTAAATTTTTCATAGTCTTTACTTGAGCTTTTTAGTTGTTTTGTGTTATCTTCCAGGTCTGATATTCTATTTTCTGCTTCCTCCATTCTGCTTCTGAGGCTTTTTCCCATTCTTTCTTCTTGATTGAATAAGTGTTTGATTTCCTTTTTCATTTCATCCTGTGATTTCTTTAGTATTTCCACTTCCTTTTGGAGCTTCTTGTTGTTCCTTGCTTTTCTGGTTGGTTTCCTTTTTCATTTCAGTATGGGATCTTTTCAGTGTTTCCACTTCCTTCCAGAGTTTGTCATTTTCTCCTTTTGGTTCTTTCTGGAGTTTGTCATTTTCTCCTTTTAGTTCTTTCTGAAGTTTGTCATTCTTTCCCTCTAAGTCTTTTCTGAGTTTTTCATTGTCTCCCCTTAGTTCTATGATTTCTTTGAATATATCTGTGATTCTTCTTCTACTATCTCTGTCCTGGGCCACCTCCAGGGAGGTTCCATTGTGGGAATCCTCCACAGGCTCTGTGGAGTTCGTGTGGAATTATTCTGTGCTTTTCCCATATTGTTCTTTCATTGTGCTCTTGGCATGTGGGTTTCCTTTTACCTGTATTCTGATGTGAATCTTAAGTGCCTCTTCACTCTATTGAAAGATTGCTTTCATTGATTTCTTCAGATGCCTTCGTTTTATTCTCCTTGTTTATGGAGTGTTGACTTGTCTTGATTTCAGGCTTCAATTTTGGTTATATATTGGAAGATATAGCTCACTCTTTTCTTTCTATTCTGCAAGAACTGGGTAGCTAACAACCCAGATGACACCCTATGAGCACTGTACTACCTCTGCTAATGCCTGCCACTTCCTCTAGGTTGGTTGTAGGGCTTACTGGACACTCCCTCTGTGAATTCCAGTTGGTGATGGCCCAGAGTGGGGCAGTTGCCTGCTTAGCCCATGCTCCAGTTCCCTGCACTTGAGCTGGTCTGGAAGAGCCCAGCCACCTCTATGCATGGCAGGCAGAAACTCCCACTCTCTCCCACAATCCACCTGGATGACCTGTGAAGCCTGGTTCCCTGCACCTAAGCTGGTCTGGCAGAGTCCAGCCACCTCTATACACAGCAGGCAGAAACTCCCACGCTCTCCCACAATCCCATTTGATATTTATTGAATAGCTAATGTGATGGAGGAAAGAGCTGCCAATTTAGTTTTGTAAAAATTATTAAATTTTTTTTTGTTGTGTGATGTGAATGTGAACATTCGTGTTCTATAACATGCATGTTGAGTTTAGAGGACAACTTTCAGGAGTTAATTTTCTCTTTTCATGGGTTCTGGTCATCCTAGTCAGGCTGTCTGTTATATGATTTGAACATCATATGTCTTTACCCACTGAGCCATCTTTCTGGCTCCTGATTTGGGTTTTCAGGTTCTGTCTTTCACAATCTCAGCAGACAGCATGTCCATTGTAGCCTTTATTTCAATAGTCTCATTTCTGTTTGGCACATCTGGGAGTGCATGTATCAACATTTCTGCATCTATGATAGTTCTAAATGGAGTGTGGTTTTATTGTACAAAAGATGTTTGGCAATGGCTAGAGACATTTTTTATTCCCATGTGTCCATGGCAAGGGGTTCTAAGATCTTTAAAGTAGAGAACCAGGGTGCTACTGAGCAATTTATAGTACAGGGCTGCCTCTCATGAGAATGGCCCCTCAGCAGAACCTGATCATAGCTGAAGAAATATTGGCAGCTGAGTACTCTTGGGTAAGGAAGAACTGGTCTTCTTAAAGTGAAGGACTCTGGATAGGCTGACTAGGTATAGGCTGACTAGAGCTCAGTGGATGAACTTTCACCGAGGAATGTCCAGGGACACTATTTTGGCACAATAGACCTTAACACAAATGACAGAATATATGAATTCCAGTGGGGGGCTGTGGGAGTGTGCCAGTGAAGAATGGGGTACAAAGGTGATTAAGATTGATTGAGATATTATGTATGAATACACAAAGACTCAATTAAAAAAGTTAAAAAAGAATATCTGGCCTATAGTGCCAGTTGTGCTGGATTGAGAGTCTCATGTCTCATGTCTACTTATATGTCTGTATCTGATGGCTGTTGCTTTGAACATTAGATCTACATTCCTGATGATCTCTTGCCCCTCTGCACCCATCCACCTCAGAACCCAACACACCCAAATGCCCAGCTAGTGCTGACAGTGCCACAAACTTGCTCCTCTTGATGCTTTCTCAGAGACTGGGCATGCTACCATGGTCTGCCTGCCTTCCTCCAGGCCCATGTCACCTTACTCCATCTTCCACATTGCTGCAGGATGATGGCACTTTTAATGGTTCAGAGAGAGCTAAACACACGTCTCTCTTGATTTGAAACTCCTCAGTTATTCTTCATGGACTCTAAATCACATTTAAATTTTCTGTGGCCCAGAAAATATTTTATGATCTGATGTTTTTATCATATCCCATTATATTTCTTAGTCTGTTATTCAACCACCCTGGCTGCCTTGTGTTCTTGTGTTTCCAGAAGGTACTGTGCTTTCTTTAAAAAATATTTTATTATTATTCTTTATCTGCAAGAGCAGCTGGTTTGCAGATGTAGAAATGTCTCCCTCCTAGGGAGTGTGGTCAATTTTCCTTCAATTTAGCTTCAAGATGTCTCCCCCTAAAAGCTTTCCTGTTTCCCCTACTGCTGCTCCTCTTCAGCCAGTGGTCTTAACTGCTGAGCCATCTCTTTAGCTCCACTCCTGTTGTTTTAGATATGTTCTCAATACATACTTAAAATTTTTTATTGAATTTTTGAAAATTTCACATAAGGCATTTTTAATATTTTATTTATTATTTTTATTTCTTATGTGTATGAGTATATTGCCTGCATGTATGTAAGTACACCCATGTCATACAATGTCCACAGAGGCCGGAAGAAGGTATCCGATCCATCTCCTGTAACTGGAGTTATGGATGGTTGTTAGCCATGGTTTGGGTACTGGGAATCTAACTGGGGTTCTCTGCAAGAGCGTCCATGTAGGAATGAAACTTTGTTTGGCTTGAGGCAAGAACGTGTAAGACCTGTCCCGTAAGACCTCTGAGGAGGAGAGTTATCTGATATCTCCATAGGCATTCAGTTGCCTCTGTGAGTTATCTGTAGCTCTGGAAGGTTCAGGATATTACAATGTTTTCTTGCTTTGCCTATCTCTGCAAAGTTCCAGGAGAGGATGGCCCCTTCTCCTGAGGCATTGAGCAGAATGTCGCACCTCTAGTTTATCTGTTGCACAAATAGGAGCTCTGCAGCCCTCTGTTTAGAGCCAAGGTGGCTTGCCCCTCCCTTCCTCCACCCCCCCCCCCCCAGTTCATTGCACAGAGCACAGTAACCTTTGGTATATAAGCACACTGCTGGCATAAATAAAGAGAGAGACTCTATTTTCCCCGGGCTTCCTCTGAGTTCGTGTCTGTATGTCTTTGTCTTTCCTTGTCTATTTCCTTGGGTAACTCTCTCTCAGTCCCCTCCCTGCTCCTTGCCAGAGCTAAGCTGATAGATTGTCTGCAGGCAGGCAGGAGACAGCCTCGAAAAATGCAGCGAGGGAAGAACAGCATGTGGATGTCGGCCACGCATGACTAAAGGACTGTTCAGATGATTGTTAAACTCCTACACATTCAGTGTTCGTAACTGCTGAGCCATCCCTCCATACAATGCATTTTGATCATGTTTAGACTCCCTCCCCTATCTACATTCCCTGTCCACTTTCATGTCCTCTATTATTATTTTTAATAAATACTTATTATTAAAGCCTATTGAGTCCAATTTGTGTTCCCCAAAGCCCCTCAGTGTGGGTTCATCCCCTGGAGTCTGGTCTACCTAACACTTAAAGAAAACTGCCTCTCCCTCTGCCAGCAGGCATCAGTTGCCAATAGCTCCTCCCTCTCTACACATACTATGACAGCCATCCCAGGTACTTTTCTGAGATTGCTGGGTAGTGTTTACTGCTACAGTGATGACATGTATTAGGTGTTTAATAAATGTTCTTGAGCCAAAGAAGGGGTATAATACTGGCAGGACAGTATATGCCTTTAATTTCAGCACTCAAAAGGCAGATGTAGATGGATCTCTGTGAGACAGAGGACAAACTGATCTACATAGTGAGTTCCAGGGCTTTTGGGAGGCCCTGTCTCAAAAAAAGTCACAGAGGGGCCATCTTTCCTTTCTCTGGCTAGTGATTGTCATTAAAGGTAATGTGCATGTTTAATGGAGTGAAATGGCACCCGAGAATGCACACTAATGCTCATATTGAATATTTTGTAGCTATTATGTAGGTTCTGGAAAAAAAATCCGTGTTGTACTATGAACAAATATGATGCTTTGTCAGGGAAATGCGTGAAGAAATTTTATGGCAGGATGAATGTATCGATATGTACACATGCTTTCATGTGTTTGTATGTTCAGACTATAGAGAGGTGAGCTTTCAATGCAAACACTGATGTTGTTGTTTCCAATCTGCATCACTCCCAGCTGCTTTGGACAAAAGATTACATGCCTTATTATATAATTAATGATTCATAGTCAAAAACATGAGCAGTGAGAGTCAGAAATTGATTTCAAGACTGGATAGGAATTTGCAGACAAACAGTAAGATAGGAGATAAGAATATCACCTTGAATGGCTGAGGAGAATGTTTACAAAAATGGGGATCTTGGGTTATTTTATTTTGTATCTGTTAAATTCTTTTATATGCATAGAAATAAGTTTGTAAAGACTTAGGACAAAATGTTAACAGTAATAATTTCTGGATGGCAGATAAGTTTTACATCTATTTTTTGTATTGTGCAGTTTTTTAAAAATTATTTATTTATTTTTTTTTTTGTATGTGTATGAATGTACTGTCTGCATGTAGGTTTGTGCACCCGTGTTGTGCAATGCCGCGGAGGTCAGAAGAGGGTGTCGGATTCCCCTGGAACTGGAGTTCTCCTGGAATTGGAGTTACAGACTGTTCTTAGCCGCCATGTGGGTGCTGGGGATCGAACCCTGGTCCTCTGCAAAAGCAGCCTGTGCTCTTAACCGCTAGGCCATCTCTCCAGCCCCTGTATTGTGCAGTTTTAAAACAATGGTAACACCTTATTTTCATAAGAGAAGTAATGTTATTTCTAAATACAGATTAGTACATAAAAACTGGTACCATTAAGCTGTCTATTTTCTGAATCTGTGAGACTTGAAGAAAATCACAATTTTATGAAATTGTTATAAAATGAATCTATTTGAGAATAGCAGTTGCAATATAAAATTTTCATTCCTTTCTTTTAGCAAAGGCTTCAAGAAGAGAAGGAAGCCAAGCGAGCACGTTTGGATGGGAGGCATGAGTACTTACTTGAAATTGTAGCTTCCTGCTTGGAACTTGACAAATCCGAAGTAGAAGATGCCATTCTTGAGGGGACCCAGGTGTGCTGCTCTTGAGTTCTCATTGTGCTGTGGCAAGATCCTGTGCCACGCCTTAGAAGAGGACCTAGCTGAATAAGCAGGGACCACATTCTGGTTTGGTACTAGTAGTGGTTGAAATGGGCTCAGGATTCTTCAGCTCTCCATTTGAGTAATAACACTTGTAGAGATCTTTGAGTTCTGCAATTTTAATGGTGATGTTTCTTTATCTTGCAGCCGGTAAGGCTGAGCTTTTGTTTGGTTTGGAACCTAAGCTTGGGGAGTGAGATCCCCTCTCAGGTTGCTGATGTATGTATGTATGTATGTATGTATGTATGTATGTATGTATGTATACTTTGGTCCTGTCCTAGGCTCAGAGATTGAATTGTGCTGTGGTTTTCTAACTGTGGCTTTTGGTTTGAAGCTAGTTTCTCCTGTTCTTAACTTTGATTTCCATTTTTCAGTGATAGTTTATCTTCAAAAACTGAGATTTGCTCAGTGATTTGGCATTGATAGGGAAGGCCAGATTTATGAGAAGATAGTTTTCTGTGCAGTGAGGAAGGTCTATTAGCTCTATTAAGATTTCTGAAGGATGGGCTAGAGAGATGGCTCAGTGGTTAAGAACACTGCTCTTTCAGAGAGACTGGTTCAGATCCCAAGCACCCACATGGCGGCTAACAACTGTCTTTAACTAGGGGATCTTACACCCTCTTCTGACCTCTGTGGGCATTGGATGACACAGGTGCACCTACATACATGCAAGCAATATACTTGTACACATAAAATAAAAAAATAACAAAACATTTACAAAAAAGATTTCTGAAGGCATAAATTAAAGAAAATTAAGAGAGAGAGAGAGAGAGAGAGAGAGAGACAGAGAGAGAGAAAGTATACACACTGTTGATAATGTCCACTGTTAAGCTAGTAAATGTCTAATATCCACATTTGGGTAGGGTGAGGGGAACAGTGAGAAAGGAACAAGTTTGATCAAATTGGAGCCAGTTTCTGTGGCATAGACCCATGGCTGATCTGGAATTAGCATCACGATATTACTAAATGCTGAGTTGGTGCCTTGAGAAAATGTGGCCTCATGAGTGCCAGCAGCTTCCAGCACACTACTGGCCTGGGTCTTCCCCAAGGAGCTCTCTGGAGTGGTTAATGAGAGTTAGAGGAAAATGGAAAATTCAGTTAAGAGGGAAGTGTCTTCCTCTTCTTTTTCCTTATCACAGCCAACACTGAATTTTTATCATAAGTCAGTCCCTGTTCTGAATGACTTTCATTTCTAATTTCATTTAATCTTCATCATGGCACAAGGCAGTAATATCATTCCAAAAGAATGGAAGCACAAGGAAGGTTGAATAGCTTCTTTCTTCTTTACAGTCCCTGGAAACCATCTAGGTATCACATTCTAGTGAAATCATATGGTATTTGTACTTTTGGGATTGGTTTATTTCATCTAGCATAATGTTTCATGGTTGCATTGTTCAGGGTTCTCTAGAAGAATAGAACTAATAGAATATATATATGTCTGCATAAACACATATATAAAGGAAATTTATTAAGTTAGCTTATATGATGCAGTCTGGGGAATTTAACAATGGCTACCGGAGAGGCTGAGGATCTGATAGTTGCTCAGTCCACGAGGCTGAATGTCTCAGCATTCCCAATATGGCACTGAAGGCCTGGAGGATTCTTGGAGAACTGCTTGTCTTTGGTCTATGTTACGAGCCCACAGAAGCTGGCTCTAATATCAGCAAAGGCATGCTGCAGCGACAGAACACATTAACTCATGTTGAGAATGAAGGCAAGCAGGCTAAAAGCCTGCTTCCATGTCTTTATCTGGGTGCCACCAAAGTTGCTCCTAACATTTAGGGTGGGTCTTCTTCAAGTAATCTGATTAAGAAGATCCCTCACAAGGGGCTTGGGTTTTAGTTGATTCTAGATCCAATCAAGCTGACAAACAAGATTATCCATCACAACAATTCATCCACGTTGTAGCCATGTCAGAAGTTCTCTCCTTGTTTCAATCGAGCTGAATAACCTTCCCTGTTCACAAGTGTTGGAGTTTATCTTTCCATTGATCGTTTCCACTATTTGTGGAAGCAATTGTTAGTAAATCTGCCACACACAGCTGTGCAAATGTCCCTTTGAGATCTTGCTTTCAGTCCTCTGTGATCATATGGTAATTCTATGTTTAACTTTTTCAGGAAATTTCATACCTTTTTCCATGGTGGCTATACTTTAAATTCCCACCAGTGGTGCATGAGAATTTCAGTTTTCTCTATATCCTGCCAACACTTACTATTTTCCGTATTTATTGCTTTAGCAGTAGCCATCCTAATGAATATTAAGATTTTACTCATCCTGTCCTATCCTATCCTATCCTATATCCAATTATCTTTTTACTTTCTGTGTGGATAAGTTTGTGTGTGTGTTCTTTGTATATGTATCTGCACAAGTGGGCACATGTGCACACATGCATAATATGAATGTGGAGGCCAGAGGACATTCTCAGGTGTTGGTCCTTAGGTGCCTTCCACCTTTTGTTTGAGACAAGGTCTCTCACTGCCCTGGGACTTTGCATGTTGCCTGCAAGCTTTTAACAACTCATTTGTCTCCACTTCCATATGGCTATTGCTGAGATCAGACATGTGCCAGTGTGCTGGGCTTTTTATATGGGTTTTGGGAGTCTGAGCTTAGAGCCTCATGCTTGAGAGGCAAGTGCTTTACTGACTGAGCCATCTCCTCAGTCTGCTCTTTCTCCTCTCATATAAATTCCAAACTGTGCTATCAAATATATGTAAGAAGTGATTCTGTTGGTAACGGGCCATTTGTGAGACTGTTAGATGTGCACTGACCCTCATGGATGGGACCAAGTGTCAGATGACTCTAAAGAAGGGCTAGTAGTTAGCATTTTTCCATAGCAGATTTAGATGACTGTTGCATTTAAATATTATCTCTAGCATATTAACTATGCTTTGAAGGTTTGCCCTCTCTGATTTTCAGTTGACTGAACATGAAACATTTATCTGTTTATGTCTGCCATCGACAGCTTAGCACTTTAGGGATTAGCAAAAATAGAAGGATAATTCTTTATTAAACTTGCATATGTAGCAAACATTTCTACAATCAATAAAATTACTACTTTGAATTCGGTGTTTTCTATAGTGAAATATTTCCTCTTTCATTTTTTTTTTATTTTGGGAAAAATGCTCCCTCTATATAAGATGCATTAGACATAGTACTATATGAATAAGAAAAATGATAGCAATTTTATTTTTATGTCATCAATACTGATTTAAATGTAATTTCTAATTTAGAACCAAGTCATTACCTTGCGTCTTCTTTGTTCCAGATTGAAAGAATCGATCAACTTTTTGCCCTTGGAGGTCTCCGTCATCTGATGTTTTACTATCAGGATGTGGAGGCAGCAGAAACAGGTATTGATATTTGGTATGACATAACCCAAAAATGTCATTAAATTTATCTGAGGGTGGCACAAAGAGAATAGTTACTGGAGAGCTAGCCAGGCTTCTTATACATTGGTGTGTGTGTGTGTGTGTGTGTGTGTGTGTGTGTATGATATGTGCATGTGTATGTAGTCTTTTTGGTGTGTATGTAGGTACTGTGTGTGTGGCGGGGTGTCCCTATGGAAGAATGCCTGTTTTCACCATTAGGGGAGAGAATGGACACTGGTGGGTAGCTTGCCTAGTTTTACCTCCTGTTGTTTTGTTTATCTTTTGTATTGCTATGCTGGCAGTTTGGGAATAATAGAGTTGATTTTGTTTTGAGACATACTTTTAAAAAATTTTTTAAATTAAATTTTATTTCTTTCTGTATGTGTATGAATGTACTGTCTGCATTCAAGTTTGTGTACCCGTGTCGTGCAATGCCGCGGAGGTCAGAAGAGGGTTTTGGATTCCCCTGGAACTGGGGTTCTCCCGGAATTGGAGTTTCAGACGGTTCTCGGCTGCCATGTGGGTGCTGGGGATCGAACCCGGGTCCTCTGTAAGAGCGGTCGGTGCTCTTAACCGCTAGGCCATCTCTCCAGCCCTTGAGACATACTTTTATATGTTAGTTATTTCTGCATAATTATGTTCTAGAACTTCTTGAAGCCAATCTGTTTTTCTTTTTAATACAGGAAATTATTGCTGATAAGCATAACATCAATGTTTCAGTTAAATATCATATTATATTTATTTTATACAGATTTAAATTTAAATTTATTTATTTTTTAATTTTTTAAAAATTTTATTTATTTTTGTATGTGTATGAATGTATTGTCTGCATGTAGGTTTGTGCACCCGTGTCGTGCAATGCCACGGAGGTCAGAAGAGGGTCTCGGATTCCCCTGGAACTGGAGTTCTCCTGGAATTGGAGTTACAGACAGTTCTTAGCTGCCATGTGGGTGCTGGGGATCGAACCCGGGTCCTCTTCAAGAGCAGTTGGTGCTCTTAACCGCTAGGCTATCTCTCCAGCCTCTTGATTTAAATTTATAAAGTTGAATGATGGATTTAGTCATTTGCACTTAAGGAAGCTTTGCAAGTCTTTGTGCGAATTTGACTGGCCTATCCTATTATACTTTTAATCAGACAGATATGATTTTAAGGCCAAACTAGGGATATAACTAGATATATTATTCTTATATTAAAATATTATGTACATTCTTTTAAAATGGAAACTAGTTATTGATCTTCGAATATACAGTTCTTCTTTTAGAGAACTTGTCTTGGATGGAGCCTCATCCAGTAAATACTTTCAATACAGATATGCAGACCTGAGTTCAGATCCCCACAGTCCACATAAGAAGAGCTTGACACAGTCCATGACTGTAGTCCCGGCACTGGGGAGACAGAGATGGGGGGATGGCTGGAGCTTGCTGGCCAGCTAGCTTAGGCAGCTGGTGGGCTGTAGGTTCAGTGAGAGAGCTCCAGGTTCAGTGAGAGACCCTGTCTTACAAACAAAAGAGTGATTAATTAATAAAGACACTCAACAACAACCTTTGGCCTCCTTTGGTATGTGCACACTCATGCATGGATATTTACACACACACACACACACACACACACACACAAAGAAATTACACATGGAAATTTTGAGTGGCTGACATTTCTTCAGTTATCATTTTGATATTTTGTGCACAAAATGTACATTAGATTTTGGGTATAAAATAAAAGTTGAAGTTTTGATTTCCGCCTCAGATTTCAGAGCATGAGCTGTAAGGAAGCATGTTCATCTGTAAGCCGTGCACAAGGTGAAGTTGCCCATTCTGTGTAAATTTACAGAATGAGAAGGACTCAGATTTTCAACATGAATGGAGTTTGTTTTTCCCTGTCACTCTTCTCTTAACCTTTTCAGTGTGGCCAGTTCTGACTTTGGATTCAGGTTCCTGCATCTTCTAGACATTCTTAGGAAACATTCCTATGATCTTTTCAAAATGTAAACAGAAAATCAATTTAAAAGGAAAAAAAAGCGTCCTGTTGAGTAAAACTAGTTGGCCAGAAAGAAGTGAACTTTTTCCTGTCCCTGCTCCCTCCTGCCTCTCGGCTCATCCAGCACGTCTTTGGCACTTGCAGTAGGAGAGAAGCTCACATTCCATTTTGTTTCTTTAACTTGCTCTTTCACCCTAGAGCACTTCAGGTTAACCAGTGTCTGACTGTCTGAGGCCAGGTAGAGATGGAAGTGTGGATGGCAGGGAAGACATTTTCCTGGACTGCCACTGTTCTAGTCTCTGAACCACTGGCTTCATGGCCCACAGTGATGAGTCTCTCATGATGGCTGTGACCCTCTGCCTCAGTGCATCCTCCACACACCACCTGGCTGTCCGCCATCCTGGCACCCTTCTAGCTCTCCTCTTGAGCAAATGGAACGTGGCTCCGGGCTGGTTCTCTCCATAAGTGGTTCTCCCCCTGGTTCAGCAGAAACAGTTGAACTTTTCTTAATACTGGGAGCTTAGCATCCCAAGAGACCCATCAGTTCTGGGACAACTATGGCAACTGGTGCTTCATGCTTGACCTGTGGAAAATGTAGTCCTTTTGGTCAACACAAATGCCCAACCCTCCTGCGCTGCCCATTCTTCTTTAATTTATACTCTTAGGACCTTTCTGGATTTGTGTGCTCACTTGTGGCATACCTATTGGAGATGATTGGAGGATTTTTGCCCCCTAGACTCTCTTTGTTTTCTGGCATCTATCATATCTTGTTGCTTTGGTTCAAACTTCTTGTTCAGCAGCTTACTTGTGAGAGTAAGGTGATATTCATTAGAAGTGTAGCATCATTTAAAAGTATGCACTCGGCTTCCTATTGGGGAGTCCTTTCCTTTTGGAGGAAGTGCCCTAAGGGAGGAGAGGGTCTGTTCTTGGGGCTTAGGATTCAACTTCTATTATATCCCTTTCTCCAGATCCTTCCCTGAGCATCCTCCTTCCACCTTGGTGGGAGTAAATTGAGCCTCTAATTCATTTTGAGATGTAAAATTTACTTGAGCAGACAAGGAGCACAGTGGGCCAGCATAGAGCATGTGCTGTGCACTCTTAATCTATTCACTCTGTGGGCAGCATCCATGAATAATCAACAATGCACTTTCAAATCCTTCTGATCACTTACTGAGCTAGCGTTCACACATACTTTTCCAAGTGGTTTACAGGTACAAACTCTTCTAATTCTCACAAAATTCCACAGGTTGGATTCTAGTATTAGTTTCCATTTAATGGGAAATGGAGATACAGGAAGATTAGGTAACTTGTCCAAAGACATGTTGTTAGGAAACACTGCTGGAGCTGAAGCCCTGGTACTGACTCTAAAGCTCACTTACTGATTGCTCTGCTGTCCTGCCTCTAACCGAATACTGGAGAACCAACCAGCTTCCCTGACTGTGATGATGTCAGAGCAGCATGGGAAAGTGAGAGTCTGGACTTTTGTAGTCAGAACTGATTTTTGACCTTGCCATGGCCAGCTCTTGGCTCTACAGCCTGGGGTTCACAGGTGCCTTAGGGTTATAAGTTTTAATAGTGTAGAATGCGTACTCAGAAAGTCTTGGACTATAGTATATACCAGTCAATGCTTTCTCCTCCCCTACCCTCAATCTGACTCACTACCCCTATGATCTGAAATCAAGCAGACCCTTCTAGATCTCTTTAAGGATTAGCATAGACACTACCCAAGTGATGGATCTGTCTAGAGCCCATGGCTTGGTCATCAATGGTGATTTTTCAACCAGGAAACTTTATTCTAAGAGACAACTCATTGCACCACAAACAGCATACGTGAAACTAAAAACTTGCTTTGTGTTTGTAGGACAATTTGGCTCTTCAGGCGGGCTAAATCCTGTTTCTGGAAAGAAGAAAAAACCCAAGGTGTTTGTGACTGAAGGAAAAGATGTTGCTCTTGTTGGAATATGTGTATTCTTCATCAGGTCTGACCCGTCCAAAGCCATTACAGTTGAGAACATCCACCAGGTAAGGGGCCATCACTTACTCAGAATCCCCCAAACCCACATATTTCACTCAAATATGTCTCTTATGTAGATAGCTACATGCTTTATTACAGTGTCTAGAACTCCTTTCAGGGGCTGAGGTTAGTTCAATGGTGGAGTGCTTGGTAAGCCATGGTTTGATGTCCAGCATGCGCTTGCACACACATAAACAAAAATAAAGTCAGCAAGCAAACTTCCCTTATTTCAAAGAAGTGGGGTTTTTTAGCACTCAAGATAAGCAATTAAGAAAACATGTCCTTTAAATCTTATGATAAAGTGGAATTAATATTCAATTTATTAATAAAAATTTGATACAGCATTCTATCTGTAGAGTAAAGTCTCTCCTTTCAGGAAGAATTTCCCATACAAAATTTACTTAATCAAGTTTCATGCATGTAAAAGAAAATTTCTGAAAGTAGACATATAACTTTCATGTTTTGTTCAAAGCAAAGTGCCCTCCCCCAACGTCTGTTAAAAGGTTTATTACCTCATTACCTTCTTGGAGCACTTAAACTGGTAAACATAAGAATTTGGTTTATTTCATTGCTGTATTTTGATGATTTCAATTTAGAATAGTAGAAAGCTTCTTTCTCAACCAGGGTATCAAAAAATAATTAACTGGGTGAATTCACAAGATATTTGGTTAATTAGCATTTAGAAATTACTTCAGTGTTATGTTGCAGTGAAGGATAAGTTTATAATGCAGACTGACTAAATTGTTTTTCAGGAGGTGTGCTTTAACATGTTAGACACTGCAGATGGGGGCCTGCTAAACAGCGTGCGGCGCCTGCTTTCAGACATCTTCCTTCCGGCCCTCAGGGCCTCTGGCTATGGTTGGAGTGAGCTCGAGGGACTCCAGGATGCAGCTGGCATTCGGCAGGAGTTCCTGAGCTCTTTGGAAAGTTTTGTGGGTGTCTTGTCAGGTGCTCAGGAGAGTTTGAAGGAGAAGGTAAGGATGAATAAGTTGACCCTTAAAAATGGCCATATTGGGGGGTTGAGGAGATGGCTCAATTGTTAAGAGCACCAACTGCTCTTGCAGAGGACCCGGGTTCAATTCCCAGCACTCACATGGCAGCTACGAGCTGTCTTTAAGCCAGGCATAGTGGCGCATGCCTTTAATGCTAGCACTTGGGAGGCAGAGGCAGGAGGATCTCTGTGAGTTCAAGGCCAGCCTAGTCTACAGAGTGAATTGCGGGCCAGTTGGGGCTATAGGAAGACCCTGTCTCAAAAAAGAAAAAAAAAAAAACAAAAACAAAAAAAACCATGGCCATATGGTCAATAAACCAAAGGGAGTGAGAACACTTTTTTATTTTGCTGTGTTCAAAATTCTTGAAAGGATCTGTAGGCAGTTTTGTGCCCTCTTGGGATGTGATTTGACTCAATTTAAATATCTTCAGTGTGCAGTTCTTTTGAGGTCCATAAAAATATTTATTGTGCTATAGGGTTTTACTCAGTCGTGTCAGTTGGAGAACGGTATGCTTTGTTACATTCATGTGCGCCCTTGAATGAAAGGAGTTTGGAAGCAGAGTGCCTGTGTGTATCCATGTATGCTGATGGGGGAGGGGCAGGGCAGGGTGGGAGGAAAATCTTGAAGTGATAGAAGAAGGAAAGAGGAATTGTTATGTTTGGAGAGAGGGGAGTTGGTTCTGGAGTTCAACTAGCGACTAAACCAGCTTTTGAGAATAAGCTTGGCAGATGTGAGAGTTGGCTTTTGTCTGGCTGTGTAGAAAGAACATTTCTGTGATGATTAAGGGTGGAAGTCACTCATGTATACCTGGACGAGGGGGTGGTGGTGATTAAGAGACAGAGGAGATGAGATGAGCAAGTAAACAACTGTAAGGCGACGTATCCAGGTCCTGCATGCACGGGATCTGGGGGTAGCCTATGGTAACCATGGCACTGCAGCCTTTTTCCATCTCTCTGGGAACAGTTTCTGTTTAGGATTGAGGGTAGACACTATGCTTTCCAAATGCTGTAGAATTTAGGCACTAAGCAAATTTTATCCAGACAGGATGGAGAGTTCCCTCTAGCTGATACCTGATATGCATTTGCAATTAACTAGACTGCAGGCCAGAACAAAAGGCAGGTTGAACCAAATGAAATTTATGGAAGTCCCCCTGAAAAGTGCTGCTTGTATGTGGCTCCACTTCTGGCTGTGATAGAACAGGATGGATCCCCATGTAGGAGAGGCATCTCTGAATGGGAGAGGCCCTGGGTTCCAGGTCAGATCCTGAAAGTGTGTGGGATCATGGAGGTGTGCTGGAAGGCTGTCCAAGTTGGACAAGATTAGCAAAAGACATATGAGAGTGGTTTAAGTGCATGCGATGTCTCCATGGCTTGTGAGAACTCTGTCAGGATGTAGTAAAGTTGTGAGGACGGTTCTAGCATGATGGACCATATTTCTGAGACTCACTGGTTGAACTGGGCAGAGGCAGAACCTGGCTTTGAATTGAAGGTCTTAACAGCCATCCAATTGGGCAGGAGTGGGCTTGGAAGATGGAACTAGAGGTCGTTGGAGATGAGGGCTGACAGAGCTTATCCTGAAGCCGAGGGCAGACAGTGATCAGACTTCAGGAGGAATTCCAATGTGATTGGGTTCCCTGTGGCTGACTCTGGTAGAGGACACACGTCACCGTGTAGATGGCTCCTCTTCCATCTTTCTGGGGCATACTTTGGTACTTCATTCAATGAAGTGATCCCATGTTGGGTTTTGAGAGTAACAGCCACAGCCTTTCCTGCTGGCTCAGAACTGCTGATATAGAAACCTCAGCTTTATTGTAGATAAAGCTGAATTAGGTCTGAGTGCTGAGTTTAGAGACCCGCACAAGTTTTAAGGAACCCTTTTGCCTGTCAGAAGGAAAGTATTCTTAGAAACTGAGAGGACCATGTTGTGATTTGGCATATCATGTATGTTTAAAGATATGCTAAGCTTCTTTGTGGGTCTCTGCCCCTGAACTGTACACAAGCATTTGCCGTTGAACTTGCTTAGGAGTCTTTTTGTTTCATTTGTTCTGAAGAGGAACTCAATGCTAGATTGACAACCAGCTACTTCCACCTCCCAGGTTCATTTCCTTCAGGTTGACTCAATCTCTTTGGTGTTATAATTTGGTGAATAATTTCTAATTTTCTTTTTCTTTAAATTTTATTTATTTTTTATGTGCATGAGTGTACTGCAGGCATGTGTAAATGTATCTATGCCATGCACTGCCTGCACAGTTCAGAAGAAGGTGCGTTGGATCTCCTGGAACTGGAGTTATAGATGGTTGTTATCTGCTGTGTGGGTGCTGGGAATTGAACCCGGGTCCTCTGCAAGAGCACTCAGTGTTTTTTACTGCAGAGCCACCTCTCCAAACAATCTAATTTTCTTATTAACTCCCCGATTTGTGATTTACGATCTCTTTCTCCCTTCTTCCTCAATTTCACATCAATATCTTTTGTGGAGTTCATGACATACAGAAGAGTGGGCTAATATTGTTGGCTAATAATATTGTTGGCTAATAATATTGTTGGCTACTGTGTGTTCAATAATATTTTTGAGCGAGTAGAGTAATTGTAACAGGAGGAATCCCTGGAGATCCATCCAGACCTAAGTTGACCCCAAAGTATGTGTGTGCATTTGTAAAGCATTATCTTATTATTTTAATTAGGTAAATCTTCAAAAATGTGACATATTTGAGCTGAACTCCCTGAAGGCACCTATGGACTACTTAGCTCTAGCTAGCAACCCTGAGACTGTGGAAAAAGTAGAGGGTTGTATGAAAATATGGATCAAACAAACAGAACAGGTAATTTCCAGAAACCTGTATTCAATTTCAGATGCTATTTATAAAACCAGCCAAAGGAGTAAGATTTGTTGTGGAATTTCCATCGCCTCTCTATCACATCACACAACTTTAAAAGTTGTGAGAGTCAATGCGGCTTCTGTTTATGGTCATTAGTAAAGGGGAGCTAGACTCTCAAGAAACAAAGGCAGATGACTTTGGGCACTTACGTAACTAGAAGGCTGTACTTTGCCATTCTTTTTGAGAAAAACTGTAGAAATATGAAATGTTTTCTAATTCATTGTGTCCTTCAAATGAGAGCTTGAATCTTAAACCACTAAAAATATTTTTGGAGGACTGGAGAGGGCATGCTTTTAATCCCAGCACCCTGGAGGCAGAGGTAGGAGGCTCTGTATATGAGTCCAGACTAGTCTGCTTTATATAAGTAAGTTCCAGGTTAGTAGAGCTACTTAGTGAGACACTGCTTCCAAATTTTTTTTATTGAGAAGTCCTAAATGAAGGTCAATATTCTATCAAAACAATATGTACTAATAAACTCATCCTGCTTTAAGGCATGGGCTTTTCAGAAGTGTTCCAGGTTACATAGTAGAAGTGTTTAGGCAAGGCAATTGTAGATATTCATGGCTCTGAAGCATTCATTCAAACTCATTACACAAGCAGTTTCCACTTCCAATAAATCAACTCAATTTTTTGTTGAAATTTTATTTATTTATTTATTTATTTATTTATTTATTTATTTATTTATATTTTTTTATTTTTGGTCTTTTCGAGACAGGGTCTCCTTGTAGCCCCAGCTGTCCTGGAACTCGCTCTGTAGACCAGGCTGGCCTTGAACTCACAAAGATCCACCTGCCTCTGCCTCCCAAGTGCTAGGAATATTTATTTATTTTTATGAATGTACTGTCTGCATGTAGGTTTGTGCAACCTTGTCGTGCAATGCTGCAGAGGTCAGAAGAGGGTCTTGGATTCCCCTGGAACTGGAGTTCTCCTGGAATTGGAGTTACAGACAGTTTTCAGCCGCCATGTGGGTGCTGGGGATCGAACCCAGGTCCTCTGCAAGAGCAGTCGGCGCTCTTAACCGCTAGGCTTAAAGTGGATGCATGTTGGGTTAGTAACAGGCCATCGTTGGAAACAAATGTATGATTCAGATAGTAAGAGTTCATTTTTATTTTATTATTTTTTTGCTTGTGCGTGGCTTTCATACCATAAAACCTCATACAACTGTTCATTTTTCTTTTGTGTCCACAGATCCTTGCTGAGAACAGTCAGCTGCGGAAGGAAGCAGATGATGCTGGGCCCCGAGCAGAGTTGGAGCACTGGAAAAAAAGGCTCTCCAAATTCAATTACCTTTTAGATCAACTGAAAAGCCCTGATGTGAAGGCTGTGTTGGCTGTGCTGGCTGCGGCCAGGTCCAAGCTTCTGAAGGTCTGCTGTCATTTTGCTGTTCCTTTATGATGTGGAATAAGAGTTTTCAATCTCTAATTCCACAGAAGAGTTGGAACGCAAACATATATTTAATTTTTTACAATTGGATAATACTACACACATAATTTTGGATAATGTGCATACTTTTGAATGAAAGACCTTTGTTTGCTATATGCATGTATGTATATGTATTTTTGGTGAATAGTTCATGCAACTAAGACATAATGCAATAATATGACTGCATATATATATATATATATATATATATGTGCACAGTCATATAATAAATTGGGACTCTCTAGATGTAGTAATCATGAAAATTCTTTTGTCTTTATATATTAGTTTTATACTGCAAAGCAAATTACCCTGAAATTTAGCAGCTGAAAACCCAGTAACTTTTAAAACATTTTATTATTCATTTATTACTTATTTATTTTTTAAATTTTTATTTATTTTTTTATGTGTTTGAGTGTACTGTCTGCATGTAGGTTTGTGTACCCGTGTTGTGCAAAGCCGCAGAGGTCAGAAGAGGGTGTCGGATTCCCCTGGAACTGGAGTCAAAGATGGTTCTCAGCTGCCATGTGGGTGCTGAGGATCGAACCCGGGTCCTCTGCAAGAGCAGTCGGCACTCTTAACCACTAGGCCATCTCTCTAGTCCCTACTTATTTATTTTTATGTGTGCGAGTGTATTCCCTGCATGTATATAAGTGCACCTGTGTTGTGCAATGCCGATAGAGGTCAGAAGAGGGTGTTGGATCACCTGGAATTCAAGTTAAAGATGGTTGTCAGCCGCCATGTGGGTGCTGGGAATCAAACCCAGGTCCCTCTGCAAGAGCAGTCCATGCTCTTAACGACTGAGCCTGGAAACCCAGTATCTTTCCTTCAGTTTGTGGGTCAAGAATTAGAGTGTCATTAACAAGGTTTCTCAAGGGGCTGTATATGGGCTGGTCACTCATCTGGAGGCTCACTTGTGGTCTGGTTCCATGTTTGCTCATACCATGGACTCAGGAGTCAGCTCTTTGTTGGCTGTTGGCCCAGGGGCTTCCTTCAAATCTTAAACATGCTCCCCTCCATAGGGCAGCTGATGAGGTTCCTGGCTTCCTTTAAAGAGAGCAGGAAAGAGTGCAAGAGTGCCCTGTACAGAAACCATGGTCTGTTAGGACTAATTCTGGCACTATTATACCATCACTTTTGTCATAGACTGTTCATGAGAGGCAAGTCACTAGATGTAGCCTGTGATCACGGCACAACACAGAGCATGTGTCAAAAAGGTTGGTGTTTATTGGGGAGTATGAGGAGGGAGGCCTTACCTAGCTTTGGTGCTGTGAAGGCTATAAGTTGATATTTCTTTCAGCCCATTCAGATAATAATTTTTCAAATTATGTGCTTCAGATAGAGTGACTTCATATATTGGAATGCCATGCAATATGGTTCAGAAATACTATTAGTAGGACTTGCATAAGGCCAGTTCAATGTGTTCACCTGAGAGAAACCATAATCCTCTTCTGTTTTCAGATATCTGTCCATTTTGAAGTTCTTAGTCTTGACAGGTGGTTTGTAAATAAACATTTGTGAAATGAATCAGTGAATAAGAGTATAGATGTGGGGGAAGGAACTCAGGTTGTAATACCGAGAAACAAAAAGTAAGGGAACGAGGTACAAAGAGGATCCAGTGGCCACAGAGGGCTGAAGACCTGGCTTTCAGGAGAGCTACTGCCCTCGTGGTGTCCTGGGCGAGCTGGAACAGAGTTTACAAGAGAAGAACCAAAGGGCATGGCTTTAAACCTTTAATCAAATTTAAAAAGTGCTCTTCAGTGTCCTTTTGGGATTCCATTTTATTCAGGATTCATAGAACAAATAGAGATTATGACCCGGGACCTGCAGTGACTTGCATTAGCTCTTATTTTGGAAGTTCCTCTGTGAGTAATTATGTTAAACTTGTTTTCTTGTGTTGTGCTTAGACTTGGCGGGAGACAGATACTCGGATTACCGATGCTGCTAATGAAGCAAAGGACAACGTCAAATATCTGTACACACTCGAGAAATGTTGTGATCCTTTGTACAGCAGTGACCCTGTGAGTTAAAGGTTTCTACCCTTTAGTCTATTGAAGAGCATTTCTATATCAGAGGCACAGAATGCTGAGTTTAGGCTTATTGATATGAATTTGTTGGAATTATAAATTTTTTTATTCTCAAGAAAATATATATGCATATCTTTGTGTATCTCTTTTTCTTTTTTGAGACAGAGTCTCACTGTGTAGCCCCAAAACTTGCTATGGACAGCAAGCTGGCCTTGAAATCACAGAGGTCTGTCTGCCTCTGGCTTTCAAGTGCTGGGATTAAAAGCATGATTTATGGGTATTTTAATGTCCTTACCTATCAGTCAACTATCTATATCTATCTATCTATCTATCTATCTATCTATCTATCTATCTATCATCTATCATCTATTTAATCTATCCATCCATTTGTCCATCTATTATCTGTCTATTCATCAATCTATTACCTATATATCCATCTATCAATCAGTCATATATTGATCCATTTATCATCTATCAATCATTCAGCTATCATTTATCAATATATCAATCTAGCTATCATCTGTTAGCCATCTGTATATCAATCTTCACTGTTGAATATTTTAAAAATGTATTTTTCTAAATTTAAATTTCACTTTATGTATATGAGCATTTTGCTTGCACGTAAAGTACACTCACATGTGCAAACCCACAGAGGCCAGAGGAGAGCATAGGATACCCTGCAATGGGAGTTATTGATGGTTGTTAGTTGCTGTATGGGTTCTGGGAACTGAACCAGGATCCTCTGGAAAAGCAACCAGTGTTCTTAACTGGTGAGCAATCTCTCCAGCCTCTAAAATGTTGTATTTCAAAAATATATTTTATCAGATTTTTAAAAAAAAATTTGTTAATTTTAATTATATGTATATTGTGTGTGTCTGGAGCTAGAATTATGGGTGCTTGTGAGTTGACCAGTGTGAGTTCTGGGAACCAAGCCCAGGTCCTCTGGAAGAGCAGAGTGTACTCTTAATCACTGAGCCATCTCTCTAGCACCTATATTTCTCTATTAAATATTGCAGTTGACATTCTGAACCGTACCTCAAAGAACAGAGTTACTAACTGGTGTTTAAAAAATCTGGCTGTTAAAAAAAAAATCTGGCTGGGCTTGGTGGCACATGCCTTTAATCCTAGCACTTGGGAGGCAGAGGCAGGCAGATCTCTGTGAGTTCAAGGCCAGACTGGTCTATATAGTGAGTTCCAGGTCAGGTGGAGCTATAGGGAGACCCTGTCTCAAAAAGAAAAAAAAATGGTATCTTTAAGAAATATTTGCTTTTATATATTACAAAACCAACTGTTAGAACAATCTACTTATCATTAATAGTAAGTTAATATTTCTTGCATTGAAATAAATTTTGATTCATCATATATTACTAAAATAATAAAAATAAACTTATTAAATGTATTTGTATAAATCAAATCATTAGGTGGAATTTTAAGATTTTTGATAATAATTTTAAACTTTATGATAATGAAAATAGAATGATTAAGCTTTCACACTGAGAATTTTGTTGAATTTGACATTTTTTTCCCCTGAAAACTTCTGTGCCATCTTCCAGATATCTATGATTGATGCTATTCCTACGCTCATACATGCAATTAAAATGATCTACAGCATCTCTCACTACTACAACACCTCCGAGAAGATCACATCTCTGTTTGTGAAGGTGAGTGCACAAGGTGGAGTTCATAGTAATCCAGCCCCATGCGTGTGGCCAAGTTTTTGGATAATTGAAAATTACTGGGGTTGGAGAGATGGCTCAGTGGTTAAGAGCACTGGATGCTCTTGCAGAGGACTGGGGTTTAATTCCTAGCACCGACATGGCACCTAACAACCGTCCTTAACTTCAGTTCCTGGGGATCTGATATCATGTTCTGACTTCTGCAGGCTTTGCATGACATGGGTGTACTTACATACAGGCAGGCAATATACTCATGCACATAAAATAAAAATAAATATGTATTTAAGGTTCTTTAGTTTTCAATTTTTTGGAATTTTTGCACACTTCATACAGTATATTTTGATCATATGTAGACCTCTGCCCCATCTGCACCCCCCCCTTAGTTCTCCCTGAACAATTTCAGGTGCTTGGTTATATATATTAAGGCCTATTGAATCAAACCAAATGTCCTTCAGTGTGGGTCCATTAATTGGAGCCTGGTTTACCTATTTGACATCACACTCTTTATTGATTTTTTTGTCTTTTTATTGAATTTTTAATGTGTTTCATACATAATTTTTCAATCAGTCTTAATCACCTTTATACCCACTTCTCCCTTGGCGCCCTCCCACAGCCTCTCCCCCAGCTCCTGGAGTTCACACATTCTGTCATTTGTGCTAGGGTCCATTGGGCCAAACTACTCCCACCGCTCACTCCTCAGTGCCAGCTCATCCTCTGATCTCTATTCAGCCTATCCCAAGGCTCTTTCCTAAAGAAGGCCAGGGCTTCCTCACCCAACAGCCATAAGCTGCCAATATTTCCTCAGCCAAGGCTGGGCTCTGCTACCCATTTCTGCAGTTCTATGCTGGGTTTTTGTCTGCTTAAGTTTGCATGGGTCTTGTGCATGCTGTCTCCATTGCTCTAGGTTCACATGAGCAGGGTCCTAGGAGCTCGTAGTATTCTATTCCCATCATGCACCTCCTCTCAGGCTCTTACAGTGTTCCCACTCCCTCTTCCACAATGGTCCCTGAGTCCTGAATGGGTGAGGTGCATGTCCACACTCTGCAGACTCTTATTCTCTACATTTTGGCCATTTGTGACCTTTTTTGTTCCTGGCCTTCTATTGTACAAGGGAGCTTCATTGATAAGAATTGAGAGATGTATTAGTGTTCTCTTTACCCCTTGTTCTATGTTCTGTGAGCCTTAGGTGTAGATGTGTATTATAGATGTGTCACTTATGCTTGGGCAATCACAGACAATCTCTGTGTGACCAGTTGTGGAACTCTGTAATGATCTCCATCTATTGACCAAGAAGGATCTTTTATGGGTGGCGACTGGGATATTTATCTGTAGATATAAAGATCAATATTTTGCGCATAGTAATAAATTACATTTGTCTAGGGATGTGAGATAGCCTTGGGTTTTCTCTGAGATCTATGACCTCTACAGCTATATGTACTTGGCTAGGCTTACAGTACTACACATGAGTTTCCTCCCACTGAGTGAGATTTAAGTCTGATTACATAGCTATTGACTGCTCCCAAGATAAAAGTGCCGCTACTGCACGATGTCATTTGCTGTGTCACTCACTGATGTGGTTATTTGGCCTAGAAGCTGGAGTTGAACCATGGATTGATGTTCTGTCCTAGCAGCTTACATAGTGCTCTCCAAAGCTATGAGAGCCAGCCTTCAGGGGAAGTGGCTTCCAGGTCAGTTCCAGGTCCACTGCTCCAAACCCTCTGTTCAAAGTATGTTCTGTCTTCAGAAATAGGGTTTTACCTTCACGTTCTGGGATGCAATCGAGGGCTCTGGCAATAGCCTGTGTAATTTTAGGAATCTCTTGCACTACTGTGGCCAATAACCCAATGGAAGATTTTGCCTGTCTGGTACTATTTCTTGATATGTAGCCTTCAGCTGTACACAGGGGCTCATGTACAGATATTGCATGTGTAATTTATCATTAGATTGTTGGAGTAATATGATTCCCTCTGCTTTTTTACACTAGCTAGGCATTTTTTATTTTTCCGCTCTCTCTCCCTGTCTGACCCTCCCTACATGCCCCCTCCATTTAAAGTGTCCCCATTTTCCCCACTTCTCCCTTGATACTACAAGCCTCCTATGGTCCCACCTCTCTTGAGCTCCTTCTTCGCCTAACCCGAAATTCCGTGTATAAACCTCCCTCCCCCTCCTATTAAATATCTCCGTTTTATCCACTTCTCCCTTAGTACCACATCTCCTACTGTTTTCACAAGTTTATTTGTATTATTAATTGACATTTAATGCACATTTTTTTGTATGACCTTATGAAGCTCCCAATTATCAGAAATATTTTGTAACAGGAGTTTGGAAGCAGTGCAAAAGGAGATTGTATATACTGAACCCCATGCATGCACCCCTGAATTCAGCAGAAACCAACACATAACAAGTATTGTGTTGTCTGCACCCTCACTTCCTCCCCTGAACCACATCATCCCTAGGAAGCTGTGCAATCACTTAACAATTCTTTTCTTTTTTAAAAGACAGTAAAAAACTTCTGGTTTTAAGTTTGGAGGGATGGATTAAATGGTACTGTTAATGTGTCTTGCATGCAGATGGAAGGGGTGGAACTGTACACTAAACTGGGGGCTTTAGTATTTGGCAGAGTTGCCTTCTACCTGCCAGTTCAAAAATTCAATCTGTTTTCATATAGAATATATACACTAAAAAATTTCAGTCTGTAAAACAGCCTTACTCTGATTCAGCCTCTTTAGGTACTTGTGCTGTGCAGCAGTGGCTTGGTGTATAAATGCTATGCACTGAGGATACACAAAATATGACATGTACGGGATAATGCCTCAGACCAATCAGATGTCCATTTGTTATTGTGTTTGTTAACAACCCTATATCTCTTAGTGTTATAAACTCCACTTAAAACTGATTAAAGTCTCATTCTTGTAAGTTTGGAGGGATGGATTCAATGGTAGTGGTTTCATAGTTTAGCTTTACTGGTGCTTCTGATTTTTTTTTTTTTTTTTTATATTCACTGTAAAAGTTCATTAACCTGATGACATGAATTGTTCAAAGGTGCACTGTCTTTAGTGAGGTGCTGTGAGGAAGACCTTAGAGGATGGCCCTGATGACATCCACGGGAGGCTCCTATGACAGCTGTGAGGAGACCTAGAGAAGGCCCTGCATAACTGTCAGGGAGGTCCTAGCGCTCGCTGTGAGGAAAGACCTCAGAGAAATGGGCCTGCACACACGTCAGGGAGGTCCTAGCGAGCTGTGAGGCAATACCTCAGAGATATAGAGGCCTGCCAGACATGTCAGGGAGGTCCTAGCAGCTGTTAGGAAGACCTCAGAAAAATGGGCCTGCAGACATCAGGGAGGTCTCCTAGCGGCTGTGGAGGAAGACCTCAAAGAGACAATTGTGCCTGAAAGACATTCTAGGTAGGTACCTAGTCGCTGTGAGAAGCCTTCTAGAGAATGGGCCTGCAGACATCAGGGAGGGGTCCTAGCAGCTGTGAGGAAGACCTCAGAGAATGGCCTGCAGACATCAGGGAGGTCCTAGCGCTGTGAGGAAGACCTCAGAGAATGGGCCTGCCGACATCAGGGAGGTCCTAGCGGCTGTAGAAGACCTGGGCAGAGAATGGCCTGCAGACTCAGGGAGGTCCTAGCTGTGAGGAAGACCTTAGAGCAGGGCCCTGCAGACGTCAGGGAGGTCCTAGCGGCTGTGAGGAAGACCTCAGAGAATGGGCCTGCAGACATCAGGGAGGTCCTAGCAGCTGTGAGGAAGACCTCAGAGAATGGCCCTGCAAACGTCAGGGAGGTCCTAGCGGCTGTGAGGAAGACCTCAGAGAATGGGCCTGCAGACATCAGGGAGGTCCTAGCGGCTGTGAGGAAGACCTCAGAGAATGGGCCTGCAGACATCAGGGAGGTCCTAGCAGCTGTGAGGAAGACCTCAGAGAATGGGCCTGCAGACATCAGGGAGTCCTAGCCGGCTGTTGAGGAAGACCTCAGAAAATGGCCTGCAGAGATCAGGGAGGTCCTAGCAGCTTTGAGGAAGACCTCAGAGATAGGGCCTGCAGACATCAGGAGAGTCCTAGCGGCTGTGAGGAAGACCTCAGAGAATGGGCCTGCAGACGTCAGGGAGGTCCTAGCGGCTGTGAGGAAGACCTCAGAGAATGGGCCTGCAGACATCAGGGAGGTCCTAGCAGCTGTGAGGAAGACCTCAGAGAATGGGCCTGCAGACGTCAGGGAGGTCCTAGCGGCTGTGAGGAAGACCTCAGAGAATGGGCCTGCAGACGTCAGGGAGGTCCTAGCAGCTGTGAGGAAGACCTCAGAGAATGGGCCTGCAGACGTCAGGGAGGTCCTAGCAGCTGTGAGGAAGACCTCAGAGAATGGGCCTGCAGACATCAGGGAGGTCCTAGCAGCTGTGAGGAAGACCTCAGAGAATGAGCCTGCAGACATCAGGGAGGTCCCAGAAGCTGTGAGGACAGGGAGCCAGTCAGTCGGTTGGGCAAGATCTTCATTTTGCACAAACAAAGGCATCCCATAGTTGATTTTTCATGGAGCTTCTATACTGATTAGAAGGATTGTTTTAAAATTATTCTCTGACAATTTCATCCATGTAGATAAGCCATTCTGGTGACACCCCTCATCCTCTGGTACCCGCCTTCTACTTCTATTAGTCCCTTTTCTGCCATCAAATCCCAATCCCACTTTCATGTCTTCTTTTGTATTGGCTTTTGCTTTGTGACCCACTCAGTGTAAACAGGGCCTTGCGTGTGGGCAGGAGTGAGATGGTGTCCAGCAGAACATGAATATCCCATGATCACTGAAAACAAAGACGTCTACTCCTCCATCAGCTTGAGATGGCCAATAGGCCTCCTGGGTGGGGCGTCACTTCATGGTCTTCTCTCCATTTATGACTGGATGTTTATCATAACGTGAAGGCAACCACGGCTGCTGAGCTCAGGAGCGCTGTGGTCATGCCCTCCCCCTACACCGGCATTTCACGGCTTTCCCCATTATCTGTCTCTTATATTCTTTATACCCCCATTTCCATGATGTTCCCTGAGCCTCAGAGGAGGTGATATGGGTGTCCTATTTAAGGCCAGCCCTCAGTCACTCATTCTCTGCACTCTGCCCAACCATGGGACTCTGCACCAACTCATTCATTGCAACGGGAAACTTCTTTGATTAGGGCTGCAGAAAGCACTAGTCCATAGGTATACATGTAAGTATTTAGAAGGCAGTTTGAGAACATGTCCATTTTGTAAAACAAAAGTAGTAGGTTCTTCCCTGATGCCTATGACCTCACTGACTTGACTGGTCTTTGACTAAGTCCTCAGTAGTGTGAACTCTGTTCTGTGGAACAGGCCAACAGATCCAGTCAGAAATCAGTTGGTTTCCCCCATAATAGATGTACACAGGTAGGCATATCTTGTCTGGCAAGTTCACAGATCATTCTGACAGTGTTAAAGAGTCACATCTTGATCATAGTTGTGATGAGAAAAAGAAACCCAAAGATGAAGGTCATAGTTTGTAAGTTCTGAGAGGAAGAAGACTCAGGAACGTCGTCCCAATTTATTATCCATGGCAGTTTTATGAAACTAATGTTATTTTATTGGAAAAATTCCAGGTGACAAACCAGATGATATCTGCATGTAAAGCCCACATCACCAGCAATGGCACTGCCTCCATCTGGAACCAGCCTCAGGATGCTGTTATGGAGAAAATATTATCTGCAATTAAACTTAAGCAAGTAAGAGTTAGCTTGGTAATATGTTTACATGTCTTGTTTTATATAGTATTTTCTGAGACCATATTAAATCACTTGGCAATTATACTTTTGGTTGCTAAACAGAATAGGATCTTTTCCTTTTATTTTTGAAAAAAACAATTTTTTTTTTACTGTTAAGAAAATAGAATGCTGGGGCTGGAGAGATGGCTCAGCAGTTAAGAGCGCTGACTACTCTTGCAGAGGACCTGGGTTCGATTCCCAGCACCCACATGGTGGCTAAGAACCGTCTTTAACTCCAGTTCCACGGGAATCTGATGCCCTCTTCTGACCTCTGCGGCATTGCATGACATGGGTGCACCAACGTACATGCAGACAGTACACTCATACACATAAAAAATAATAAATAAAAAAATAGAATGCTAATAAACCTGCCAAGAAAATACATTCATTTATTGTATCTTGATTAGGGTGCCACTGTGTCCTCACACCACACAAAGTTCTGAGATACAAGGATGATTAAGAGCAGATAGTTTTCTTTCTTTTTTAAAAATCGATTTTTCTTGTCTTTTTGACACAGGGTCTCCCTGTAGCCCCAGCTGTCCTGGAACACACTATATGGCTTTGAACTCACAGAAATCCCCCTGTCTCTGCCTCTCAAGTACTGGGATCAAAGGTGTGCACCACCATGCCCAGTGCATTTTTTTAAAAAATATTATTTTTATTATTTTATGTGTATGAGTATATTGCCTGTGTTATTCAATGTCAGGGTGGGGGGCAGAGGAAGGCATCAGATACCTTGGAACTGGAGTTATGGATGGTTGATGGCTGCCATGTGGTGCTTTTTAAAAAATATTATTTTTATTATTTTATGTGTATGAGTATATTGCCTGTGTTATTCAATGTCAGGGTGGGGGGCAGAGGAAGGCATCAGATACCTTGGAACTGGAGTTATGGATGGTTGATGGCTGCCATGTGGTGCTGGGAACTGAACCCAGGTCCTCTGCAAGAGCAGCCAGTGCTCTTAACCACTGGGCCATCTCTTCAGCCCCAGATAGTTATCTTTAAGAATTACATAGACCAGCACAGAGATAGATGCAAGTGATGCTATTACTAAAACAGCAGCAACAAGGAGGGTAGGATGCAGGTTTGAGTTGCACCATGAATATTACAGAGTTTGTTGGACTCTAAGATGGGGAGAGCTGATGGTTCAGGCGGATGGACAAGCAAAGAAGTAAAGCTATGAGCAGATGGGCATTTTCATTCTAATTACGCTGTCAGTTTTACTTAAGAAGATGTGATGTATTGTTTTAGTTCCCTCCCCCCTTCCTCCTTCCTTCCCTCCCTCTCCTTCCCTCCCTCTCCTTCCCTCCCTCCATTCTTCCCTCCTTCCATGCCTCTTTCCCTTTCTAGTAATCGAACAAAGAGTTTTGTGCAGGTTGGGCAGGGGTTCCTTCCACCCTGAGCCTCACCCCCAGATCTGTGGGCTTCTTTCCTTACACTCTTGACTTTTGATTTCAAGGAATACCAGCACTGCTTTCACAAGACAAAACAAAAGCTTAAGCAAAATCCAAGTGAAAAACAATTTGACTTTAGTGAGATGTATATTTTTGGAAAGTTTGAAACTTTCCACCGACGTCTTGCCAAGATAATGGACATCTTTGCAACCTTCAAGACATATTCAGTCCTGCAAGATTCTAAAATAGAGGGGTTGGAAGACATAGTTACTAAATACCAGGTATTGTAGCTTTAAATACTTTTATCATTGCCTATAAGTAAACTTTAATATTTTTATGCAAACAGTGTTATTTCAAATGACTTAAATAACCAGTCCATAATATAAAATGTAGTCTTTGGATTCTTTAATTATAAGGAAATTAGATTTACTTGAGAATTGTACAACAGTGTTTTTTTTATGTGTGTGGTTACAAGAATGACTTCTTAATAGTTTAAAATTTATCATCTATTAGAAAAAGCATTTTCATTAGTGACAAATGGGAGGTGTTTAAAAAAATTACTACATTTTATCATGGAAAAACAGTTCATTGAAGAATATGTGTATTAGGTGTTACTTGACACCAATTTTTGAGTGACATGTAATTATCTGTGCATTTAAACATTGGATTCACATTTAAAATAAAAAAAGCCAGAGCCAATGAGCTGGCTTAGCAGGGAAAGTGCTTGCTATGCAAGGCTCAACCTGAGGCAGATCCTCAGAACCCACAGTGGAAGGAGATAGCCAATTCTTAATAGCTATATGCAGGCTATGACGTATGCATGTGTGGGCACACACATACACACACACACACACGTACACACACATAACTTGCTCACACACAACAGATAATAATAATAATAATATTAGTAATAATAAAATAGAACCTTTTTTTTGTATCTCTGACATTCCTGATTATTTTGATTTTTCTCTACTTTATCTTGCCAGGCTTGCTATATGATGACTCTTAGTTTTAAAAAGAGGGCACAATGATTTGATAGCACTTTGAAGAATTTTTTAAAAGAAGGTTTACAAAAAATCTGTAAAATAGCAACAACAATAACGAAAAAACAACAAAAAGAACAATTTGCAACCATTTTGAGTTTTTAATACAGACACAATCATTTTTTCTTATTTGCGGATAGTGACACCTTAACTTAACCTCTTACATTTACCCACTTGAATGTGAAAAGGACCATATAACTTGCCACACATTAACTTTTATTTAGGCCAGTACAATAAATCTCTTCCACTTCTGGAGTACATAGGTTTTGAGAGAGGAACAAGGAAAGGTTTGCACAGCAGGAAATGTATGTAGCAGATCCCACCTGTCACCGGAAGGTGGATGAGCCATGCTTTGAAAGGGACAGTTTTTCAAGACAAAGAGAGAATGTATTCATTTACTTATTTTTTGTCTGCAATGTTATGAATTATTTTCTATTTTTAATGGAGAATGACTTTAGAGCTTATTTCAAAGCTTACTTTTGAATGAGAAGGTGAGTTGTACATCTAAGTGAATATAAGAAGTCTCTTCTGACCTGATAAAAGACTGGAAACTTGCTCTGAAAATGTAAAGTGAAATGCTCATGAAGATGGATGCCCAGGACGGTAGTGAGGTCAAATGCCTAGCTCTCTGGAGGCACAAAGAGGGAATTTCCCGTGTCCGCGCCAGTTCAGGAAGTTGAAAATGGTATCGTGGAAGTGAATCCTGTTTGCCTGACTGGCAGGGCCCCGATGACCTTCTGTTTTGCACAAAGAATGATCCTCCATAGATAGCCTTTTGTTTTTGAAGGAGAGAGTTTATTAAGTATACGACAAGGAGGAATAAAAGAAAAAGACAGCAAGAGCTGAAAGAGAGTAGAGCATCAGCTCAGTCACACCATCCGGCATACTCCTACTGGGGCAGGCGGCGGACCAGTCAGCTGCAGCATTTTGTCAACAGAGGGGTTCTCGGTAGGATGTTTTCTCTTGGGTAAGACTTCTAAACAATCAGCTGTTTCCACAGGCATTTTTTTAATCATGGGAGGAACAGTAACTGAGTCTTCTGTTTTGGGAAGTTGCCTGGAAATAACTTCCCTCCTGGCTGTGTTCAATCAAGGGCACAGCTTTTTTTTTCTCTAAGAACTTACCCTTGACTGTTCTCAAGGACGTGTTATTTTCCCCTTGGGCAGCTCTGCTGTTCCCGTTTTCCCTTCTCCCAGGACCAGGAGTCAGATGGGCAGTACAATATCCCTAAACAAGGAGGTCTTGGAGGAAACTCTAAGATAAACTTGCTTGGGTCTGGTCTGAAGTGTGTGTGTGTGTGTGTGTGTGTGTGTGTGTGTGTGTGTGTGTGTGTTGTTGTAATCCCACCTCCAGAGCCGCTTCTTAGTGAGCTCGAACTGCACAGGGCTATTTGGTAAGATAATGTATAGTATACTTCCCGCCCTCTCCGCCACGTCTCTCATCTCTTCGCTCCAGTGGAGAGTCACACAGGACCTGTAGATCCTTTTCCTTCCAACCGCCCCTGGATGAAACAACTCTTATAGTAAGGTTTCCTTGGCTTCTGTTTCACTTCTCTGTGCTGTGCTACTCATTCTATCACCACCTGGAATGATTGCCTTCCCTTTTTTTTTTAAGAAAAGAAAGAATTTATTTATCCTTAAAAGAAAAAAATAACTGGGAATTTATGTACAAATGTAGCCTATTGTTAACAACTTATGTTATTCTTTAAAATGAAAAAAATTTAATGTATTGCTGAGGAAAAAGGTAAGATGGTTTTAACAACATGCTGTCAATCATAATTATTAGTCTCAGACAGTATTGTGATGAAAGGAACTGCACAGTTTATTCAGTTGTCAGACTGCAAAATTCTAACCATGGGCGTTCTAAGTCTTTTGTTTACTACATTAAAAAATTTTTTTTTGTTTTTTTTGTATTAATCTTTTGCACTTTTATAGAACAGCTGTCAATTAAGTTTAGACCCCCTACCCCAACCATGCCCCACCAACTCCTCACCAGACCTCATGTATTCCGCCATACATGATAAGACCTATCCAGTCAATCATTTGCACCCAGATATCTTTAAGTGAAAATTCATCCACTGGAGTCTAGTCAGCCCATCTAAAGATTGTCAGTAGGGCATACTCTCCCTCACCCAGTAGCAATCAGCCTTCATTATTTCTTTTTTTTTAAAGAATTTTTTTAAATTTTATTTATTTTTGTATGTATATGAATGTACTGTCTGCATGCAAGTTTGTGCACCCGTGTCGTGCAATGCCATGGAGGTCAGAAGAGGGTGTCGGATTCCCTTGGAACTGGAGTTCTCCTGGAATTGGAGTTTCAGACGGTTCTCGGCCACCATGTGGGTGCTGGGGATCGAACCCGGGTCCTCTGTAAGAGTGGTCGGTGCTCTTAACCGCTAGGCCATCTCTCTAGCCCCTAGTCTTCATTATTTCTTAGTCTAGGGCTGGCCTGCCACCAATTTCTCTCCTCCCCTCTGGATTATTGGTTAATTGAGTTGGCATGGGTCCTGTGCTCAATGCCACCATTGCCACAAGTTCACATGCGCAAGATTCTGGTGGCCTGATATCCTCTGCTCCCATGTGTTCATGAAACAGTCCTGGCCCTTAAAATCTTTCTGCCTCCTCTTCTGCAATGGTCCCTGAGTCGTGGGTGTGTAAGTTTCAGTATAAGAGTCCTATCTAGGGACAGTCTGCAGTCTCTTAGTCTCTAAAACTTGGCCAGTTGTGTCCTTCTGTGTGCATTGTACTCTGTTGTTCAGGAAGCTTCACCGGTGAGGATTGAGGGATGCATTAATTTTCTTTCTACCTCTCACTCCACTATGCTCCTTGAGACTTAGGTGCAGAGAGAGGTTCAACTGTAGTCATGTCACCCAGGACTGGGCATCTCCCACACGTATAGTCTCTATGTCTGTCCAGTTGTGGAACCCTGATAGCCTCCATCTGTTGTGATAAGCTTCCTCCATGAGTGGTGCACTGTATGCTTGCCATGTTTAGCTTATGATAAGAAATTTCTGTCTAGAGATATGACAGAGCTAGGGTTTTCTCTAGGATCTATGTCCTCAACCACTATGTGTATTTGGTTACGATTACAGCACCACCCATCGGTCCACTCCCATTGAGAGGGCTTTAAGTCCAATTAGGCACATCAAACACACACCAAACAGTGTCAATAGGGGTAGCTTGGTGTGCTGGTTGTTGTGGTTATTATTAGCCTTTAGGGCTGGGTTAGACCATTGATTGGTCTTCTCCCTTAGCAGTTTGCATATTAGCATCTAGGTTTATGTGAACTAAACTTCAGGTAGAAGCTTCCAGGTCAGTTACTGCTCCATTGCTCCAAGTCCTGTGTCTGAAATACATCCTGTCTTCAGCAGTAGGGTCTCACCTGTTAGTTCTGGGAGATAACCAAGAGCTTTGGCAATAGCCTGTGTTATTTTGGGAGTCTCCCTCCATCCCCTTCCTGTCTTCCCCTCTCACACCGTGGCCCCTGTGTGTCCCCGCCTCCTCTCCTCCCAGCTGAACTCTCCCAATTTCCCCACCCTCCTCTGGTAACATCTGTCCCCTACTGTCCTCTTCTTTCAGGTTCTTTCTTTCTTTTTTTTTCACCTCCATGTATCCTTTCCATTTTCCTGGCTCCTAGTGTCATATCAGGATATATACTCATGTATAAGGGTTTGGTTCTACAATCTGCAAATGAGGGAGAACATATTTCATTTCTTTTCTGCATTTGTGTTACTTCACTTAGTATAATACTCTCTAGTTCCATCTATTTACCACACTTTGGTCTTTTCTTACTGCTGAGTAGAAGTCCATTGTGTAAATGTACAACATTTTCATTATCCATTTGTTTTGGTGGTGGGGCATTCAGGTTGTTTTCATTTCTTAGCTATTGTGAAGAGAGCAGCAACAAACATTGATATACAGGTATCCCTACAGTATGATGAGTCCTCTGGATATGTGCCAAGGAGTGGTATAACTGGCTCATATGGTTGATTCATTTTTAGTTTTTGGAGAGTTCTGCACACTGCCTTTCATAGTGGCTGTACTAGTCTGCATTCCTGCCTGTAGTGAATGAGTGTTCCCCTTTCTCCACATCCTGGCCAACACTTGTATTCATTTATTCTCTTTTTTTTTTTTTTTTGATCTTAGCCAGTCTGACTGGGTAAGATGGAAACTTAAAGTGGTTTTTATCTGCATTTCTCTAATTACTAAGGATGTTGAACAGTTTTTATTTCTTCATTTGAGAACTCTCTGTTCAGGTTCATAGCCTGTCATTTTATTTATTGGGTCATTTATTTTCTTATTTCTTTGATTTTTTTGAGTTCTTTGTATATTTTTGATGTTGATCCTCTATCAGATGTGTCACTGGTAAAGACGTCAGTGGGTTTTCTCTTTCCTTCCTTGGTTGTTTCTTTTACTATACAGAAGCTTTGTAGTTTAATGAGGTCCCATTTATTGATTGTTCACCTTAATGCCTGAGCTGCTGATGTCTGATTTAGAAAGTCCTTTCCTATGCCTATATCTTAGGTTGTACTGCCTATGTTTTCTTCAAGGAGTTTCAAAATTTTAGGTTTTATATTGAGGTGTTTGAGCCATTTGGAGTTGATTTTTGTGCACAGTGAAAGATAAGGGTCCAATTTCATTCTTCTACAGGTAGAGATCCAGTTTTGCCAGCACCATTTGTTGAAGATGCTTTTTCCACCATCTTGTGTTCTTGGCACCTTTGTCAAATATCCAGTGGCTGAAATTTCATGTACTCATGTTTGGGTCTCCTATTGTATTCCATTGATCTACATGTCTATTTTTTGTGCCAGTACCACGCTGTTTTTATAACTATAGCTCTGTACTATAATCTGAAATCTGATATGGGGATTGCCCCCAGAGTTCTTTTTGCCCAAGATTGTTTTGCACATCCGGGGGTCTTTTTTTGATTCCATAAGAATTTTAGGATGATTTTTTTCTAGCTCTGTAAAGAATGTCCTGGGTATTTTGATTGGTATTGAATTGAATCTGTACATTGCTTTTGGTAAGATGGTCATTTTCACAATATTGATTTTACCAATCCATGAGGTAGGTCTTTCCATCTCTTTGTATCTTCCTCTATTTCTTTCTTTAAATATTTGAAATTTTCATTGTATAGATCTTCAATGGTTTTGGTTAGGCTTACTCCTAAATATTTTATTTCTTTTGGAGGTGATTGTGAATGGGAGGGTTTCCTGTGTGCTTTTGCTGATTGCTTCCTATTAGAATGTAGAAAGGCAGTTGATTTTTGTAGGTTGATTACATAATCTGCCACTTTTCTGAAAGTATTAATCATTTCTAGCAGCTTTCTGGTGGGGTTATTTGAATGTCTTATGTATAATATTATATGGCCAGCAAAAAGAGATAATATGACCTCTTCTTTTCCAAGTTGGTCAGGAGCCAGGGTTGCTGGGGGGTGCAGGGTGGGGCTAGCACCGCAGGGGGTATTTAGTACTCTATGGTAGAGTGTTTAGCTAGTCTGGCTTAGAAGCTAGTCCAGAGGTCTCAGGCAGATGCTTTGGAGCTGTCTGGGTCAAAGGGGGCAGGAGCCAAAGTTCCTTTCAGTTTTTTTGAGGCATGTATATTCCAATCTCCTGTCCCCAGGTGCGAAGCTGCCTGAGGACAGAGACCCGTCTTTTTTGCTCTATTAATTTCTGTATCTTCAAATTTTGCTTGCATCTGATAGGTGTACAATAAATGTGTGCCAAATAAGTGATTGAAAATATTGTGATTAGTTGTTTTAAAGTGTCTAATAATTTCATTTGTTTAACTTAGTACACTTAAGTGACCATGGGATCCAACCATCGTGCATGGTTTCCTCTGGTCTTCAAATCTTTTAAAATCATTACATTAAAATTAATTAATGTAGCTTCTCCACAGTTCTCTTAGATATTTGTACACTGCACTTTCATGCAAAATATCCAAGTATTACTAGTCCTCTACAAGTGAAGGCAGTATGAAAGAGTAGTTCGTTTTAACCAGTAAACTTGATTCTAAAAGTTGTGAAGTTTGTGCATTTTTGTCTATTAAGAGATTTGAATGATGCTTAAGTAGAAATGACTTTGAAGATATGTGGAAGGAGGCCCAATATTCTTCATGAAAATTATATGCCTCTGTCAACAGTGTGGGGCTCTGAGTTTGAGAAAGGCTTAGTACCTGGTTAAGAATGATCACAGAGCTTTAAAGCTCATCATTCAGAGTAAACAAAACTTCTGATAATAGCATTTTCAAGGAGATGAATTGCCTAATTTGTACTTTCATAGTCACAGACTGTAGCTTCACAGGACAGCAGGAAGCAGTTAATTCTAGAGAGTTTTAAAGTGGTAGACTGTGGTTTGACATTTTATTTTAAATATGTGAGGTTTGGGAGGTGACATCTCTTCTGTGGGTCTTATAGTATCATCCTTTTTGTCCTATCTTGTGAGTATTCTGTTAAAGGCTTATCTATTTGTTGAGATTAAGCTTTTCAACAAAAGAATATTTTAGTCATTTCTGCTCTGGGATTCTTTTTGAATTATTTTAGATGTGATTAGTAAATAAAACTTGAAGAAATACATGCTTCTCTTCAGATGTGATTTTTTAAAAAAATTTTTTTTTAATTTTATTTATTTCGGTATGTATATCAATGTACTGTCTGCATGCAGGTTTGTGCACCCATGTCGTGCAATGCCGCGGAGGTCAGAAGAGGGTCTCGGATTCCCCTGGAACTGGAGTTCTCCTGGAACTGGAGTTTCAGACTGCTCTCGGCCGCCATGTGGGTGCTGGGGATCGAACCCGGGTCCTCTGCAAGAGCGGTCAGCGCTCTTAACCGCTAGGCCATCTCTCCAGCCCTCAGATGTGATTTTAATTGTATACATTTTTTCAAAAATTTATAAAACCATGTGACAGCACTTCCCAAATTATTCCTTTGGGTGAAGAATGTCAGCATTTTATTGCCTGTAAAATAATTACCACCAAGTGATGTGAGAATTAGAGAAATAAAGCTTCTTTAAAACAGATTATTTGGGGAATAACTTTATAAGTTCTGCATTTAAGGATAGACATTAAGTATTTAAATAACAATGAAACATTGTCTTATTTTTTTCATATCATTTTAGGACATTGTTGCAACCATAAAGAAAAAGGAATATAATTTCTTAGATCAGCGGAAAATGGACTTTGACCAAGATTATGAAGAGTTTTGCAAGGAGACTAAGGACCTTCATGTAGGTAGCATATTAAAATTCCTGTGGACAGTCACATGCTTGTTTGGTCTTTTCTGCAGTGCTGCTAATCATTATCCATTCAGCAGGAAGAGGAATCTTCATCACAGAGGTGACCTACAGCAACCTCAGCCTGTGTTCTGTGATTTCAGATGAATAATTGAGGATTCCTTTCCCTGGATTAAAGGGTCATAAATATAGCGTTGGATAATGATTTGTAATCACAGACTTCTGTGTTCTTCCATCTTAGTTCTTAGGAAGTGAACTTTCATCTTATGAAATGCTGCATAGCTTTCTTAGACTGGGGCATTTGTTTTCATTTGTAACTGTAAAATAATGATTATGATTAGAGATAACCAAGGCAGACGGGTGGCCATGTCTGGAAGATCCCAAAGGCAGGGCTGCGGCTGTCCTTAGCAACTGTGGTGCCTGGGCCTCTCTTGTTCTCAAAATCCCTTTCTTTCTACTCCTCTTTACTCACTGACCAGCTAGCTTGGCTTTTTTTTTTTTTTTAACCCTTTCTGGCCAGCACAGCCATTATTAATGTCATTGAAGCAGCCCAGCTCCAGGCTCCTGGGCAAGGGTTTGGGTGATAGTCCTAGGCAGTGGGGTGCATAGTCTAGAGCCTATCAGCTGTGGGATTATGCAGTAAATAAAGGCTGGATAGACTTACTAGGACTAGTTGGGAATCTTTGTTAGAAAAAGTGGGTGAGGGAGGGAAAGCTGGGAAGACAACTTGATAGCTGTCTGTCATAATTCATATGCAGGGTTCTTTCAATCCAAGGAGATGCAAGTATACATCTTTATAAGAAGAAAATGGGACTGGGGAGAGAGCTCCAGCTGTAAAGGGCTTGCCTTGTAATCAAGGACTCTGAGGTTAATTTCTAGAGCCTATGTACAAATAAAATTAAAACTAAACAACAGCAATAACCTCTTAAAACCAAAAACCTGAGTGTGGCAGCACAATTTTGTAATATCAGCAGAGGGGCGATGAAGGCAGATAGACCTCTGGGGCTCGCTAGCTGGTTAGCCTAGCCTATTTGATCAATTCTAAGCCAGTGAGAGATCCTGTCTCATAGAAACATGGACAATGAGCTGGGGACGGTGGTGCATGCCTTTAATCCCAGCACTTGGGAGGCAGAGGCAGGTTGATCTCTGTGAGTTGAAGGCTAGCCTGGTCTACAGAGCGAGTTCCAGGGAAGCTGGCACTACAGAGAGATGTTGGCTCAAAAATACCAAAAAAAAAAAAAAAATATCACATTCAAAATCTACCCTCATGTCTCCTCTCTAAAAGGTACCCTATGTAAAATATCTACCTTGGGGCTGGAGAGATAGCCTAGCGGTTAAGAGCACCAACTGCACTTGCAGAGAACCCGGGTTCGATCCCCAGCACCCACATGGCAGCTAAGAACCGTCTGTAACTCCAATTCCAGGAGAATTTCAGTTCCAGGGGAATCCGAGACCCTCTTTTGACCTCCACAGCATTGCACGACATGGGTGCACAAACCTACATGCAGACAGTACATTCATGCACCTACAAAAATAAATAAAAATTAAAAAAAAATCTACCTTAACTGTCCAGACACCATAATGGCCACTCGGTCACATACAGCCTCTGCCTCTTCCATATAATGAGTAGTCAGAATAGCAGCCCGCTTTCTGTTTTTAAATGCAGTTCGAATTGCTCGCCTATAAAACATGAATAAAATTTATGTAAGAAAAATATATCCATTTGCTAATGGAAATAAATTTTTCAAAATNCTACACAAGAAATACTTACAACTGGGTAATTGGCACTAGCATCCACAGATGAGGGATACCATTCGTCGTTTGTTTTTCTGGGACTGTGTTACTTCACTCAGCATGATGTCCTCTAGCTCCAGCCATTTTCCTGCAAAGCTCGTGATGTCGTCTTTCTTTACTGCTGCATAGAACTCCATTGTGTAGATGTAACACATTTTCTCTATCCACTCGTCAGTTGAGGGGCATTTAGGTTGGTTCCAGCTCCTTGCTATTGTGAAGAGAGCTGCAATAAACATGGCCTTGCATGTATCTCTGTGGTGGGGTGAGTCTTGAGGGTACATGCCCAGGAGTGGTATGGCTGGGTCGGATGGCAAGTTCATTCCAAGTCTTCCAAGGGTTCTCCACACTGCTTTCCATAGTGGCTGTACGAGTTTACATTCCCACCAGCAGTGGATGAGTGTTCCTCTTTCCCCACAACCTCTCCAGCACTTGGTATCATTTGTTTTCTTGGTCCTAGCCAGTCTTATTGGAGTAAGATGATATCTTAAAGTGGTTTTGATTTGCAGTGGTCTTGATTCTGTGTTCATTGGCCGGTGTCCATTGGTCAAGCCTCGTCTCTGTATTTCTCCAGAGGTTCTGATCACACGTTCTCAGGAGCTTATTGTAAACATGGTAAACATCTTGAGGGCAGGAACCGTGTTGTCTGAGTTTGTTAATAAGAAGATGTAGGCTGGGCGTGGTGGCGCACGCCTTTAATCCTAGCACTTGGGAGGCAGAGGCAGGTGGATCTTTGTGAGTGGCCTGGTCTACAGGCCAGCCTGGTCTACAGAGTGTGTTCCAGGACAGCTGGGACTACAGGGAGACCCTGTCTCTAAAAGACCAAAAAAAAGAAGATGTAGACATAATCCAATGAAGCAATCATTTACTGTGTAGCAATGGTGCATTAAGCTGCTATGCTGTCGGTTGTAGATGGAGAAAAATTTCACTCTTGAAGCAGGTTTGTCTTCAGAACTCACAGTCAGACAGAAATCATGAATGTGAATAGATGGACAGAGAAATGAACACAGCATCAAAAGGGAAGGAGAAGATAAACATAGCATCAGAAATGTGTGGGGAGAAGTGACAGTTACAAATGAATGATATTCTGATGCTGTAAAAAGATAGAAACTTATGGGGTGACAGGCTTTTAAAACATGCATATAATCTGATCACTGCTATACCTCATAAAACAGGATGTGAAGCTAGGAGAAAATAACCCTATCTTTTACTTGTCTGGGGTTAAGAACTGCTTCAGGAAGGAGGTTGCCATGATTGATGGTTGGAGTATGGGTGTCAACAATGGAGCAGGAATAAATACGGAAGGGATGCCATGCCTTCTCAGGAGACTGAGAATGCCCTCTTGTAAGTGTTCTGCAATCTGGTTTTAAAGCATTAGTTATATATATTGGTTCCTCTTCTCTTCCATCTTTTCTTTTTTCTAAATTCAACATATATTTAGCTCATTTTTATCTCAGAAATGGTCCAGTTTTGAATCTGACTTGCCAAGTTTTTGTTTAAGTTCTTTATTCCTTTCTTTATTCTCTTTCTCTTAACTAATAATTTTACATTCTTTACTTGAAATAAACCTACTCTCATGAATTCAGTCATTATCTCTGTAAAACGGGCATATCTGCACTCCCAAGGTTCTAGATGGGGGAAGTGGGCGCAATGAACCTTACAAGGAATGGAGAGGCTCAAGTGAAAAGAAGTGGGCACTCCAGGGTTCAGGAATGATTGGGATCAGAATTGTGTGCAGAGGCCAGCTGGCAAGAGGATGAGAGCCTGTCAGCTTGTCCTGACCTATATCCAGGTTGGTACTAACAGTCCCAGGAGGGGCAGTATATCAAAGCCACACAGGTGGGGTGTTGGATGAAGCAGGGTGATTCCATCAGATGAGAGAATGTGCTGTTTAGAAAAAGGACATACTATTGAGGTGCCTAGCCCAACTGAGGGAACATGAAATGGGGAGCAGAGAGCATGTACTTAGTAGGAAGTCAAGACAGTACAGTAGCACCCCCAGGGAATGTGCGACCTTCATTCTAGGTTTAGAATAAATCTACAGCTCAGAGACCAAAGAATACTGATTCAAAGTCTTGGATGTTCACCGAAAGCTTAACTGAGGCCTCTGGAGTGGTAGGGACAACTAGTCAGTAGTGTTGGGGCTCAGGAGAGACTTACCCATGTCTGTCTCAGCAGAAGTGGAAGGATCTTAAATGCTCTGGCTCTGTACGGTTCATACATAGACATTTCATTACTGAAAAAATTTAGATATTTTTAGTTAGGCAACTGAGTAACTCTTAATTGCAAGAAAACTTCCTGACTTTAGATGTCATCTTTACAGTAAAAATAACATATTAAAGGAAATACACATTTTGATTTTTTAAATTTATTCTTATATGTGTATGAATGTACTGTCTGCATGTAGGTCTGTGCACCCGTGTCGTGCAATGCCGCGGAGGTCAGAAGAGGGTGTCGGATTCCCTTGGAACTGGGACTAAAGACAATTTTCAGCCGCCATGTGGGTGCTGGGGATCGGACCCGGGCCTTCTGCAAGAGCAGTCGGCATTCTTAACCACTAGGCCATCTCTCCAGCCCCAGAAATACATATTTTGAATGGAAGTCATGGGAAATATTGAGGACAAAGAGAGATTGTGACAGCCAAGAGACTGTTCATCTGCAGGGCCTTGGTGCTTGGGGCAGGGAACTCAGCAGTGTGTCCCCGGCATCTCTGTTCTCTTCTGTTCCTGGAATTTTTGGTGGTGCCTGGATTTTGTCAGCTGGGTGTCTTGCCAAACCACTTCTGACTTAATTGTCTCAAACTTGCCATGTTTTAATTCTAATCTTATCAAACTGGTCTCCTTATTTTCACACTGCATCAATTAATGCTGTATTTACATTTGTGGAGGCCCCGAGCTTTAGTCTGGTGTTCTGAGCACAAAGGACTGATTGGGACTGTACCTTGAAGCAGAATAGAAAGTTACAAAATGATGTTTTGAGTTTTATTTAGTTAAATTTATATTTAAATTATAACTCTGAACTGAATCTTAGAATGAGTAAAGAACAAATTATGTATATTTTTGGTTCATTTTTGGGGGTTCAAAAGATTGTACCAGCCATGTAGGAGGTGCATGACCCTATGGAAACAGAGTCTTACAGCCTCCTGGGACCTTGCTTATATGTACCTACAGCAATGGAGTCAGCACGCACAAGAGCCATGCAAACTCAAGAAGCTAAATAATCAGCACAGAACTGGGGAAACGGGCAGCTGGCCCCGATCTTAGCTGAAGAACTATGGGCAGCTGATTACTGTTGGGTGAAGGAGAGTTGATCGTCTTTAATGATAGGGGGACTAGATCCCAGTGGATGAACTTGTACTGAGGGGACATATGGATACACTAACTTGACTTTATAGGCCTTAACATATATGACAGAATGCACAAAATCTAGTGGGGTGGTATATGGGGGAGTCTAGATGGACGGTGTATAAAGATGATTAAGATACTTTGTATGAAATGCACAAAAATTCAATAAAGTACATATGAAAATTGTATAACAACATGAGGTATATGAGGTTCTTAGGACAGCCCATACGAACATTTTAGAAAATATTCCTGTGGCATTCAGGTCTCTGTTTATTTATGACTTCTGGACATCTCATTGCCCTTTAAGTTCATTAAACTTCCTGTTACATTTTGCCTCCCCTTATAGGTGCTTGTAAGGAAAGGCTTGGGCTTCTCTTTTCTTCTATTGTGAAACTCTTACTGTTTCTTTTTTTTAATGACCTCTCCAACCATGTGCTTAGCTGTGTGTTACAGTGCCATGCTTGGATTCCCTCCTGTTTCTCACTGTTTCTTGTAATTTCAGCACTTTTGGGGGGGGCAGATGCAGGAGGATTTCGAATTTGAGTCTAGTCTGGGGAACATAGCAAGACCTGTTTCAAAAAAAAAAAAATCCCAGCACTAATTTATCCTTCATAATCGTATTCTGTTCTATTTTAGGATGAATTACAGAAGTTCATGGATGTTACATTTGAAAAGATTCAAAGTACGAATCAAGCTCTGAGCATGCTGAAGAAATTTGAAAGGTAAATATTGGAAATAGCCGGGTGTGGTGGTGCACACCTTTAATCCTAGCACTCGGGAGGCAGAGGCAGGCGGATCTTTGTGAGTTCAAGGCCAGTCTGGTCTACAGAGTGAGTTCCAGAACAGCTGGGGCTACAGGGAGACCCTGTTTCGAAAAGACCAAAAAAATATATTGGAAATAACTTTCCAAATTCCATTTTCTAAACTTGGAATAATATGAACACAGTTTAGCTTCTTTTTTTTATAACTTATCTCTTATTATCATTATGACTATTATTATAATTTCATATTCTAATATGAAGAAAAGCCTCTCTTGACAGCCTGAGTCACAAGGTCAGAGTTTTTAAGTTTTCCCAAGGTTTAAGAAGATTAATTCCTTGAAGGATTAAAGATTTTGCTTTATTCCTGCCAATAGAGAATACTCTTAGCTCTGAAGTAGCCTTTAGTAATACTGCCTAATGTTTAATAATCAGAAAAAAATTCTTCCCAAGTTAATAGTTTTGCCTGCTTTGCAAGGATTGATACTGTTTTAGTTCTTTAAGTGTTCTGTACCACCACTTCATCCTTCTTCATTAGCATGTTTTAAAATGAATGCTAACAAATAAGATTAACAGATATTTTCCCATTAATTCAAGCCTTTCACCTTTTTGTGTGTGTTTTTCAATTAGATTGAATATACCTAATCTTGGTATTGAGGAAAAATACCAAGTGCTCTTCCAGAACTTTGGGGCTGACATCGACATGATTTCTAAGCTGTATTCGAAGCAGAAATATGATCCTCCCTTGGCTCGCAACCAGCCTCCCATAGCTGGGAAGATCTTGTGGGCCCGGCAGCTGTTCTGTAGGCTGGAGCAGCCCCTGCGGCAGTTCCAGGAGCATCCCGCAGTGCTGAAGAGAGAAGAGGCCAAACCCATAATCCGGAGTTACAACAGGATAGCCAAGGTCCTCCTGGAGTTTGAGGTTCTCTACCACAGGGCCTGGCTTCAGCAGGTAAACCCTTGAAGGGATGGTCCCTAAGTAGTTTCTACTGTCTAAACAGAGGGAACCTTTACCTGTCATTTGACAGGATAGTTGATGAACTCATTTGGCTAAATCTAAAAAAAAATAATCAAAGAATATAACATATACACGGCAGAAAAAAATTATTAATATGAGGAAGATCATAAGATAGGTAACAAAAATCCATATTTATATAACTTATAATCTCTTCAGTGAGAAACTCATGTAGGGTTTTACTGCTTTGTTGGTTAGGGTTTCTTTTTAAAAGTTCCTTAAAATTTTTAAAGATCTTGGCTGCTGGGGACATAGCTCAGTGAAGAACATTTGCTTAGCATACATGAGATGTTGGATTTTTATTCCCAGCACACACACACACACACACACACACACACACACACACACACACACGGAAGATCCTGAATGTTCCAGCAACCACCAACATGCCTGTTAAAAGCAGTCCTATGCTTATTTGGCTGTATCACTATTTCATCAAGATAAACCTGACTAATCCTTGCATTTCTTTGTAGATTAAAAAGAAGTGATTGCTCCATAGCCTATGTTCACTGAATTTCTAGATAATTGAAAACTGAGTTTAGTAAGGTTTGTGAATTTTTTTTTTTTTTTTTTAAATTTTTTTTTTTTTTTTTTTTTTTTTTTTTTTTTTTTTTTTTTTTTTTTTTTTTTTTTTTTTTTTTTTTTGTTAATTTTTTTTATATTCTATGTCGTACTGTGTGTAGAATGTACTGTCTGCATGCAGGTCCTGTGCACCCGTTCGTGCAAATGCCGCGGCGGTCAGCAGACGGGTTTCGGCATCCCCCTGGAACTGGTCGTTTCGCCGACGGTTCTCACCCGTCTGCCAGTGCTAACGCACGTGTGCGTGGGGATCGAACCCCCGGTCCTCTGTAAGAGCGTCGGCGCGCTCTTAACCGCTAGGCCATCTCTCCAGCCCCGGTTTGTTGAATTGTTTAAACAATTAAAAATTTTTTTTTTTTTTTTTTTTTTTTCCTTTTGTTCTTTCTTTCTCTTTTCCATCCCCCTCCCTCCTCCAAATCCTCCCACTGCCCCTCCCACTCTCTCTCAATTTATTGCCTCTTTTTAGTTATTATTCTTACCTGTATACATATGTAATACACACACACACACACACACACACACACACACACACACACACTACTGAGTCATTTAGTGCTGTTCTTATGTCCAGCTGTTTACAGCCAACCACTTGGGACTGAATAGCTTATAAGGGAACTGGTCCCCGGAGAAAACTGATTTCCCTCTCTCAGAGCCATTGACTGCCTATAGCTTTCCATTAGTTGTGAGACCTTGTGTACTTTTCCCCCATCCAGGCCTACATGTCAGCTGATACTGTTATTATGCAGGTCTGTTGTTTAGGCAGCTGCTGTGAAACTTATATTAGGAAAAATAACTGTGCAGGTGTAAAGATATCAAGGACCTGATACTTCTTATAAGGTCACCTTCACTACAGCAACTGTCTGTTTTTCTGGTTTGTGACAGTCACAAATGAAATTTTTTATTCAGTTGACTATGCAATTTTACCACCAAGAACCTGCAGGGAATTTTCTAGAGGGAATTTAGAGTGAGTAATGCCATTGCCTTGGATGGAGGAAGCTCTAATCCATGCAAGAACACTGAATGATGCTGGGTATTAGGGGTCGCTGTCCCAGATACTCTGTACATTGGACCCTCTGAGAGCAATAATGCTGATTTCTCTCTGCAGATTGAAGAAATTCATGTAGGTCTTTCAGCTTCTTTGTTGGTGAAGGCTCCAGACACAGGGGAATTGTTTGTGAACTTCGATCCTCAGATATTAATCTTATTTAGAGAAACAGAGTGCATGGCCCAGATGGGTCTGGCGGTCTCACCGTTTGCAGCTGCCCTCTACCGGAAGCGAGACACATACAAAAATAACTTCAGTAACATGAAGGTATAGTACTTTGACCTCNGTCTGTGCACCCGTGTCGTGCAATGCCGCGGAGGTCAGAAGAGGGTGTCGGATTCCCCTGGAACTGGAGTTTCAGACGGTTCTCAGCCGCCATGTGGGTGCTGGGGATCGAACCCGGGTCCTCTGTAAGAGCGGTCGGCGCTCTTAACCGCTAGGCCATCTCTCCAGCCCCGGTTTGTGAATTTTTAAACAATTAAAAATTGTACTTTTTGAGAATTCCATGTATATGTACTGTTTTTATCTTGCTTCCATCCCCCCTCCCTCCAAATCCTCCCATGCCCCTCCCACTCTCTCTCAATTTATTGCCTCTTTTTAGTTATTATTCTTACCTGTATACATATGTACATACACACACACACACACACACACACACACACACACACACACTACTGAGTCAATTTAGTGCTGTTCTTATGTCCAGCTGTTTACAGCCAACCACTTGGGACTGAATAGCTTATAAGGGAACTGGTCCCCGGAGAAGACTGATTTTCCCTCTCTCAGCAGCCATTGACTGCCTATAGCTTTCCATTAGTTGTGAGACCTTGTGTACTTTTCCCCCATCCAGGCCTACATGTCAGCTGATACTGTTATTATGCAGGTCTTGTTTAGGCAGCTGCTGTGAAACTTATATTAGGAAAAATAACTGTGCAGGTGTAAAGATATCAAGGACCTGATACTTCTTATAAGGTCACCTTCACTACAGCAACTGTCTGTTTTTCTGGTTTGTGACAGTCACAAATGAAATTTTTTATTCAGTTGACTATGCAATTTTACCACCAAGAACCTGCAGGGAATTTTCTAGAGGGAATTTAGAGTGAGTAATGCCATTGCCTTGGATGGAGGAAGCTCTAATCCATGCAAGAACACTGAATGATGCTGGGTATTAGGGGTCGCTGTCCCAGATACTCTGTACATTGGACCCTCTGAGAGCAATAATGCTGATTTCTCTCTGCAGATTGAAGAAATTCATGTAGGTCTTTCAGCTTCTTTGTTGGTGAAGGCTCCAGACACAGGGGAATTGTTTGTGAACTTCGATCCTCAGATATTAATCTTATTTAGAGAAACAGAGTGCATGGCCCAGATGGGTCTGGCGGTCTCACCGTTTGCAGCTGCCCTCTACCGGAAGCGAGACACATACAAAAATAACTTCAGTAACATGAAGGTATAGTACTTTGACCTCCCTCCTTCTTGGACAGCTCTAGAGAACACTGATCATTTTTTCCATTTTCTTGTGCATGTGTGTATGTGGTATAGATGTGTGCATGCATGTTTGCATGTGTGTGGACATGTGTGTGGGTGCATGTGCACATGTTTGCACATGCATGTGGAGGTTGATAGTAGGAATATCTTTGATCACTCTTCCACCTTATCATTGAGCCAGGGTCTCTCAGTCAAACGCAGAGCTTGCCAATGTGACTGGCATTGCTGGTCAGCTTGCCCTGAGGATCTTTTGTTTTCACCTTCCAAGTCTTAAATTACAGGTGGGCTGCCCAGAACTTACATGGGTTCTGAGGATCTTCCTGCCTGCATGGCAAGCACTTAAACTGCTGAGCCATCCCCCCAGTCCTTGGAGTACATTTAAAAATCAGATGGTGTGTCAGGATATGGTCAAGATTAAGGAAGTGCAAGGAATGCCCATCAGTCTCTGAGGCAAGGCTGCAGTGTCAGTGATGTGAGCCATCACAGATCTCGTAGGGTGAAACTGAAAGTTTGGCTTAATTCTGAGTCACAAAAATCACTGGAGGATTTTTTTAAAGTTTTTTTTTAATTTTTATTTATTTCCGTATGTGTATGAATGTACTGTCTGCATGTAGGTTTGTGCACCCATGTCGTGCAATGCCTCGGAGGTCAGGAGAGGGTGTCGGATTCCCCTGGAACTGGAGTTCTCCTGGAATTGGAGTTACAGACGGTTCTCAGACGCCATGTGGGTGCCGGGGATCGAACCCAGTACTGGAGGATTTTTGAACTGGAGAAAAAAGCATGCTTTCATTCATAATAAAAACTTGCTATTGGATGGCTGGGTAGAAAGTGTGCTTTAATTGTGATAAAAGTATCAGTGGGAAGCCAATGTTTTTGGCTGTTGGATTGATCCAGGATGGAGAATAATGACACCCCTAAGTATAATGGTCACAGAGTTGGTCAGAGAATTAGAGTTATGTTAACAGGCAGGTTAAAAGGGATCTTGAGGATAGCTGAAGTAGTGCTAGTTCAAATTGCCAAGAAGGATGTATTCTATACAGCTTGCACAATAGCATACAGTGAGTGACCTTGAGTATATGTCTTATTTGTTAAGAAGATAAAGACTTTAACTAATTTATTGCAAGGGACAGATTGGAATCCATAGTTCCTGTCCTAAGTATGAGAGTCAAGTGGAAATGGTATCCTTGCAATTAGATACAAGTCTGGAGCTCAGTAGACATTTGAGGTGGGGCATACTTTTGAGAGCCAGAAGACTAGAGCTTCTGCTAATGGCACTGTCCTGCATGAAGACTCTTAGGGAGAAACTGAGACAGAAAAGAGTAGAGAGCCAGTGGATCAGACATGTGGCTTCTCCAGTATTAATAGATCTAAGAGAAGAGGACAAATAAGCAAATAAATAGGCTTGGACTTTGATGTGAGATGAAACCAAGTGTCATGGAAGCCAAGGGCAAGAATAGCATCACAAGGGAAGGACTGGTCACCCCTACAATTACCCCTGCTTGGAGGATAAGAAAGAGGAGGTCAGTGATGCAGCTATGTACTGGACAGCACAGAAACCGTTATTAAAACATCATAGTAAGCCAACCATGGTAGCACATGCCTGCCATCTCAGCATGTCAGAGGTGGAGGCAAGAGAACTGGAAGTTCAGTGTCTTCCTTCTTTCCTCCCCACCTCCTCATTTTACTGTAGTGGGGTTGGAACCCGAGTGTCACACGTGCAAGTGCACGTGTACTTCAACTGAGTTATATCCTCAGCTCTCTTTGCATTTTGTGTTTTAGTGTCACACGTGCAAGTGCACATGCACTTCAATTGAGTTATATCCTCAGCTCTCTTTGCATTTTGTGTTTTAGGACAGCATCTCACTGAGTTGCCCAGGGTGGCCTTGCACTCACTCTGTAGTCCAGGCTGGCCTTCAACTTGTGAACCTTCTTCTTAAGCCTTACAAGTAGCTGGGATTATAGAGCTGCATGCCTCCTTGCTGAGTTTATTTTAATCCTCTTCATGCTTATTATTTAATTTAATCTTTCTTGCCACCATGAGGGGAAAGTGGGATAAAATACTAGGTGGCTCAGAGAAATTAAGTGTCGTAGACAAGGGTTTAAAGCTAAGTGGCAGAATTAGGACCAGAACCCAGACTTGTCATTTACTGTCTTCCCACTATTTTTATGTTAAAAAATTAATATTTGGGGCTGGAGAGATGGCTCAGATGTTAAGAATACCTGCTGCTCTTGCAGGTGACCCAGGTTTGGTTCCCAGCACCCGTGTGGCACCCAATAGCCTTCCTTAGCTGTAGTTCCAGGGGATCTGATGCACCTTCTGGCCTCTGTAGGCATTGTATGGCATGGGTTCACTTACAAGCAAGTAAAACACACATATACATAAAATAAAAGTAAATAAAAATTGAAAGTTATTAAGGGGCTGGAGAAATGGCTCAGTGGTTAAGAACAATGACTGTTCTCACAGAAGACCCAGGTTCAATTCCTGGCTAACAACCATCTATGGCTCCACTCCAGGAGATCTAATACTCTTCTGAGGCAGTCATTGCCTGACATAGGCATATTCATACACATGCAGGCAATGCATTCATATGCACAAAATAAAAATAATAAATTATATATATTGGTCTTTTTTATTTTTTTTATTAATTTTTATTTATTTCTGTATGTGTATGAATGTACTGTCTGCATGCAAGTCTGTGCACCCGTGTCGTGCAATGCCGCGGAGGTCAGAAGAGGGTCTCGGATTCCCCTGGAACTGGAGTTCTCCTGGAATTGGAGTTTCAGACGGTTCTCAGCCACCATGTGGGTGCTTGGGATCGAACCCGGGTCCTCTGTAAGAGCGGTCGGTGCTCTTAACCGCTAGGCCATCTCTCTAGCCCAATATATATTGGTCTTTAAAAAAAATTTTATTTATTTATGTGTATGAATGTACTGTCTGCATGTAGGTCTGTGCACCCATGTCGTGCAATGCCACAGAGGTCAGAAGAGGGTGTCAGATTCCCCTGGAACTGGAATTCTCCTGGAATTGGAGTTACAGACGATTTTCAGCCACCATGTGGGTGCTGGGGATCGAACCCGGGTCCTCTGCAAGAGCAGCCAGTGCTCTTAACCACTAGGCTATCTCTCCAGCCCTATATATTGGTCTTTTTGAGACAAGGTCTCCCTGTAGCTCCAGCTGTCCTGGAACTCACTCTGTAGACCAGGCTGGCCTTGAACTCACAAAGATACACCTGCCTCTGCTTCCTGAGTGCTAGGATTAAAGGCGTGTGCCACCATGCCCGGCAGATAAATAAAATGTTTTAAAAAAGAATTTATTGGCTTTGGATAGACACACTCAAATGTGGACCCATAAAATACTAATTATCCTGTGGAGATTGTCTTTTAAATTCTTTAATGTTAGAAAAAACACCTAAGCAATCTATATATTTACAAAGATATGTTTTACTATGAATTATATTTATATAATCATAAAGATACTAATGATAATTTTTCTCTCAGAAATTTTATCTCATCTCCATGTTACAAGTAACATACAACTATGATATATAGGGATGTTTAGCAAATTTTCCATTATTTCTCACTAGTTCTCATGGTTCTGTGTTGGAAGGATGTAAGTGAGTGTTGAATGATATGTTACACTGGTGTTACAGACTAAGGTATCTATTCATGAACTTCTAATATTGACTCTTCAGGCTAGTAGACTGTCTTATATCACTACTCAGGAGCAAGTGCTACCCTGAATACGAGGCCAACTGGCCTTCATGACAGCCCCAGATGTCTCACAGGATGTCTCTTGTGTCATAAGGGTTCCATATGCCCATCCAGATTCAGTGGAAGGTACAAAGACCTAACCCCATGAGAAGAGGAGGAGGCAGAAAATGTTTTAAAACTTCTACAGTGCTAACAATTTGAACACATAAATTATCATCTGGTTGACATTCATTATGTCTTGAAGACTGAGAGAGTTAAAAGTCCCTGTGTAACATGGCTGGCTAGTAAGAACATATCTATTGGCCCATTTGGGGACCATTGAAAGCCCCTAGGTGCAATGCTATTGTCCTGGGTATGTGCAGAGTTTCCAGGCTTCTACAGTTATGCAAAAGTAGCTGACAGTTTGTTTTATCCATCTTTTTCTTGGAAGTTGTTGAAAGTGGAAAGGGATGATCTAAGTGGGCTAATGGTGAGACGTATTCGTTCTGAACCCAATCTGATCTGGATTCAAACCATTATCTCTGGGTAAATGACTTTACTGTCTAAGACTCAGTTTCTCATTTGTGAAAAGGATGAATAAAAGTTCCTGGGTTTAAAGGAATAAAGGTGAGAAGTAGAAAGCCTGCTGGAGAGAGGTTCTAAGAACCATCTTCCAGATAGAATAAGTGGTGGACAGTGGAAAGCAGTAAGCAGCGACTGAAAGCTGCAGGAAATGTATAAGTAGCTGCTAATAGAATCAGCAGATTGAGACTTTTCTCAAGTGGCTTTCATGGAAATTGAAAGGGTATTACAGAAAATGTGGAGAAGTATTACAGGAAGAAAAGATTGTGGAGCTCATTTGGGAGATGTTAGGTTTAACGACATTCTCAAAGGCCACCAGGTTTTCTTATAGCCTGGTGCCAGGTTTCTCAGAATCAGGAATATTAATTGTAACACTATTGTATATATCATTTTTCAAACAGACATCTAGGGATCATTTCCGTCATACAGCATCTTGGACTTAGTACTCCAGTGAAAACATTTTAGGAAATTTTGATCTGACATTAAGGTAATTTCCGGTACAAATGAACATAGGCTGGAAACGATTTGCATTCTGGAAGTATATTGAAGTACCCTGAAAGGAAGGTTGGAAACCTTTAGCAAGGCTTGTTTGAAAATTATAACATGGGACAGAACTGGGACATAGTTTGATTTTATACTACAAGTAATTAAAAAAATCATTATTTTTTTATTGATATTTTGTGTATTTTGTATATCATCTTTCATTCCAATTTAGACATATTCTAATACTTCCCCCTCTCCCTCCCCCCATCCCAGTTTATGCATTTTGCCATACATGTCTTGCATCTTTCTCCCAGTCTTTCCAAGGATTTTTTTTTTCTGCAGAGGCTTGCTGTTTTGGGCAGAATTTAACTGTATCACTCAGTTCTTTGACCCAGTCCTTATGTTGTTGTTGTTCCCTCCCCTTTGTATTGCTCCAAAATATGTCTATATAAACATCACATATGTATCAAAATTATGACCTCTGAGAATAAACTGTATGTTAATTCCAAAATATGTTTTGGTGTTCACATTTTTCCCTTTAATTTTATATTACTCTAAAATATGAATACATATCTTTCACCCATATATGGTAATTACAATGTCTGAAAATAAGTGGTAGGTCAATTCTAGAGCTCATTAAGAGATTCACATTACAACAGCACAGTTGCTTTCAATGATAAAAAATATAACAATAATGTTGCTCAGCTTGCCTTTCAACTGGGTATTTGGTGTTAGGATCCACAAATGAGGGAAACCATCACCTTTTTTTTTTTTCTGGGACTGTGTTATTTCACTTAGCATAGTGGTTACAAGTTCCATCCATTTGCCATTACAGGTAATTTTTTTTTAAATTAGTTTTTATTGATGCTTTGTGCATTTCATACATTTTTTCCAATTCAGTTCAGGCTTATTTCCCTTTCCCTCCCCCCCACCCCCACCCCATCCCAGATCATGCATTCTGCCATAACTGTCCTGCATCTTTCTCTCAGTTTTTTTTTTTTTTTCATTTTTAGCTATAAGTGATAATCCAGGAATAGAAGCATCCTTCATGAAAAACCATGTGCAGGCTGTTGTGCCCAACACCTACAGCCCCACCATCAGTGGGGGGATGACAGGTTGTTTGTTCAATCAGTCGTATCAACTGAGGGTCCAGACTACATTGCTGTAATTTCCCCATTCAACCCCACTCACAGCCTTTACATTCTACACCACGCCCCCCTTCCCGCGGTTTGTTCCTAGGCTTAGAACGAGGGCACAGGTGGAGCGGAGTAAAACAGGTCCATCTCTCTCGGAGCTGTTGACTTGGACTCGGTCATTCTGGCTGTTTCCTTTCATGTGCTGAACCAGTTTTGTCCAGGCCAATCAACCTTTCGATCCCTACTAGGACACAAGCAAATAGCTATCATAGGTATTTAGACCATCCTTAGTTATGGTCGGTTACTTTAGCATAGACACTGTTTGATATGTTCAAATCCAGAAATTACAATTTTCCCCCCTGTTAAATGACAGGGTCTTACTAGTGGCTTATACCATCTCCTAACCTGTAGCGGATGTCTAAGCTTGTGGCAATCCGCCATGGGTTATTTCTCCAAGGGAGGGCCGATAGCCCAATTAGATTTGGGATTATACATGGCACATGGCTGCCACTCTGCAGGCAAAGTATTTCCAGGCAGGTGGGTGTAGCTGGGGCTGACGGTGGATGCGTGCGTGACATCAGGGAAAAACCCATATTTGCTTTATTGGTTTTAGTGGCCTTTGGTAACACTCTCCGTGCAATTCCATATGCCATCTGTACACTTGCATGTGGTGGTCGTCAATCATCCCTCCCATGTTACGTCAGGTCTTCGGCACAGGGTCTTATTGCCTCTCCTCCTGTAGGTATCCAAACTTAGAGGAAGGAGCCCTTACCTGTTGTGGGGCCTTGGATCCCCTGGCCAACATCTCCCTGAGGGAAGAACAATCCATTGCTGAGTTCAGAGCTTCCTGTAGTTCTATATTTTGCCTGAAGGCATAGCCCTATGGACTTTAGTGTTATATTTGTTCTGAACAGAGAGTAATCCCTTCCACAGTTCCAGGTCTAGTAGTCCGTTAAAGAAGGCAGTTTTACGGTTTTTATAAGAGATTACCTCTACAATAGTTTTCTCCAATTTACAGATGGAGAACAAACTCATCATCATATTTCTCCTTGTTCTATGGGGAAGAAGGCAAGAAAGTCTCTCATATCAAAACAGTTGTGGCACCTAGAAGTGAAGTTTCATTAAGTACTCATTATAACTAGTGGGTTACAAGTAGGATCCCACAGAGGGGTTCGATGTTTTATGGGAAGGCAATCTAGGCTTCTTTTCCTTTTGGATGTTTCAGAGAACCGGGTCAGCCTTTCCGTGGCCACTTTTTGGTAACATCCTACTCAAATTCAAACCTGTATCTTTTCTTTCTCACCATTAAGTTCGTGACGTTTTTGTGATGTTTTGTCCTGTTGGAACAAACAAATCTTTTTTCCCAATAGTTAGTTTTAAGATTTGAATTGCAAGGTTTTGATGAAAGGTTTCATGTCTTTCTTCTGTTTCCCCCCCCCTTTTTTTATTAGCGTATGAGTCTCCAGAAAACAGTTGTATTACATACATATAGGTTGGAGTCAAGGCACAGATTTTCATCAAATTCACCATGTTGTTTTGGGTGACTATATATGATTACTTGGGAAGCAAACTTAATTTTTTACGTTAAATCATCAACATCAAACTATACTAACGGGCTATAGTCATAAAGACAGGTACTGGTACGGGCACAAAACAGACCAGTTGACCAATGGAATAAAACTGAAGGTCCAAACCTGAGGCTCATAAAATTTTCAGCCACCTCATAGTGTTGACAAGGGAGCCAAGAAAAGACCACTGGAAGAAAGACAGCATCCTTCAAGCAAGTGGGTGCGGCAAATCTGGTTCACCACTTGTAGAATAATGAAATTAGACCCCTACCCCTCAACCTTGTACGAAAGTCAATTCCAGAGGGACCAAAGACCTCAACGTGGAACCAAAAACTCTAAAGGTGATAAAAAAAAAAAAAAAAAAAAAAAAAAAAAAAAAAAAAAAAAAAAGAACTTTCTAAATCAGACATCATCTGCACAAGAAATAAGATAGTCGACAATTGACAAATGGACCCTCATTAAATTCAAAAGCTTTCTGTACATCAAAGGAAGCAATAAAGAAGTGAGGAGAAGACCCACATAGTGGGAGGAAACCTTCACAAGCAGATACATCTGACAAAAGCATTAATTTCCAGAAGTATAACAGCTACTCAAAAACAAAGAATAAGAAACGAATGAATCATTCCAAGATGGACTAAGATCTGAATGGAGACTTCAAAATTGAGGAATTAAAGATGGCCGATAAACATCTTGAGAGTGTTCAACTCTCTTCATAACTTGTAATGAAATGCAAATTAAAAAAACCAGATGCTGTGATAATCACCTTACTCCAATAAGAACTGGGCTAGGATCAAGAACACGAATGATACCAAGTTCTGGGAGAGGTTGTGTGGAAATGGGAACACTCGTCCATTGCGGGTGGGAATGTAAAACTTGTACAGCACTGTGGAAAGCAGGTGGAGAACCCTTAGAAGACCCAAAAAAAGCCTGCCATTTGACCCAGTAAATACCACTCAATGGGGTAATATACCAACAGACCAACTTTACTCAAAATACTTGCACAGTTATATTTATTGCAAGCTCTGTTCACAATATCAAAAAGCTGGAACCAGCCAGGTGCGCTTCAACTTACCGATGGATAGTGAAAATTTGGTACATTTATACAATGAATACTATGCAGCAGTAAAGAGGGACAACATCATGAAATTTGCAGGTAAATGGATGGAGCTGGAAGACATTATGTTAAGTGAAGTAACACAGTCCCAGAAAAACAAACGACAAATGGTGTCCCTCATATGTGGATGCTAGTACCAACAACCCAGATATAAATATTTCTCATGGAGAGGGAGGCATAGTAAAAGAACAACAGAAAGACTGCATCAGAAAATGGACTGAAATGGTGAATTGGAAAGGGGGGATGGGTGGGAGAGGGACACGGGTGTATATTCGATTAAGGCATATTTAATTGACGTGAGCTCAGCAAGTACCCAGTTTCGCCTAGACACTGTCTACAGGACACATGGTGTTTTAGGACTTAGTAAAAGTAAAAGTAAACATGTGTATATTAAACAACATTGGTTTACAGAATCTGATAAAAATGGTAATGCATCTGAATTAAATGGAGATATAATTCGCTGTTGCCCACATTTGCTTTACATAAAATCTGTAGAGCAAGAACTTTGGGATTGACACATACAAATGTTCTCTATAATTTCTCTGTTGTACAGTATCACCTTGTAGCATTCTCTTTAAGATGATTACAGGTAATTTTTAATGGAAAACTCAAACCTTCAAATTTCTGATCACAAATTCTTTTTCTGGTTTAACAACTAATTGATTTATTAAAGAAATACTAGTTGGTGATCTCCTATGACTATGTTGTATTTCAAGCACGTTGGAAAAAAAAAGATAAAATTCTTGTCCTTATATTACCTATGCAGAATTTCCTTGACTTATGAAAGGTTTGAAAATAATTGTGAGTGAAATCTGGATAGATTACACCCAGTTACTGGACGTCATGGCTTAGCTTGCCCTACCTTCAGTGCACCCAGGATGCTTATTTCAGCCAGGAGGTGATATTTAAAGCCATTTAAAAGCATTTGTGGGAACCAGCACTGGTTCCTAGTTTTCTTTGTGTATTTTGTGTATTGTAGCAAGATTCAGTCGATATGATTCATCAGACAACTGTGAGGATGAATGCGGTCCACAGGAGACACTCAGAGCAACAGCATACATCTTGCCCCAGAAAAAAACAGAATGAGTGAGCCTAGTGAGGCGGCAGACAAAGATACCGTTCTTGTGACTTTACATGGCTTAGAAAAGTTGCTTTGCTTTTCCCTGTTTAAGGCTGAATAGGGGCTGAAAAACTTAATTCTTAAATTCTTCTTCATCCTCAGTTATAACTTTATGGGTTAAGAGCTGGTGATTGTAGAGAGAGCCCTTGTCTGTTTTCTTAGTTTGTTTTCAATGTTGTGCCTGCCATGCAATTGAAGTCTAATAGATAAAATGATATTCATAGATATGACAAGTGACACACAAAGTGGTTGTTTAATCCTATCTCATTGCAGACAATGCTGTCTGAATACCAGAGAGTGAAGTCAAAAATGCCTCCTGCCATTGAGCAATTGATGGTCCCACACTTGGCTAAAGTCGATGAAGCTCTCCAGCCTGGCCTGGCTGCCCTGACCTGGACGTCACTGAATATTGAGACATATCTAGAAAATGCTTTTGCAAAGATCAGTGAGTCTATCTAGGTGTTTCTCAGTTTTAAGACCTGAGCTGTGACTATGCTAACAAAAGAATGAGAGACTGTGGCTCACAACTCTGTATTGGGCCTCAGTCAAGTACCTGAAGTCAGTAATCTCTTGGATCAACAAAATTACATGAATAACCTCTGGGAATAAAATTAAATAATTACTATTGCTGGTATTAGTGTCTAAAAGTGTTTAGAAAAAAAAGAGTTTAGATCCATTTATCTTCTTATACTAACTGGTTAGTGTATTTTGAAATCTTTCCTTTTCCTTCTTTCCCTTTCTACTTCCCTCTCCCTTTCCTCCTTGTCCTCCTCTACCTTCTCTTCCTCCTTCTCCTCCTCTTCCTCGTTCTCGTCCTCGTCCTCCTCCCCCTCTTCTCCTCCTTCTCTTCTTCCTCTTCCTCTTTCTCTTCTTCCTTTTTTCAGTACCGAGGATCAAACCCAGACTCCGCATATGGTAGACAAGTGTTCTACCACTGAGTTAACACTTTCTTCTCAGTCGTTTAAAGGACCCCAATTTGAAAGATGTGAAGATTTTGATGGAACTGTGTGCTGAGTGACAAGACATTTTTAATGAGAAAAATTTAAGGCATGTTTTTCCTTCACCAGAAGTGTAAAACTTAAAACATATGTTGGATGGAATATTCCATAGAATTCAGTCTCCCAGAATGTGCACAGCTATGCTGCAAGGAAAGTCTGGGCTCAAGTCCACCTGGAGGGTTCACATTAAATGACTGGAAACATTTGTTTTCTGTAGGACTTTCCAAAGTCTTCCATATGTCACTGTCCATTGGATTTCCAGACGTGAACTCCTTTGTGGGGACATGTCCCAGAGTTCCATGGCTGCCTTATAAAACACTGTAGCCTCTGAGAGATTCCTGACATGGGAACAGATAGTTTGGAACATAATGACATTTTTTTTCCTTAAAATATTTAAACATTTCCATTCTCAACTCCCACCTAATGTTATCCCACCCATTTCTTCATCACAGCTCAATTCTGCCTACCTTTTATGGTTCAGGATGTCTCCTTCCAAGGACCCAGTCTGTCCACCTCGTGTCCACTTTCCTCTGGGGCCTCCGTCATGTTGACAGCTGGCAGCAGAGGCTCTGCATGTCAGACATCTCCTAATGATTTGATCCAGTTTCATCTTTCTCCCCAAACTGACTACAATGGATTTAAAAATCAAGCTGTTTATTGTCGTAGACACTCTAGCATTTATTGATTCATAACATAAATTCCATTTGTTCACATATCTGAGCCTCTTCCAACCCTGTATCCCTCACCTTCTTTATGGGTGGCCTTTTCCTGTGCTCTCCTTCTGGATGCCCCTTGTGATTCATTCTCTCTCTCTCTCTCTCTCTCTCTCTCTCTCTCTCTCTCTCTCTTTCTCCTGAAGTAGAATGTAGTATATTTATTACCTTAATTACTAGAAGCTTATCTTAACTGTAGGTTCTTAACTGCACTTTCCAAATATACTGTTGCCTTTATTCTTGCTAGAGTGGGGAGTAAATTTAAAGATAAATTGTAAAGGAGTATATGTGTATTGATGGTGTATATTTTAGGGTCATTACAGTTTTAAGGTGGGATGCTATAAGATGAAGAATTAGATAACACAGTATTGGGAAAATACTGAAAATTGTGAAATAATATTAAACAAGCCTGTCACTTTAAAGGTTGGAAAACAGTTACTCAGAGACGCTAAATGGAATGACCTACTGTCAACTAGAAAAGATTAGTTTAGAACACAGTTCCTTTGTCTTCAGGTCAATAATCTTTCTAAAATATACATCCTTAAGAAATAGAACAAAAGGAAATTGGCTAAAAGTCTCTAAGGAGGCGTTTATAAGATGTATAGAAACTTCATAGTAAGAGTTATCACAATCGAATTAGAACTGGCTGCCAAGGTAGTCTTTAGCAGAGTTCTCTCTGGAGAGTTATTCGGATTAGCCTGTTAGCAATTTGGATATTTTCTTAGCATACTAGCTGGAGACAAGGAGAGAGCTGCCCAGGAAACTCCTCTTCATTCACACATTTATTGTGCTTTCTTTTTCTAATTTAAACAAAGAAGATACGGATGAACAAAAATGAAGTTTCTTTCAAAAAACTTAAATTTAATTATTTTTTTTTTGAAACAGGACCTCCCTAAAGCCTAGCTGGCCAGGAAGTCCCCATGTAGACCAGGGTGCCCTCTTAATCCTGCAGAGATCCTCATGCTTCTGCGTCCTGAGTGTTGGGCTTAATGGCTTGTACTGCTATGCCTGGCTTGCTTATTTATTTTTATTTTATGTGTTTAAATGTTTTGCCTGCATGTAGGTAAGGAGGCCAGAAAAGGATGTCAGATCCCCCGGAACTGGAGTTATTGATAGCTGTTAGCCACCATGTGGGTGCCAGAAACCAAACCTTAGTCTCCTTTAAGAACATTCAGTGTTCTTGGTCACTGAACCATCTCTCTAGCCCTCGTTTTATGTTTCTTTAGGAGACAAACTATGTTAAGTCTCAAGAACAGTTGGATTCTGTACTGCACTATGTGAGCTGACCTTTCTAATTACAGATGATCAGTTGGACCACACATTTCAAAGAGCATTTCTCATTCTTCAAAATAGTAAGGAGAATGTCTACGAACGTGACAAGTTGCCACAAACTTCGTGGTTTCACATAACATAATTACAGAGGTCAGAAAGCCAACAAGAGTCTCCTATGGCTAAATTTAAAGCAACGGTTCTTTCTGGAAACTCTGGAAAGGGTCCCTTCCTAAGCACATTCCGGTTCCACAGGCTGCCCATAGCTGTTGGAGTATGATCTGCTACGAGACCTGTCTCATCCCTACACTCCTTTCTCTCAGCCTCTCTGTTTCCATGGTCATGTTCTTCTCCATTTCACTCTGACATATTTTTCTTTCTCTTATAAGAATCCTTATGACAATTCTGGTTCTAGTCAGATTATTCAGAATGATCTCATCCTAAGGTCCTTAATACACCGGCAAAGTCCCCTTTTCCATATAAGGTAACATCATCAGGGGATTAAAGCATGGAGATCCTTGGAGGACCATTTTTTTTTTTTTTCATCTTGACACAGATGTCTTTAAAGACGCTGTAAAGAACCAGGTAGAAAGAGTAGGGTTTTAACGTGTGCACACACTTAAGGAGAAGTTTTCTGACCCTGAATAATTAGCTTGGAAATGGTTGAAACTAGGGTATTTATTTTTTTAGGAATTGAACGTCTTAAATTCAGGAAGTGTCATGTCTGTTAACAAGAATAAGTAGCAGAATTTCGTTCTAATCACATTTGTTGAATACATTCTCTAGAATAGGTACTGGCCTAAGTGCCGAAGATGTAAGGATGAAAAAATGAATTACCAAAGGAGACACAGAGTAGAGTGTGGTTCAGACAGAAATGGAAGTTTGCTCAGGTGACAGGCAGTACAGGAGTGGGGACCAGGTCCTACACAGAGTAAAGGTGTCTTCTTGGGGAGATGAGTCAGAGCTGTGGCAGTCAAAGAAGGAATAACAACGTGGAACAGCCAAGTGTTCCAGGGACAAGCACAGCCTCAGAGATTTTAGGCTTGTTGCTACGACTGTTACGTAGCCATGCGTATGTTTAAGGAACGATTTACTCAGTCTTTATTCATCTTGTTTTTCCAAAGATGACCTGGAGCTACTGCTTGACCGGATTAATGATTTGATCGAGTTCCGCATCAACGCCATTCTAGAAGACATGAGCAGTGTGCCACTGTGCCAGCTCCCCCGGCAGGAGCCCCTCACCTGCGAGGAGTTCCTCCAGATGACAAAGGTCACTAGAAGATGAATTCTTTCATTTAACTTTTTTCTTGAATTCATGTTTCTATAAAGGACATTTTTCAAAGAATAAATTCGGGTTCTTTTTCCTACTTTGCTCCATGATAGATGTGAGTCAGTGTAGAACCCTCTGACAATAATCTGAAAATGAAGAGAGATTTTTATCTAAGCAACTACTAACAAATTATTTCCTTTCAGATCAGTCGAAAGGAAATTGTTATGGGACGTATTTCTAATTTTTCCATATTTTATGGAGAACAGAAGTATTCTGGTAGAGCTTTTACTTAGTGAGAGTTGATTGATAACACGGTTGTGTGGGACAGCTTCGGCACAGGGTTTCTTCTTCCAGCATTTTTTTTTCCATAGAGCTCTGTTTCCAAAGTAGTATTTTGTAGCATGGACATCTGGAGTTGTCCTCATGAAAGTGGGGAAAGGTGGAGTTGTGTTCAAACTGCTCAGGGTGCAGACTGCTTACAGGTGCACACACCCCAACTCAGGAAAATAAAATCCACAGAAGTTCTCCAGGATTTCCCACACGTACTTGCAAAAGGGGCACTTTCTTCCTTTTGCCAGGACCAAGTGACTGTGACAGAGATTCTCTGTACCCTGTGGGAATGACATTTAAGCCTCATTTATAACATTCCCTATGGGCTTCCTGGTGATATGAACCCTTCAATGATGGCTTTAATATGGTGTTGGGGGTCCACAAGAGCAGGCCCACTGGGAGGTTACTCAGCATGTGGCTCACTTAGGGTTGAGACTTAGCAAGGCAGAGTGGAAGAGCACAGCTATTGAGAAGGAGAGTCATATGGAGTCTGAGGGAAGCCCTACACAGTTGTTCTTACCCTTCCTCTTGCCCATGAGGGCTCGTGTAGAACTGTCTTTCCTTAGCAATGAAGCTAATGCAATCCCCATTTGTCCATTAATGGCCACTGCTCAATGCTCAGTGTTTTTAATTTGAAAATTTATTATTTGTATGTGTGTGTGTGTGTGTGTGTGTGTTTGTGTGTGGTGTTTGTATGCACATGTATGTGGTGGCCATGGAGGCCACGGGAGGGCATTGCAGACTCCCTGGAGCTGAGCCCCAGCCCTCTGGAAAAGTAGCAAATGCTTTTAACTAGAGTCTTCTAGATCCAGAATGCTCAAAGTTTTTATGCAGTTTTATCACCAAAACACACTCTGCTTTTTATGAAAAGTCTTAGACTCCCAGAGGAATCAAATGTTCACTATAGACTACATTGTTTGCACGTAATCTGGTCATAGAAATCATGCTCGTCACCCAGGCAGGAGTGAGAACACACCCAAATCACAGCAGCCTCCTATAGACAGCTCTGAGCACTTAGTGTTAACACTTTTAGGCATGTATGGTGACCTTTAGTTTATATTAACCTATTATTATGTAATTAAAATGTAATGCCAACATTTTAAAATTCTAGTTGTCCTCACATTGCTTTTTAAATTTTCCCCTGATAATTTTTAAAATTTTCCCTTATGTGAGAAATTACTTTTTCTGTTGTTTTAAAAATGTAGTTAAATTTTTTCAAAGCAACTTTTAGATTTTTAAAAGTAGAAAAATCAGCATTTACACAAATAATTCCACCACTGCTACAATTTTGATCATTACATGACTCTTACTGTGCTTAACGGCAGGTTTGCACAGCTCCTTTCTCCTCTCAGTTAACATTTCTTTACCAAATCTTTTTCCTGTCACCATATGGCTTTCATAGGCACCATTTTAAAGATGTCTTCTAAATATCCTACTGAGATGATATGCATCAGTTTCTTACTGATGGACATAAATGGCTTCTAATTTTTTTCTGTTTTTCTAAAATATGTAACAAATACATGTATATATCATGTTTTTTTGTTCTTCAAGGCCATTAACCCAAAATACGATTATTGTGTCAAATAGTGTAGCTTTCCTTCATAGCTCTTGATAGTCACAGCAAAACCGATTTTTTTTTTTTTTTTGTCTTTTCGAGACAGGGTCTCTCTGTAGCCCCAGCTGTCCTGGAATTCACTCTGTAGACCAGGCTGGCCTTGAACTCACAAAGATCTGCCTGCCTCTGCCTCCCAAGTGCTAGGATTAAAGGCGTGCGCCACCACACCTGGCAGCAAAACTTTTTCAAAAGGACAGTATAGTGTCTAATGCCATATGCAATGCAATAGTATTGATTTCACTACCCTTTGAAAAATGAGTTATTATAATTTATTAATTATTTTAGTTTAAGTAGCGAAGTCATGGAATCTAAATTAATATGTGTTTTTTATTGCCAATATAAGTGAATGCTTTCTGTTGAAGTTTTAGGCTTTTTTTTTTTTTTTTTGAGAAAAAGTCTCACTATGTATGTAGGCTTGGTGGGCCTGGAACTCACTATGTAGAACAGGCTGGCCTCAAACTCACAGAGATCCCTTGCCTCTATCCCACCCCCCAGGAGCTCTTTCTGGGATTAAAGGATGTGCCACCAAACTGGGCAACTTTTTACGACTACTTATTTGTTTTAAAATTTTTGTTGAAGCATCTTAGTTCTCATACGGATCACTTTCAAGTGGAGAAAAAAGGAGCAAACAAAAACTCCAAGAAGTAAGCATGTCAAGTGGTGATACATGAGTGGGAAGAGGAGGTAATGGATCCAGAGACATCTCTGGCGGAAAGCTGAGGTTGGATGTTGATAATCAGGATGACTTCCATATTTGGACAGAGGAAGTAGGGGAAGTGCAGTCCAGGCGGAGAGAACAGTTAAGTGTAAAGCCCACAAGATAGAAGCATTTGGTATAGTCACTGGAGAAGGCGTAGAGTTGAAGAGCACACTGGAGCAGAAAACCAAGTAGTAAGAAAGAAAGAAAGCGTGCAGGCAGACAGGGAAGATGGGGACAGAGGCTGTGAGCAGAGCTCAGGAGAAAAGGAGATTCATGACTGAAGCGGGTTTGTCTTCTCAATGAGGGTATAAGCTCAGAGTATTAAACAGACTTCTTGCAATGGCTGTATTTGCTTTGTGCTGCAAAATCAGGGCGATTGGTGAATATGCTGGTGGGGGATCATTATAAAGACGTTAGGGCACAGTTGATTTTGTTTTTGTTTGATGTAGGGTCATTTTCAAGAATCTATTATTAGTCCTCATTCTGTTTGTGCTATGTCTTATTAATTTCCATGTTGTTTACACATTTATGATTATGTCCTCACTTAGAAAGAATTGAAGGATTTGAATAATCTTGTTAGAATGATATTAATCTTTGAGAGCTTTATTTTCCAGCCCTCAATAGAAAGGAATTTTAGGATTTCAAATGCATGTTCCTGTTACTGGGAGGACTGAAGGGACTTCTAGGAAATTAACGGAGGATTTACTTCCTGGGAGAGAGGTCCGTGAGAATGAGTGGTATCATGGTCTGTTATGTTTCTCTCCAGCATAGAGTCAGAGCACTAAACATGCAGTCTTTAAAAAATACTCGGGATCTCTTAGAGAATGAAGAGTTAATTTAGTTAGAATGAGGTGTCCAAGCTTGGCAGACAGGTCCCATAGTGAATGCCATTTGCCGATTAATAATGACCAGTACTTCTTGAGAATTTCCGTTGTGCCACAGGCACTGCTCCCGGCATTCACATATGTGTGAGTACATGCAACATCATAAACATTTTTAACATACTCTTTGAAACTTTCATAGATGTATACAATGCATCTTAATTACAGCTGCCCCAATTCCAACTTTACTTCTCCCCCTCCCTAATATACCTTCCTTCTCGCTTCGAGCCTTTTTGATAAACCACTGAGTGCAGTTAATGCTTCCAAAATGTGCAGGCTGCCAGCAGGGCAGCCCGGAAAGAACAGTAATGCTCTCTCCTCAGCAGCCATCAACTGCCAGCAGCTCCCAAGGTTGGGTGAAGCCTTGAGAGCCCTCCCGGTCCATGCTGGAATTTTTAATTGGTTTGATCTTGTGCAGGTCTTGTACAGTTAGCCACTTGCTGTGAGTTCACATGTTCAACGGACAAGTTATGTTCAGAGGCTTGCATTTCACTTCATCCCTCTTCATCCTCTGGCTTTAAAAAAAACTGTGTAGCATATTGTAGTTAGATGAGCTCTGAGTTGAATGAAGCTGTTATTTGGTAGTAAGTTTATTTGATAAAGAGTTCAGGAGTTTGTTCCAGAATGTATTAGAATGTTCATGTTCTTCTTTTGTGTATGGTGGGGGGCTTGGGAGAAGGTCTCTCTGTAGCCCCAGCTGGCTTGAAACTTACTATGTAAACCAGGTTGGACTTGATCTCACAGTGATCCACTTGCCTCTGCCTCCTATGCGCTGATCAAAGGTATGCACCACCACACCCAGCTTAGAATGTTGCTGTTTCAGTGGCGTTGGAATTCCATATGCCCTGCAGCAGTGGGGTGGGTAGCGATCAAGACTGCTGAATGAGGAGCTATTAGAACCACAAGCTGCTCGGTGTGGATAGTCCATAAACATGCTTGAGTCTCAATATTCAAAGAAATGAAACTTCAAATGGATTTGGAGACTGCAACCAGCTGATAAAGGCCATTGTTCACCGAGCTTTCTCCTAAGTATGTGGTTAAATAACAGCTTCTATATATTCTACCTATTTTATGTATCTGTCTCATCTTCCACAGAATCTATCACAGTGTTTCAAACTGCATTACATTTGTCTTCTTTCTTTTATGAGGAAAGTGCAAGGGCCACGGAACAGAAGCTAAGCAGGACATGACAGTGACTTGCCAGCAATGATGAGGAGAAAGGTGCCCAGGGCAGATTGATATCACATGAAGGAAAGAAACTTCACGGAAAGAGAGGCTCCTGAATGGCTTTGGGAGAGATTTCTTCCCTGCTGGGAAGTAAATGTAGTTTATGCCCTCCTGTGGCTCTCCTGTCTTTAATGCTTCTCTGCAGACTGGCTGGCTGGAGCTAGTGTGTTGGATGTGGCTATCTAAGTTACCTTTCCTATTGGGATAAAAACAACTTAAGGGAAAGTTTATTTTGGCTTACAATTTGAAGTGACAATCCACCATGATGGGAAGTCACAGCAGTGGGAGCTCGAGGTCACTGCTCACCTTCCATCCATAGTCAAGGAGTAAAGGAGGTTGAGTGCTTGTGCTCTCTGACTTTCTTTTCCAATAGCCCAGGATCCAAGGCCATGGAAGGGGAATACCTGTTGTTGTCCGAGGTCTTCCTCAGGTGATTCTAGATCTCATGTTGACAATTGAGATGAACCATAGCAGTGTCCAACCATACTGAAGTGAAAATATCACCTGGAGACTGAGCTGTGACCTTGCCACTCTTCCTGATGAGCTCTCTACAGCTAAACAAACATGTCTGTCTATCCTTTGCTGTTCTTGTTAGGACCTTTGTGTGAACGGTGCTCAGATACTACATTTTAAGAGCTCTCTGGTGGAGGAAGCAGTCAGTGAGCTAATCAATATGTTGTTGGATGTGGGTGTTGCATCTAAAGAAGGAAGAGAAAAAGATTCTGCGGAGAATAATCTCGAGTCTGTCGATGAAACTCCAGGTACGAGACGAGGTAGTAAAAGAGACTTGTTTTTCGAGGACATTTATTAAAAACCAAAATTTAATTTTCTCTACAATAATTAATTTCACACTCCTGTAAACACTATCCAATTCTTATAATTATATTTGTAAATCAGAGATTATCATTCTGTACAAGTGGCAATGAGTTTATATTGCTCATTTCCATTATTTTGTGTAAAATTCTGCAAATGTGCTTTGCATGGGATAGTGGCATTTGGCTCTGTTTTAATTCATGTAGAAGTAGGTACTCTATTTCCTCTTATCATACAGTGGGGTGGAAAATGGTTTGGAATTCCTCTAGAAGTATATACATAGTAGAGCCAACCTTCTGTTACACAGAGGAGAATACTGGGAGGTGGATAAGGGGGAAGGTGTCATTCCACCAAGGCTTTTGAGTCTATTAGTGGGTGAGAACGCACCAAAACACAGGTCTCTGAGACCCAGTATAGCTTTTTACCACATCTATTGGCTGTTTTCTTTATTTGGGAAAGAAGACTTCCTTCAATATATCCTGTCCTCCAAATTTGTTTTCCTATTATTTGATGGCATCACTTTCTAAAATGCAGGACTTTCAAGTGATAATGAACTTGCATATAATTTATCTTAGAACATATCTTAAGGGTCTCCCTTTAATTTAACTTTCTTCTCCCTTTCCCTACACCCCCCCCCAGCTGTAACAGCAAGAAGAGATGGACATTCTGAGGCTTTGGTATCTCCCTTCAATTCTGGGGTTGGCCCACTGCCTTCAACAGCTATCACCAGAAAGAAGAAAGAGACTGAGATGTTAGAGGAAGCCCATGAGCTGCTGTCCCACTTCAACCATCAAAACACAGATGCTCTTCTGAAAGTTACAAGGAATACACTAGAGGCCATTCGAAAGCGCATTCATTTCTCCCATATGATTAACTTTCGGGGTAATGATCTTGAATGGTTTGCCTATTGGCTTATCAGGGAACAGGCTCATGTGTGTGTGTGTGTGTGTGTGTGTGTGTGTGTGTGTGTGTTCCTGTTAAATTTAAATAATTAAAAACCCTACCATTTATTGAGTATGTCCTTCTAAGCATTATAAATCTTGGTGGTGATAGGATCCATATCAAAGAAATCTTAGGATGACCAAGAAAACTGGGTCTCAAGAGGCTAATTTTTCTAAGGTTATCGAACTGTTCATGATGTAAAAACGTGCAAAATAAATTGTTTTAATTGAAGAATGCAAAATGTATTTAAAAAGGGGACATGGGAAAATTGTTTCATTGTTGAGTTATTAGTTGCTAGCCAAGCTTATTAATGAGAAAAGACTAAGGCTACACTTTAAAATCAGACTTTATTTTACTACTACAGTTTGACATTCCAAAAAAATCAATTTGTTCTAACTTTCACTTATTCTGGTAGCTATTTTTGTTCTTTATTCCCTACAGGCTTGCTTTGCATTTAACTAATATATCGGCATCTGGCTACTTGCAACTATCATATAATAGCATATAAAATTTTATTATTAATCCTGATTCTACCGTAAAAGTTTCCTTTATGGAGGGTGTACTAACAAATAGTAATTAATAGAATGACTTGGAGTCTGCTAAACTGCTATTACATTAAGCAAAAGCAAATATTCAAATAGCTTTCACTCATTGAACAAATACTTGCCTGGTTACATACCTATTATGTATTGTTCTAGATGCTTTAACTTTTTGAACTATATTTCATTTTGAATTAAAAATAGTGATTCCCCTGTGCTTTGTATTAACTCAGAGAGTAACAGTACATCAAAGATGAAGCAGAACAGTCTTCCCATTTTTCGGGCAAACATAACTCTGGCCATTCCCAACATCACTATGACACCTGCCCTAGAAGATGTACAGCAGATGCTAAACAAGGCTGTGGACTGTATCGTTAGTGTCCCCAAGGGGGTCAGACAGTGGAGCAGTGAGCTGCTGTCCAAGGTCAGTACAGGATGAAGAAACTGGAAGCTGCTGTTGTTACAGATGGGGTGAAGCTGAAAAGTGTCCTTTTATATTATAGAGAAAGACCCATGAAAGAAAAATGGTTGCTCTGCAGAAGAGTGAAGACAGTGATTCTGATGCTGACAGGGAGGACAGTGAACCTCAAGGTAAATGCTTGTCCTAGTTTGTCTTCCATTGCTGTGACAAAACACTCTGACCGACACCAACTTGGGGAGGAAAGGGTTTATTCAGCTTACATCTCCTGGGTCACAGTTCATCACTTAGGGAGCCCAAGGCAGGAACTCAGGGCAGGAACCTGGAGGCAGGAGCTGAAGCATAGGCCATGGAGGAATGCTGTTCACTGGCTTGGTCCCCTGGCTCATGCCCAGCCCGCCTTCTTATACAGTACACAACAACCTGCCCAGGGTGGCACTACTCATTATGGACTGGGCCCTCCCACACTGCTCGACCATCAAGACAATACTCCACAGATGTGTCCACAGGCCAATCCAATGGAGCCAATTTCCCAACTGAGGCTCCCTCAACCCAGGTGTGTCAAGTTGACACTAAAGCTATCCAGCACAATTGACCCCTTGTCAACTTGACACACAAAACACTTCACTATTAAACCACCAGCTTTCCAGTTCTTATCCCCAAAGTATGATGTTAACATTAATCACAACCTAAGACAGTACAACCTTAAAAGCCTCACAGTCCTTAAAATGTCCCAAACACTTAAAAGTTCACAGTCTATTAAAAGTCTCTTAACTGTGGGCTGCTGTAAAATCCAAAACAAGTACTATCTTATTTCAAAGGGAAGAATCAGGCACACTCAAACAAAACCTAAGTCCAGCAAGTAGCTCAAGGCTGGACACCTGGGATTCACTCACGATCTTCTGGGCTCCAAAGGGTTTTGGCAGCTCCCCCTCTCCGACTCCGTCTGTGACACACACAGCTCATCTCGCAGGCCCAGGCCGACTCCATTCCACACCTGCTGCTGCTCTTGGTGGTCCTCCCATGGTCCTGGCATCTCCAAAAAGCTGGGGTCACCACTGAAACTGAGGCAGCACCTTCACCAATGGTCTCTTCTGACCTCTCCTGGGGCAAAGCCTCAGCTTCTCTCCATGACCCCTGCAATCCTGGGGTCTTCACTGCAACCGAGGTGCACTTCCACCAATGGTCTTTCCTGACCTCTTACAGTGCCAAGCCTTGGCTGTCCTCTGTGACCCCCTCAAATTTCAACTCCAGAACCATATAGGAGACTCTTACATACTACCAAGTCCTGCTTCTGGCTTGATATGGAGGCTCAGGCCCCTTCTGGATCACAGCTTCTGTGTGCTGACCCTGAAGAAATTCTTCCCAGAAGATTTCACCACAGTGATGCTGGTCTCTTGTTACTTACAGCTGATTTTTTCAGCCCCAGCTAACCAGCATCAATTGTCCCAGTACAACAAAGATTTTACTTCAGGTTCTGGTCTCTTGTTACTTACAGCTGATTCTTCAGCCCCAGCTGACCAGAACCCACAGATTAAACAGACCTGATGATCTCTGCCCCTCTTTGAAACTAGAAACTTCACAAGCCAGGCCTCCATCTTCTACAACTCCTTCAGCAAAACTGCTTCAAGCTCCACAGCAACAATCTTTAGACATTCAATGATCTTCCCAGCCCAAAGTTCCAAACACCTCCACAATCCTTCCCCAAAACACCAAGGTCAGGTCTGTCACAGCAATACCCCACTCTTCTGGTACCAATTTCTGCCCTTGTTTGTCTTCCGTTGCTGTAACAAAACACTCTGACCAACACCAACTTGGGGAGGAAAGGGTTTATTCAGCTTACATCTCCTGGGTCACAGTTCATCACTTAGGGAGCCCAAGGTAGGAACTCAGGGCAGGAACCTGGAGGCAGGAGCTGAAGCATAGGCCATGGAGGAATGCTGTTCACTAGCTTGGTCCCCTGGCTCATGCCCAGCCCACCTTCTTATACAGTACACAACAACCTGCCCAGGGTGGCACTAATCATTGTGGGCTGGGCCTTCCCACACTGCTCGACCATCAAGACAATACTCCACAGATGTGGCCACAGGCCAATCCAATGGAGCCAATTCCTGAATTAAGGCTCCCTCAACCCAGATGTGTCAAGTTGACACTAAAGCTATCCAGCACAATGCTCTTTTTAACATTTAGATTTTTTTTTTTTTTGGTCTTTTTGATCTTTTTGAGACAGTGTCTCCCTTAGCCTGCAGCCTGCTTTGTAGACCAGGCTGGCCTTGAACTCACAGAGATCCTCCTGTCTCTGCCTCCCAAGTGCTGGGAATAAAGGTGTGAGCCATCATGCCCTGCAGCATTTAGATATTTTTAATATAGGAGTCCTATCCAGGGACATGTACTCTGTAGTCTCTTATTCTCTGAAACTTGGCCAGTTGTGATCTTCTGTGTGCATCACACTCTGTTGTATGGGAAGCTTTACTGGTGAGAGTTGAGGGATACATTAGTATTCTTTCTACCATCTTTTCTGCTATGTTCAACTTAGAGGTGTGTCACTCAAGGGTGGGCATCTCTCAGACATACACTTTTTGTATGATCAGTTGTGGATCCCTTCATAAGAAGCTTTACTCACCCACGGCTTGGGGACCATTGTGGAAGAGGGGACAGAAAGATTATAAAAGGGCCAGGTTGGTGCATGAACATTAGGAAACAGAAGCTTGCAGGAACTTGCTCGTATGAACTTGCAACCATGGTGACAGCAGGCCCAAGAACCATGCTGCCCCAATCAGACAAAAACCCAGCAGCGAACTGGGGAGATGGGACACAGGACACAACCTAAGCTGAGGATCTAGTGGCAACTGATTACTGCTGGGAGAGGGAGAGTAAAGCTTTTTTTTTTTTATTTTTCTTTTTAAATTTTATTTATTGTTTTATGTGTATGAGTGTACTGTTTGCATGTAGGTTGGTGTGCCCGTGTAGTGCAGTGCTGCAGAGGTCAGAAGCGGGTGTTGGATTTCCCTGGAACTGGAGTTAAAGACGGTTCTTAGCTGTCACGTGGGTGCTGGGAATCAAACCCGGGTCCTCTGCGAGAGCAGTTGGCTCTCTTAACTGCTGAGCCATCTCTCCAGCCCTGAGAGTAAATCTTTTTTTTTTTTTTTTTTTTTTTTTTTTTTTTGTCTTTTCGAGACAGGTCTTCCCGTGTAAGCCCCAGCTGTCCGGGAGTTCTCTGCTGTCGACCAAGGCTGGCCTTGAACTACGCAAAGATCCGCCTGCCGCTCCTGCCTCCCAATTGCTAGGATTAAAGGCGTGCGCTGCGACCAACCCGCCTGAGAGTAAATCGTTATAAGTGAGTACTCTAGATGTGGCTTGGACTATGTCTCCAGTGTTTTGAACTTGTACCAAGGACATCTGGCGTATCAAATACTTGAGCTGGATAGGATTTAACCATATATGGCACAGTACATGAAATCTGTTGGGGGGGAGCTATGGAGGCTGTAGATGAGGGAGGAGGTTTAATTTGATTAAATTTGTTATAGGAATTGCACACACGACTTCATAAAAAGCATAAATGAAAAGTTTAAAACAGTTTTAATTAAGAAAAAAATGTAATTTATGTATAGCTACTACATATATGTGTGTCCGCGTGTGTGCTTGTATGTAGAGGTGTCTATCAGGCGAGAAAAGGGTACACATCTTTAGAACCGAAGTTCTAAAGGAATGCCGTTCTATGGCGGTTGACAATTTCAGAAATTTGGAAAGGTAATGGTCAATTCATTAGAAAGAAACATCTGGAAAAAAAAAAATTGAACTACAGCAGGTTGTGAGCTGCCTGAATATGGGTGGCTGGAAGCTGAAACTGGGGTCTTCTGCACAGGCAGCAACTCCTTACCCGCTGAGCCAGTCTCTCCAGTCAACCCCTCCTTTAAACAATTAGTCATTGCAAATCAACTTTTATGGAGCTTTAAAGTACTTCTAGTCCCTGTGCAGTTCTTTAATCAAGTTAAATCAGAGTGTTACTCCATGAACCCATTTTGAATTTAGAAATATTAAGCTCCACACCCTGATATTTTAATATCACATTGTTACTTATTTCTGTAGTATCTAACACAGCTGCTGGTGCATAACTGATACTTGGTCTGATCCATTAACAGCCGAGGACAGGAAGTGCTTTAATTTCACAGTTTATTGAGAAGGTGGTTAGCATCACAATGATACTTCCTGGCATGTTATAGGTATTTTTGACCCATTATGTGTTCTGTTTTGTTTGAGACAGTCTGAGTGGCAGCTCTGTATCCTGTGGTTTTCATTTGTAGTCTGTAAAATCCGGGAGCATCAGGCATCCAAATTGCTAATGACATTAGATGTCATCTTTAGTCCTCATGCGCCTTTTAAATCAGCTTCACAGTCAGCAGACCCAGCATCATTTTGTTGGTGTTCCTCTCCCCTGAGACAATAAATTGACTAACCACGAGGAAGAAACTGAAGCAAGTTCCTTTTTGAAACAGTATTAATGAGGAAGATAAAGACAGCTGAGCATGACTTTTCTACAACCTACAATATTATTTGTTAACTTAAGCTGGAAAACATTTGGTGAGACTTGGAGGAATGGCTCAGTGGTTAACACAACATGCTCTTGCAGAGGACCTGTCTTCAGTCTCCAGCAAGGCAGTGGTCAAAACTGCCTATAACTTCCAGCTCCAAGGGATCTGATGCCCTTTTCTAGCTTCCTTGGCCATTTCTCCTCTCTCTCTCTCCGGGATCAAGAAGAGTAACGACGCTAGACAGAAAGAGTCGTGCGCTCTCTCTCGTTCACCTCTCCTCTCCTCGGGAGGGAAGGAAGAGGAGAAGAGAAAGAGGAGAAAAAAGAAAAAAAAAAAAAAAAAAGAGGAGAGAGAAAGGGAAAAAAAAAATACAATAAACACTGGCAAAGAATCTCTCTCCTCTCTCTCTCTCTCTCCTCTTCTCTCTCTCACACACACTACACACACACACACCAACAACCTGTAATTAAAATAAAACCTTAAAAAAAAAAAAAATTTTCTGTCATTGTATTGATTTCAATTCTATTTTTAGAAACCCTGTTTTAGTTTCTAGGATAGTTTTAAATCCAGAATTTTCTAAACTAAAGTTATCTATAATAATGAACCATATTTGAGAAAGAAAAAATATTTAATGAGAANTTTGTCTTTTCGAGACAGGGTCTCCCTGTAGCCCCAGCTGTCCTGGAATTCTCTCTGTCGACCAGGCTGGCCTTGAACTCACAAAGATCCGCCTGCCTCTGCCTCCCAAGTGCTAGGATTAAAGGCGTGCGCCACCACGCCCGGCCTGAGAGTAAATCTTTAAGGGAGTAACTCTAGATGGGCTGACTAGTCTCCAGTGTTTGAACTTGTACCAAGGGACATCTGCGTTCAAATGCTTGACTGGATAGGATTTAACATATATGGCACAGTACATGAAATCTGTTGGGGGGGAGCTATGGAGGCTGTAGATGAGGGAGGGGGTTAAATTTGATTAAGATTTGTTATAGGAAATGCACAAACTTAATAAAATACATTAAAATAAAATTTAAGTACATTTTTAATTAAGAAAAAAATTTAATTTATGTATATCTACTACATATATGTGTGTCTGTGTGTGCTTGTATGTATAGGTGTCTATAAAGGCAGAAAAGGGTATCACATCTTTAGAACCGAAGTTCTAAAGGAATGCCTTTCTATGGTCTGTTGACTATTTCAGAAATTTGGAAATGTAATGGTCAATTCATTAGAAAGAAACATCTGGAAAAAAAACAAATTGAACTTACAAGCAGTTGTGAGCTGCCTGATATGGGTGCTGGGAGCTGAACTGGGGTCTTCTGCACAGGCAGCAAGCTCTCTTACCCGCTGAGCCATCTCTCCAGTCCACCCCTCCTTTAAACAATTAGTCATTGCAAATCAACTTTTATGGAGCTTTAAAGTACTTCTAGTCCCTGTGCAGTTCTTTAATCAAGTTAAATCAGAGTGTTACTCCATGAACCCATTTTGAATTTAGAAATATTAAGCTCCACACCCTGATATTTTAATATCACATTGTTACTTATTTCTGTAGTATCTAACACAGCTGCTGGTGCATAACTGATACTTGGTCTGATCCATTAACAGCCGAGGACAGGAAGTGCTTTAATTTCACAGTTTATTGAGAAGGTGGTTAGCATCACAATGATACTTCCTGGCATGTTATAGGTATTTTTGACCCATTATGTGTTCTGTTTTGTTGACACAGTCTGAGTGCAGCTCTGTATCCTGTGGTTTTCATTTGTAGTCTGTAAAATCCGGGAGCATCAGGCATCCAAATTGCTAATGACATTAGATGTCATCTTTAGTCCTCATGCGCCTTTTAAATCAGCTTCACAGTCAGCAGACCCAGCATCATTTTGTTGGTGTTCCTCTCCCCTGAGACAATAAATTGACTAACCACGAGGAAGAAACTGAAGCAAGTTCCTTTTTGAAACAGTATTAATGAGGAAGATAAAGACAGCTGAGCATGACTTTTCTACAACCTACAATATTATTTGTTAACTTAAGCTGAAAACATTTGGTGGGGCTGGAGGAATGGCTCAGTGGTTAACACACATTGCTCTTGCAGAGGACCTGTCTTCAGTCTCCAGCAAGGCAGTGGTCAAAACTGCCTATAACTCCAGCTCCAAGGGATCTGATGCCCTTTTCTAGCTTCCTTGGCCATTTCTCCTCTCTCTCTCTCTCTCTCTCTCTCTCTCTCTCTCTCTCTCTCTCTCTCTCTCTTTCTCTCTCTCACACACACATACACACACACACACAAACACCTGTAATTAAAAATAAAACCTTAAAAAATTTTCTGTCATTGTATTGATTTCAATTCTATTTTTAGAAACCCTGTTTTAGTTTCTAGGATAGTTTTAAATCCAGAATTTTCTAAACTAAAGTTATCTATAATAATGAACCATATCTTTAGAAGAAAAAAATATTTAATGAGAAAATGACCAAAGAATTAAAGAAATAACCAATATTCTAGCAATCTTTTCCTTTTGAAGTGTACAGTTCAGTGTTTTTGGTATATTCAGAGTATCATAATTATCTAATTTTAGAATACTTTTATTATCCTAGAAAGAAATCCTCTACCAACTAGCAAACACTTTACTTTTTCCTTCTCCTCAGCCCTTGGCAACCACTGATCTACTTCCCATCTCTAAGGATTTGTCCCTTATGGATACTTCTATAAATAGGATTATACCCTCTTGTATTTGGTGACCGACTTCCTCCATTTCACATAGTATCTCCATTTTCACCAACCTGTAGCACAAATAGCACATTAGCATTCTCTTCACATCCCCCTTACCCCCAGGAGGGCAGTAGATGAGACCCAGAGTCTTGCATGGTCTAGGCATGTGCTCTACTACTGAGCTTCAGTCACAGAACGTGTGTATTGGAGATAAGAGTCTCACTGTGTACTTCAGGGTGGCCTTGAACTTTCTAGGAAGCCCATGCACATCTCTGCTTCACAGTTCTCCTGCCCCCATGTTCTGAGTTATAGGATCGTGGCCAGTAATGTAGCATTCATTTCTTTTTATCTCTGATTTATATTTCACAATGGACAAGCCACATTTTTTTTTTTTTACCCATTGGCCAGTTGATGAACGGTTAGGTTGTTTCCACTTTTCCACTATTCTTACTAATTCTGCTAAATATGAACATTTATGTGGTGCTGTTTTGTTTGTGTGTGTGTTGTATATGTGTGATATGTGTATGCATGTCCACATGGAGGCCAGAACTTGATATTGGGTGTCTTCGACCACTCTCTACCTTATTTTTTGAAACAAGGTCTTTCACTGGCTTCACATTGTGGGAATTTTACTAATGGCCATACTCTGGACTGATGACTTTTTTTAAAAGGACATCAAAATTTATTGTTAGAGTATGTGCTTTTTCTGAGTTACAAGCATTGCGTTCTTCTTCTACTCACAGGGACCCTACCTACAGGGGCACCTAGGCCATCATGGAATACAATGCTGGTTTGATTTTGTGACCTATGGTCAAATCCTTTTTGTGATTTGTATCTCTCTGTTTGTGCACAATTGCTAACAACTGGCTGCCTTGTTCTGAAGACCACGTTCACCTTATTCTCCATTTAGAACATAGATCCTGGATTATCTGCTTTCTTTGTGGCCCTCTGTCACTCTAAGACATATCAAAACAGAGACTTGTCTTTAAAGCAGCCCTCATTCCATTACAAAAAGTCAAGACTGGACTACTCTGCAGAGTGCCTGCTGTGGCAGGTCTGGCTTCTCTATTTCAGCCCAGGTACATTTTCCTGTGTTCTCTGGACTGATGACTTTTAATTAATTAGTTAACCCCAGAAAAACCATAAGCTCTTGGGTTTGATGGCTGGGGAATCTCCTTTGAAACCTCAGCTTGATATTTCACCCCCAAAGATAATGAATGAATGTGGATATGCTTGGGAATTAACATGTCAAAATACCACAGCAGCCAATCCACTCATCTGCACTGGACATAGTGGAGATTGGGAAAGGATGTATGCCCTGGGATGAATGAGATTCTAGGCATTTAAAGGCCGGATGGTCTGTTAAGATTAGGGTGAAGCTGAACTTGGACTTGGCCTTCCCCAGTGAAGCTAGAAAAACCACTATGAGGGTCTGGAGAGATGGCCTAGTGGTTAAGAGCACTGACTGCTCTTACAGAGGACCCGGGTTTGATCCCCAGCACCCACATGGCGGCTGAGAAACATCCGTAACTCCAGTTCCAGGAGAACTCCAGTTCTAGGGGAATCCGATGCCCACTTCTGACCTCCGCGGCAATGCACGACATGGGTGCACAGTACATTCATACACATACAGAAATAAATAATAAAAAAAAGAAAAACCACTATGAATAAAATATGGATGGGGCCTGACTGGGGTTGTCGGGCAGAGAGGGAGAAACAGAGCTCCAGAGTCAGTTCCATGTGCACAGGGTGATCTGAATGTTGGCATAGTAACAGCACACCGGATCTCATGATTGGCTAGATTGCTTGACTGGACTGCTGCAGGGATCTGTCTCTTTCCCACATTCTGCCCAGTGCTGTCATTACAGATGCTGCCACTCCCAGCTCCAAGTCCCAAACACTTTTGAAATCCTCCCCCACAGCAACACTCCGCTTCTCCTGGTAGGAATTTACATCCTAATTTGGTTTTCTGTTGCTGTGATAAAATACTGGCCAAAACCAAGTTGGAGAGAAAAGGGTTTATTTCAGCTCATAGGTTATAGTCCATCACTGGAGAGAGGTCAGGGCAAGAACTCAAGGCAGGAACCATGGAGGAAAAGCTGCCTAATGGTTTACTCTCCAGATCATGGGTAGCTGGTTCTTATATAGCTCAGGCCCACAGCTGGGGATGATGCTTCCCACAGAGGGCTGTGCCTTCTCATGCCAGTCATCAGTTAGTACAGTCTCTCAGAGATAAAGCCACAGGCCAATCCGATTGAGACAAGTCCTGACTGAGCACTCCTCTTTCCAGGTGACACTAGTTTGTGTCACGTTGACAATAAAAACTAGCCAGCACATTTAGCAAGTACATCTAGGCTTCCTTATGAAGCTTCCATTGCTTTTTTAATTTCTCTGAAAGGGCCACACTTGGTGTTTCTTTGTATCTATTGCAATTTTCTTTTGTTAGAAATTAAGCATTTGAGACATGACTGCTCACTGAATACATCTGTGGCATTGACCCATTTTGAAAAAAAAATCATATTTTTTTCCTCAAATTTCTTCTGAAGTGAAGGGTGTTGTAACCTGAATATTTTTCCCTTTTTCTTCTGTTTAAAACCATATCAAGTCATTCTTTTATAGTGTGACTTAATGTATAAGTTGTAGTGCCATATATAAAATAAAGTGTGGTTCAAAAAATTAAAAATAATAAAAGAGGCTGGGTGTGGTGGCACATGCCTTTAATCCCAGTACTTGGAAGGCCAGCTGGGGCTACGGGAGACCCTGTCTCACAAATACCAAAAAAAAAAAGAAAAAAAGAAAAAAAAAGAAAATCTGGGAAGGGGAGAAGGGAAGGCCAGCTGGGGCTACGGGAGACCCTGTCTCACAAATACCAAAAAAAAAAAGAAAAAAAGAAAAAAAAAGAAAATCTGATTGCTGAACTGTAACACTAAAACAAACAAACAAACAAACAGACAGACAGACAAAAACTAGTACCGAAGCATTTAAAGTAGTATAATGCACAAAAGGCATTTGTGGACTATTCTGTAAAAGTCTATATTTTTGTAGTATTTACCACTGTTTTTCGGTTTAGTGGTCAACTGATGATTGTGCAGTGATTTTCCTTTAAGGTATTGAACGACACATCTTCACTCTTTGCTTAGAGATTCTATATGTGTTTGAACACTCTAATGCTACCAAACCTTTCCTTAGTGATTATGTAAGGAAGATCTCAGGTAAAGGTCTCTTTAGTCAGAGGTGAAGGCTGGGGCATTTTTTTGGTATTTTCTGGGTGTGTTCACAGCCCTACCCATGTATATACTTACAGAGCACCAGCCACCTGCCAGGGCTTTACAGTGTCTGCTGTGTCAGTCCCATTCCCCAGGTCTCTCTTTACTCTCTTGACTAGCATCTTCTTTTCTAAAAATAACTTTAGCTTTTAATTTTTTATTTTATATATGAGTACTGTATTTATATCTTCTTTACCCTAACAGCATTATTATAGATAAATATGAAATTAAGTAATTATTGCTGTGTGTGTATTTTTCTTTTGTTTTGTAAATAACTTGTGGATAGAGCTTCCTTAACCTCTCATTCAGTGATCTTCTGAATGAAGCTAAAGATAGATAAATTCTCTGTATGCACTTTATGCAGAGAGCCTCCAGGCATGCCAATTAGCAACAGTTCTTCAGAACTTGGTGAGAAGCTCCAAATCCAGTCCTGCCTCTCCGAGGACTGTATGCTGCTGGCTTCCCAGCTATGACTGCAGAACTGGGCTTTTTCAAGGCTGACATATAGAAGAGGAGGGAACAGTAACAGAGCAAGTTAAAGCACACAAAACTGACTATTGTTACCAAGATCCAGCATTTCTTCCTAAATGAACAATATTTGGGTTGTTATTCGCCTGGGTTAATTTCCATAGTGCTGAAAATGTTAAGGCTGTCAATTTTCCCAATTGTTTTTGTTGCTTTCATAAGGGAGAACATTTTCAGCATCTTCACTTTACCATTAATGAGACACACACAGCTTTTAAAATATGTTATTTATTGATAGAAAATTTTGTTTGTCTTACTTTTGCTTTTAGAAACCCTGGAGATAGCTTCTGTAAACTTACCCATTCCAGTGCAAACCAAGAATTATTATAAGAATATTTCTGACAACAAAGAGATTGTGAAATTAGTGTCTGTACTTAGCACAATCATCAACTCCACCAAAAAGGTATGTGGGCCTCTCCCAGCCAGGTGTGCTTCATAGAGTGTGCTTCACAGCATGTGCTTCATAGAGTGTGCTTCACAGCATGTGCTTCACAGTGTGTGCTTCGCAGTGTGTGCTTCACAGTGTGTGCCTCACAGCATGTGTCTCATAGTGTGTTCTTCACAGTGTGTGCCTCAGAGCATGTTCTTCACAGTGTGTGCTTCACAGCATGTTCTTCATAGTGTGTGCTTCACAGCGTGTGCTTCGTAATGTGCCTCACAGCATGTGCTTCATAGCGTGTGCTTCATAGAGTGTGCTTCATAGAGTGAGCCTCATAGAGTGTGCTTCATAGCATGTGTTTCATAGAGTGTGCTTCATAGAGTGAACCTCATAGAGTGTGCTTCACAGCGTGTGCTTTATAGCCTGTGCTTCATAGCGTGTGCTTCACAGCATGTGCCTCATAGTGTGTTCTTCACAGTGTGTGCCTCACAGCATGCTCTTTACAGCATGTGCCTCACAGTGTGTGCCTCACAGTGTGTGCTTCACAGTGTGTGCTTCACAGTGTGTGCTTCACAGCGTGTGCTTCATAGTGTGTTCTTCACAGTGTGTGCCTCATAGCATGTTCTTCACAGGTTGTGCTTCACAGCATGTTCTTCACATCGTGTGCTTCATAGCGTGTGCTTCACAGCATGTTCTTCACATCGTGTGCTTCATAGTGTGTGCTTCACAGTGTGTGTTTCACAGTGTGTGCCTCATAGTGTGTGCTTCACAGCGTGTGCCTCATAGCATGTTCTTCATAGCTTGTGCTTCACAGCATGTTCTTTACGGTGTGCTTTATAGATGTGCCTTATGAGCGTGAACATTTGTTCATCCTGCAAACTGTCCAAGTGCTTCCGTGAGTGGTGAGAAGCATTTTGTCTGTGTTGGGCAGACTCTTGTTCATTGGAGATCCTTCATTCTAGAATGTAATGGAAAGAGAGCTGTTGGTCTGTTTCATGTTGTGTTTTGTTTAATGTCTTTAATCTATTAACATAAATTAATCTAACTTACAAAAATTTGTTATGTTCAAGCCTATAACTCAGACTGATGAGACTTACCTTACAATTCTCTTTCAAAGAGTCAATAGAATAAACTGCACAGTCTGTGTGTGTGTGTGTATGTGTGTGTTTCTGTGACTGTGTGTATATGTGTCTTGTGCATGCATCTCTGTGTGTGTGTGCATGTTTCTCTGTGCATGTGCCCATGTGTGCCTCTCTGTGTACATGTGTGTGTCTCTCTGTATGTATGTGTCAGTATATGTGTCTGTATGTGTACATGTGTATCCATGTGTATATATACTTGCCTCCCTGTGTGTGCATATATGGAGGCTGGAGGTCAAGGTCACATGTCTTCCCTTATCACTTTCCACCTTGTTTTTTTCTCCGATATATATTTTTATTGAATTTTGTGCAAATCACACATCTTAATCATATTTGGATCCGTTCCCCTGCCTGTGTTAAGGCCTACAGAATCAAATTTGGGTCCCCAGATGTCCCTCCATGTGAGTTCCTCCATTGAAGCCTGGCCAGTCTATCTAGTGTCCCTCCGTTAAAGACAAGCAACTCTCCCTCACCCAGCAGGGATCAGGTGGCCATAATTCTTCAACTTTCTATCTTGCTTTTTGAGGCAGGATCTCTCAATCTGGAATTCTGCATGTTTTGGGGTTGGACTGGCTAGCCAGCTCCCAGGATCCTGTCAGTTCTGCACCCCATCCCTGGGATTACAGGGATGTACTGCTTCATTGGGCTTTTATGTGGGTGCTGGGAATCCAAATGCAGGTCCCCTTGCTTTTAAAGCAAGTACTTTACCTACTAAGGTATCTCCCCACACCCAATGTTTTGGCTTTTTGATACAAGGAATTAAATCCTGGCCAGTAGATGATATGAACAATGTTTCATATTTACATGGTCAGGAATATCTTATAAAATATCAAATGAAAATTCATATATATATGTCCATGTGGCTATATATATATATATATATATATATATATATATATCAGATAAAACTGAGGATAAAAATGTTAGTACTATCAGTACAGACTTGTACCAGATGGATGTGAATTCAGATTATTTCTTTTCTTTTTTAAATTTTTTTTAAAATTTATTCTTTTATGTGTATGAATGTACTGTCTTGCATGCAGGTCTGTGCACCTGTGTCATGCAATGCGCGGAGGTCAGAAGAGGGCATCGGATTCCCCTGGAACTAGAGTTAAAGACAGCTCTCAGCTGCCATGTGGGTGCTGGGGATCAAACCCGGCTCTTCTGCAAGAGCAGTCGGTGCTCTTAACCGCTAGGCCATCTCTCCAGCCTCCCAGATTATTTCTTTTCTTCCAACCTGCTTTTCCCACCTCATCTCCCCCCCCCCAATTTATTTATATTAACCTGCTTTTGTAATAAAAAGGAGAAGATCCTGAAATCACTTAAAAAAGTCATACCCTGGGGCTGGAGAGATGGCTCAGTCGTTGAGAGCACTAACTGCTCTTTGCAGAGGACCTGGGTTTGATTCCCAGCACCCACATGGTGGCTAAGAACTAACTGTCTTTGACTCCAGTTCCAGGGAAATCTGATGCAAAAAAAAAAAAAGTCATACATTTATTAAGACCAACTGACTCTTGTTTTTCAGTGTTGAGTGAATAGGTGTTAATCAGTTTTACTAGACTGAGCTACATTCGTTTAAAGCTCTGAAAAAGTTACTATTACTGTAACAATGTGAGGAAATATTATTATGTTTAATGTATTCTCTAGGGGACTGAAAGTCTTTGCATCTATGCATGTTTAATTTTCCTTTCATTGCATATTGAAGATACTGTATAACTTTGCTCTAGGGACAGTGTTCCCATAATTCAATGACTTTCTAGTGTGTAGTTTATCAGGTTCTAATTGATAAAGGTAAATAGAGTGGTCTATCATAATAAGCATTCAGATATATTTTCAAATGCCTCAGTAATTATAGAGAATGCCATGGAATAGGTCAGCAGTTGTGTTAGTTACTTCTCTCATTGCCGTCACAAAATACCTCACAAAAGCAATGGAAGGAAGGAGGGGTTTATTTGGCTCACAGTGTACAGTCATGACAGGGGAAGGTGTGGTAGCAAGAGTAGGCTGTGGCCACAGGAATGCCAGGCAGCTTGTCATGCCATGCCTGCAGTCAGGAAGGAGAGAGGGAGGGAGGGAGGGAGGGAGAGAGAGAGAGAGAGAGAGAGAGAGAAAGAGAGAGAGAGAGAGAGAGAAAGAGAGAGAGAGAGAGAGACTGTTTGCTTTCTCTTTTTCCCTTTGTATTGAGAGCAGTCCAGGGCCCAGACCACAGAATGGTGCTGCCTGCGTTCAGGGTTGCCTCTCCTTAGTTAAGCCTCTTGGGCATGCCCACAAGTTTGTCTTCTAGGTGATCCTAAGTTCAATCAAGTTGACAATGAAAATTAATCACTACAGCAGAAGGGTTCATTGTTCTTTCCAAATATAATCAGTCAATAACCATGGAAATCTACAGATGAGACATAGTGGTTCTAATGAACATAGAGCCAGAAACCAGATACTTGTGTTGTATTTCTCTTAATTATATGAAAGAAGCATGCATCTCTGTCTTCCTTAAAAGAGCAGTGAGTCTAACTAGTGAAGGATCTTGGAGGAAACTTGAGCAGGACAGAATGACCTGGAATATTTTTCCCTTAAGCTTCCTGATTGCAAGCCATGCCAAAGGTCAAGCTCTAATCAAGAGGTTCCTGCCCATAGGATTTTCCTTCTAGATTTTTTTTTCAAGATTTGGTTTTAATTATATGTGTGTGTATGTGTGTGTGCGTGTGTGTGTGTGTGTGTGTGTGTGTGTGTGTTTGTCTGTCTGTGTCTCTGTGTCTATGTACATATGTGTGCTGGGAACTTGGTTCTCTGCAAGACCAGCAAACGTTCTTAGTCACTGAACTGTCCCTTCAGCCCCCTTTTACTTTTTGGAAATTTATTTATTTATTTATTTATTTATTTATTTATTTATTTATTGAGATAGAATCTCCCTGGGCTGGAACTTGCTATGTAGATCAGGCTGGCTGTGTTCTCAAGGAGATCCTCCTGCCTCTGCTGGGATTAAAGGCTTGTGCTACCATGCCCAGTTTCCTTTCTAGTTTTTAGAAACTGCTTTTTCTTCTCCCTTCAAGCTAAGGATGGCAAGGTAATACAGTTACGAGGTTGTTATTCATACATAGCCCATATTTATGGCACTTACAACCTGTCACAAATCACTAGTTAATGTGTTAATAACTCTGTCTTAGCCATCAGCAACAACCTAATCATTACTTGTGTCATAATGTCTTCAAAGTCTTCCTTCTCTACACAAATCTGACATTTCTGTTCTAGGAAGTTATTACATCCATGGATCGCTTCAAATGCTACAATCATATTTGGCAAAAAGAGAAAGAAGAAACCATTATGACGTTTATTGTGCAAAACCCTTTGCTTTCTGAATTTGAGTCCTGGATTCTTTATTTTCAAAGCCTGGAGCAGGAAATTAATGCCGAGCCTGAGTATATCTGTGTGGGTTCCATTGCTTTGTACACAGGTTGGTTCAGTGTCTTTCAGACTATCATGTAAATTCAACAGCATGGCTTTGCCTCTTTGGCTAGATTAGTATTCTGGAGAGTTCTAGCTATCTTAATGATTGACTTTCCTTTTATGGGCCTCGAGCTGTAAGACCAGTTTGTAGATTTGTTTTCTAATTCACTTCTGCATAGTTATTTATTCTGGCCTATCTTAAACATTTTGTTGCTAAACTTTGAAAATAAATGCTAATTTAGAGAAAGAGTCTTTTATTTATAGTCTTTTATAGGATTTGGCCTTTTTAAATAAGTAACAATAATAAACCTTTGAGGCTTATCTAAGAGGCTTTATATATGTGTATATGTATGACTTAGGATGTGATTTGAATTGTAAAAATAAGTTTTATAAGATATAATGATTAGGAAATCTGTGTGTGTGTGTGTGTGTGTGTGTGTGTGTGTGTGTGGTGTGTGCATAGTGCCAGAGGAGGACATTGGGGGTCCTGTCCTTATCCTGCTCAATCCATGTCCATTTTATTCCCTTGCGACGAAATCCTTCCCTGAACTGCAGTCTGCTGTATTTATTTATTTATTTATTTATTTATTTATTTATTTATTTATTTATTTGTTTATTTATTGGCAAGACTGATGGCCAGCAAATCTCAGTGATTTTCTTGTCTCCAGTCTCCAGAGCACTGGAGTTCAGGCATTCACAGCTGCACCTGGATTTCACATGGGTGTTGGGATCCCAACTCAGGTCCTTTATACTTGTGCAAAGGGATTCTTACCCACTTCTCAGCTTGGAAAAAGTTTTTTTTAAAGATATTTTAGCCTGACATGGTGGTGCATGCCTTTAGCCCCAACACTCAGGAAGTAGAAGCAGGTGGATCTCTGTGAGTTCAAGACGAGCCTGGTCTACATAATGAGTTCCAGGAAAGCTGGGGCTACAGGGAGACCCTGTCTCAAAAAGACTAAAGTAAAAGGTATTTTATGTTTATTTTATGGGTATGAGTGTATTGTCTACCTGTATGTAGGTGTGCCCATGTCATGCAGTGCCCACAGAGGTCCGAAGAAGGCGTTGGATCCCCTGGAACTGGAGTTACAGTCAGTTGTTAGCTGCCATGTAGGTGCTGGCAATCGAACCTGGGTCCTCTGGAGAGCAGTCAATGCTCTTAACTGCTGAGCAGTCCCTCCAGGCCCAGAAAAGTTATTTATTTATTTATTTATTTATTTATTTATTTATTTATTTATTCTAGTCTTAGATGTTTATAAGCTGAAATGGTTTCCTATGAGTGAACAAGAGCACTGTGTCTTCTCACAACAATTCACATTTCTCAGATTGACCTGAAGGTATTTTGCTTTGTCAGCTGACTTAAAGTTTTCTCTGACTGCTGAGACAAAAGCCTGGATGGTCCTCATTGGCCGTCACTGTAACAAGAAATTCAGGAGTGAGATGGAAAACATTTTTTCACTTGTTGAAGAATTCCAGAAGAAATTGAACCGTCCAGTTAAAGACCTAGATGATATTCGGATTGCAATGGTGGCCCTGAAGGAGATACGCGAGCAGCAGATCTCTACTGACTTCCAAGTGGGACCCATTGAGGTAGACGGGCAACTGGTCAGAGGCAGATATATTTCCGCACGTTGAATCCCATAACTGAAGTATTAACTAGTTCTGTGCTGGAATGAGAAATGTGTACTAAGCCTAATAGCAGTGATTTTGGTAATGAGGATGCCTACTCTTCAAAGAGAGTCTTCCCAGGTCGAGTTCTCCTCCTTTGTGGCATCCACAGTCCCTAAGAGCAGGGCTCATGATGAGGGTTTTGGTCAAATGATTTACTGTTGACTGCTTTTGGGGAAAAGGGAAGGACGGAAACAGGAGAGGACAGTGGGAGGGAAGCAAGGCTGTGAACTCATTTCAGCCTGACGCCATGGGGAGTCTGTGGAACAAATTGTATCATGTAGTTGGTTCCACCTGGAGGCAAGGGAGATTGCTCTTTGTGCCACCAAGGTACTGGGCTGTTAACTCTACTTTCCTCACAAGGGGGCAACCATCCACTCAGAGCAATTTTTCAGGGGAGGAAGCAGCAGTTGTTCCTAAAATCAACACTGTCAGCATTTGGGGGTGGGAACCGCAGATGACCAGCGGAGCCTGCGTGTGTGCTAACAGCCCAACACCATCCATGCACACGTGCACTCACTCCATGCTTGCTGCAGCCCACGTTCCACACAAGGAAATAAGTCATATGACTTAATTAGTGTTGCATCACTTTGCCTATGTGTATGTGCAAGTGTGTGCTTGCCTGTGTGAGCACTTGTGGAGGCCAGAAGTTGATCCTGTGATGCCTTCTTCAGTCACTTCTCTGCCTTATTTTTTGAGACATGGTTTGTCATTGAACCTGATACTTGCCATTTCAGCTAGAATTTTTGGGCAGTGCACACCTGGGATTTGCCTGTCCCTGCCTCCAGTACTGGAGTTACAGTTGTGTGTGCCTGGCTTTGATGGAGATGCTGAGAATCCAAACCCAGATCCTGGAGCGTGCATGGCCAGTGTTTTATCCATGGAGTCACCACCCCACGCGCTCTGCTTTTGCACTGCTATCTTTCCAAATGAAAACCTTTTATCAGCAGCCACTGTACTTACCATTCTAAATGTATCAGTATAACTGTAGTATTAAAAATGTAGGTCTGGGGGCTGGAGAGATGGCCTAGCGGTTAAGAGCGCTGACCGCTCTTGCAGAGGACCTGGGTTCGATCCCCAGCACCCACATGGCGGCTGAGAACCGTCTGTAACTCCAATTCCAGGAGAACTCCAGTTCCAGGGGAATCCGAGACCCTCTTCTGACCTCCGCGGCATTGCACGACACGGGTGCACAGACCTACACACAAACAGTACATTCAGACACATAAATAAATAAAAAAAATTAAAAAAATAAAAAAAAATTAAAAAAAAAATGTAGGTCTGTTCTAGAGGTCTGGCTCAGCAGTTAGGAGGACAGGCTGACCTTGCAGAAGACTGGGTTTGCTTCCAGTGCCAACGTGGCAGCTAACAACCGGTCGTAACTCTAGTTCTCGAGGATTTGATGCTCTCTTCTGGCCTCTGTGGGTATTGTGTACATGCAGTACACTTACGTAAATGCAGGCAAAGCACTCATATGCATACAATAAGGATAGATAAGAAATTAAAAACGCAGATATAGGCCAGGCGTGGTGGCACACACCTTTAGTCTCAGCACTTGGGAGGCAGAGGCAGGTGGATCTCTGTGAGCTCAGTTCAAGGTCAGCCTGGTCTATATAGTGAGTTCCAGGCCATCTGGGGCTACAGGGAGTCCTTGTCTCAAAGTGACACCCCCAAATGCAGATATAACTTATCTTCTTATCAAACTGTAATTCAAATACCTGGACTTAGAATCTTATGGGCAGGAGCAGATTCCAGCCTGGGATTTCCTTCATCCCTCTCTGAATTTGAAGTTTCATATTACCAGGAAGATGGTAGGGACCACTGAAATTCATATTTTTCCTTTGTTGGAGAATTTTTTGGCCTATCTTATTTTTGGGACTGGAAGTATTGAGACAAACACCCCCTTCTCTGTGCAGGATCAAGAGAATCCCTAGAGCTTGAAGATAAGGTTCAGTAGCTCACAGTCCCCTTTCTTCCTACCTGAGAGTTAAGGCAGAAATAGAGTTAGGTAGTCATGATCAAAATATGGCTTTCATTTCTGCTAAGTCTTATTTTGAAGAAATGATTTAGCATATCATTCTGTTTATCCCTCCCCTACACATGTATGCACACATGCACACACATATGCATATATACCTAGTGAGCTTGTGAATAATAAATCAATGGAAGGCTTTAGGTATTTTTATTACTCTGGTCCTATTTATGGTATTAAAGTATAGAAATAGCCATATTTTCAACAGGGAAGAGGAAGAGGACCAAAGGCACTGGCCTCTGCTTGCCTAAGTCAGTACGCTCCCCTACCAAACCAACAAGCAAATGTCACTTCACGTATTTGTGGAGGAGCGATGATGAAGGGCCCGGCAGTACTTAGGAGAAATTATTTCTTTTCCTTCCCTCCCTCCCTCCCTTCCTTCCTTTCCTTCCTTTTTTCCTTCCTTCCTTCTTTTTTTTGAGACAGGGTCTTACTATGCAGCAGTGGCTTGCCTGGAACTTGTTATGTAGACCAGGCTCAAACTCACAGCTCACAGAAATCCGCCTGGCTCTAGCACCTGAGTACTGGGATTAAAGGTGTGCATCACCACATCTGGCTGGGAAGTCATTTTCTATTTAGGGGCTGGAGAGATGGCTCAGCGGTTAAGAGCACTGACTGCTCCTGCAGAGGACCTGGGTTCTATTCCCAGCAGAACTGTCTTTAGTGCCAGGCGTGGTGGCACACACCTTTAATCCCAGCACTCGGGAGGCAGAGGCAGGTGGATCTCTGTGAGTTAAGGGCCAGCCTGGTCTACAGAGCAAGCTCCAGGCCAGCTGGGACTGAAGGGAGACCCTGTCTCAAAAATATCAAAAAATGTTTTATTTATTATTTTTATTTATGTATGAGTGTATTGCCCGCATGTATGTATAAATGCACCCTTGTCATGCAGTGCCCACAGAGGTCAGTAGAGAGTGTCGTTGAATACCCTGGAACTGGAATTACATATGACTGTTAGCTATTATGTGGGTGCTGGAAACCGAATCAGTTCTTCTGCAAGTACACCAAACAGTTCTCTTAACCACAGGGCCTTCTCTCCAGCCCCAGGAAATCATTTCTTATGAAAACAAGACTCCCTAGCCATACCCACCATGCTCCCCTTTCTCCCTTGGAGTGTCCTCTCTTGCCCTGGACAGTTTCACTTCTAATTTCATGTCATGTTTACATACACAATTTTATGTATCTGTATAAAAGCAGTAGCCACAAGTGAAAGAAAGCATACAGTTACTGATCTTTGTCTTTCTGGGACTGGCTTATATACGTGTATGAGAATGTCCTTATGTGCGTAACATATTACAAGGCACGATGAATATACATACTGAAAACCCATAAAAAGAATGAAACAAAAAGGGAAAAAAAGCCCCCAACTTAGCTTATCTTAAACTTACTGGTCTACAGATTTTATATCCTGGGACAATGACTTGGCTTGGGCTGAAGAGCACTTTTTTTGTGCCTCTATTCTTAGCAACAAAATGAATTGAGACTGGGGTTAAGACTTTGACTCATTTTGTTATTCTAACTTTAAAGTTAAGTTTTGTAAGCTTTTTGTTCACTGTATGATTTTATAGTGTTATACAATTTGGGAGCTGGAGTAAACATATTTTTATTTGTGCCATGTTTTACAACTTTGAAAGTGCATTTAAAGTGATACTTTTGATACTTCCAGACTTCCTGGAGTCTCTGCATGCACACCTGAGGGGACTGGAGCTGGGCAGCCCCTCTGCTCCCTTAGGTCCTTGGAGTTTTCAAGGGAGCTTCTCCCTCACACTGTCCATCCATTCTCAGGCTTCAGGATATGACTGTGTTGAGGATTCATAGATCCGACTGGTGGAAATGAACTTTTCCTTCTTTTCTGTAGGAATCCTATGCCCTGCTTAACAAGTACGGACTTCTGGTAGCAAAGGAAGAGATAGACAAAGTTGATACTCTGCGCTATGCTTGGCAGAAGCTGCTGGCCCGTGCCAGTGAAGTTCAGAATGAGCTAGTCTCTCTGCAGCCCAGTTTCCGGAAAGAGCTGATTAGCACCGTGGAGGTCTTCCTCCAGGACTGTCACCAGTTTTACCTGGACTATGATTTGGTATGACTCTAGCTTTCTCTGTGTGTGTTTTTAGAGAAGTGAGTGTGACATACAAAGTGTACTTGTTTAAAATTTATGTGCCAAATTGCATACAGTTTCCCAAGAACAGGAATTTTATTATTTATAAGAGCAAACATATTTATCTTTCATAATCCATTCCCTGAAGAGTTAATCCAGAATAGCTGGGCATGGAGGCACATACCTTTAATCCTAGCACTCGGGAGGCAGAGGCAGGCAGATATTTGTGAGTTCAAGGCCAGCCTGGTCTACAGAGTGAGTTCTAGGACAGCTGGGGCTACAGGGAGACCCTGTCTTGAAAAAAACCAAAGGAAAAAAAAAAAAGAGAGAGTTATTCCAGAATATAATCTCAAAAGAAAAATGAGGAAGTAAAATGTTCTGAAGCTCTTTAATTGCTTTCTAAGTTCAAGGATAGCATGGTATACAGTATGATCTTACCAAAAAAACCCACTAAGTTTGTATAGAATAATACTGTTTAAATCCAAATACTATTCTGCCTTTCCAAAGCCTTCCTTAATTCTACAAGTGCTCAGCAGTTTCAGGTGCTGTCCTTTGTCCTGAAGGCACATGGCCGACCAGACAGAGGGAGCCTTCCTCCCACGATGCCCAGATTTCAATTGTGTTTATGGATTTTAGTGCAAAACCATGTGCTGGCAACGGGTAGCTCCATTTCAGACCAATTATAATGTGCAACAGAAAGGAGAGGTGTAAGCAAAGGGTAAATTTTGAATCTGTGAGGTAGTGGCGTCCCAACCTGCAAAGCTGGTAAAGCCAAGAGGCTGGGCCCATGGACTCACTTCAGGGATCTTCTTGGAAGATTTAAAAGTCCCAAGATATAGGAAAACCCAACTGGAATGCAGAAATTATGCATCATTTTTCAAATAGATATAAGTGTGGTGAAATCTGTGAGTTAATGATATTGGTGGTTTTGTTCAAAACCAGAAGTAAATGCCTCTTGTAGAAAAGCCATTGATCCTATTTCTGCTTGTATCATATAAGAAATGAGAAAATAAAGATTTAAAAATTTCAAGGCTTTTAAGCTATGGAAACTGTACCTTACCTTAGCTTTATTAGACCAGAAACATATTTCCAAGTAAATTGCACTTTGAGTCCCTTTTGCAAAACAACAGCAACAATGACAAACAGCTTCCCATGATGTATATGAGAGGCATGGAGACGTTGATATCCCAGTACACTGAGCTCATGAAACTTGCATGCCAACACTTCATTTTGTTTTATGTCTAACTCTTTGCTTCAGAATGGTCCAATGGCTTGTGGTTTGAAGCCCCAGGAAGCCAGCGATAGGCTTATCATGTTTCAGGTAATCTTTTAAATTTCTGTGACCTTCCTAAACAATGAATACATTACTGTGTTTTTAAACATACATAAATGATTAAAAAATTCTATTCTAGCCAGGCGTGGTGGTGCATGCCTTTAATTCTAGCACTCGGGAGGCAGAGGGCAAGCAGATCTTTGTGAGTCCAAGGCCAGCCTGGTCTACAGAGTGAGTTCCAGGACAGCTGGGGCTACAGGGAGACCCTCTCTCAAAAAGACAAAAAAAATTCTATTCTGTGATTGAGTATATACTTCCATTTTTTAAAAGTATGATTTGCTGTGGTTACAGTCAGAAGTATTATGAGAGTTAATTGTGTTTACTTAATAAATATTTTTATTTACATGTTCACAGAACACACAGATTGCTGGTTGTTTGCCAGTCTGTTTGTTCATGTTTAAATCATTCTGATGAGCCTTTGCTTATGTGTTTTATCAGAATCAATTCGATAATATTTATCGTAAATACATCACCTACACTGGAGGAGAGGAACTTTTTGGTTTGCCAGTTACACAGTATCCTCAGCTTCTTGAGATAAAGAAACAGCTAAATCTTCTGCAGAAAATATACAGCCTGTACAATAATGTCACAGAAACTGTAAATAGTTACCAAGATATCCTGTGGTCAGAAGTGAACATTGAAAAAATTAACAATGAACTCTTAGAATTCCAAAACAGGTGAGAAATCAAATGTCTGTTGTCCCCAGAGCCTTCAGGCTTCACACACTTTATTTTATTCTATTTTATTTTATTTCTTTATTTTATTCTATTTTAATTTGTTCTTATTTATTGTTTTAGCTCTTTATTAATTTTGTGCATGTATGTGAGTGTGAGCTCTTACACATGAGAGATGGAGGCCAGAGGTCAATGCTAGTGTCTTCTTCTATTGTTCCCTCTCTTTCTTTTTTGAGACTGGATCTCTCACTGAACACGGAACTCACTGATTAGCTAGACTGACTGGTGGGTGAGTCTCTGGGATCCCCTGTCTCTGCCTCCTCAGCTCTGGGATTACAGATGTGGATGTGGGCTATCATGCCTGGCTTTTAGTGTTGGTGTCAGAGATCTCAGCTCAGGTTTTGTGTTTGCTGTGTAAGCACTTTGTCCCCTGAGCCTTCTCTCTAGACAATATGACTTATTCATTAAAAGGGTAGGTTTTTTTTTTTGGAATTTATTTATATCATTGACACCCCTCCTTCTCCCCCTCCAACACCTTCCATGTCTCTCCAACTCTGTCAAATTCATGACCTCTTTTTCTTTGATATTTTTGTTATACACACATATTTGCACAAATATGTATATATATAAATATGTACAACCTACTGAGTCCACTTAATTTTGCTCCTATGTACACGTGTTTAGGTCTGGCCACTTGGGACTGGACAACCTATCAGGGAGCTCATCTCTTGGGAGAACACATTCTCCCTCTCCCAGCAGCCTACCATCCATAGCTCTTCGTCTAAGGGTGAGGCCTTGAGAAATTTCCCCCATGATGATGGCACGTCAACTGGCGTCACTATGCAGGCCTGTTTGGGCAACGATGTTGTTGAGATTTCATAGGTGCGGCTTCCCTGAGCTGAGGTGTAGGAGTGACATTGTCAATGTATAAATTGGGGGTGGGCACAATACTGTCAATTATTCTCTACAAGAAATTTCACCAGTTGTGGAACTTTGCAAGACTTTATCTGTTGCAAAAAGAAGTTTCTTTGATAAGTGGTGAGAGCTTACACTTATCTGTAGATATGAGAATAAGTGTTTAGAATATAGTAAGAAAGTATTTTGGTTTAAGAGAGTGGCAGCAGTAGGTTCTCCTGTAGGGTATGACTTTCTAGTCATGATTAGTTGCCTATATTTATAGTACTAGACATGAATTTCCTTCTACTGAGTGGCCTTTAGATCCAATTAGACAGTTATTGGTTATGCCCAAGACAACAGTACCACTTCTGCACCACTGGGGACATCTTCCCAGATTGGTCATTATTGTGGTTGGTAGGTTTCACAGTTGGGCAGGACTATCTCTTGCTTTTCTCTCTTGGCAGCTTGCATAACACCTTCAGTAACTATTAGAGCTAGTCCTCAGAGAGGAGACTTCCAGGTTAGTTCTAGCTCGGTTCCTCTAAGTCCTGTGGCCAAAGTGTGTGGTGCCCTCAGCAGCAGGATCTTATCTTCCAGTTCTGAGAGGCAACCAAGGGCATTACCAATAGCTTATGATGCTTGGGGCGGGGGGAATCCCTTAGACTCCACTTGCCAACAACTCTTAAAGGAGAGTTCTCCTGCTTGGCATTGGGTTTTTGTTAGATAGTTTATGGTTCTTGGGAGACATGTTATTGCCATACATGGCATAATGCCATTTGAAACACACACACACACACACACACACACACACACACACACACCCCTCCCTCCCTCTCCCTCTGTATCTTCCTTTGCATCCCCTCCCCTGTTAAGAGTCCCCTCTTTTTCCCATTTCCCTCTCCAAAGGATCTATGTCCTACTATCCCCATCTCTGGGGCTTCTTCTCTTATGTACCCTCCTGGTCCCTTTCTGCTTTCTTGGCTTCTGCAATTACTTCAGGTTATACACGCAGATCTGACGATTTACGGCTAGGATCCACAAAGAAGGGAGAACGTGAAGTGTTTGTCTTTCTGGGTTTGGGTGACCTTAGTATAATATTTTCCAGTTCTATCCATTTACCTTCAAACTTCATAATTTCATTTGTCTTTACAGTTGAACAGAGCTCCATTGTATATATGTACCACATTTACATTATCCATTCACCAGTTGAAGAACATTTAGGTTGTTTCCATTTCCTAGCTACTGTGAACCGAGCAGCAAAAAACATGGCTAAGATCTGGTGTCTTTTGGTGGACGTCAAGGAATGGTATAGCTGGCCCTAGGGTAGATCTACTTTTAGCTTTTTGAGAATTCTCCAGACCAGCTTCCTTGGGGCCTGCACCAGCTTGCAATCCCACCAGCAATGAGTGAGGGCTCCACTTTCCTCATACCCTCACCATCATTTGTCATTCATTGCTCTGATCGTAGCTGTTCTGACTGCAGTAATAAAAAATCAAAGTTAATTTGATTTCTCTGTTTCTCAGAATGTTGAATACTTTTAAAGACATTTCTTAGCCATTTTTATTTCTTCTTTCGAGAACTCCCTGTTTGAGTCTGTAGCCCATATTTTAATTGGGTCACTTTCTTTTATCTTTTTTTTTTTTTTTTTTTTTTTTGGTGTTTTTTGAGACAGGGTCTCCCTATATCCCCAGCTTTCCTGGAACTCACTATGTAGACCAGGTTGGTCTTGGACAGAGATCTGCCTGCCTCTGCCTCCTCAGTACTGAGATTAAAGGCATCCACCACCATGCCTGGCTGGGTCACTTTCTTGATTCTTTGTTTATTTGAGTTCTTTGTATATTCTGGAAATTAATCCTCTATGGGATGTGGAGCTGGTGAAGACTCCCTCCCACTCTGTAGACTTCTTCACTCAACTGATTGCTTCCTTTGCTGTCAAGGAGCCTTTTAGCTTAATGAGGTCTCATTCTTCAAGGCTGACCATAATTCTTGGGTGAATAGAGTCTGATTTACAAAGTCCTCTTCTTCGCCTGTGTCTCCTAGGGTACCTATGTTTTCTTCTAACAGAGTTTCAGCATTTCAAGGTTCACGCTGAGGTCTGGTCCATTTGGAGTCTGTCTCTATGCAGGGTGATAGATACCCATCTGCTTTGATCCTTCTACATACATGATCAGTCAGTTTTCCCAGCTTCATTTGTTGAAGATGCTATTTCTCCAGCATATATTTTTGGCATCTTTGTCAAATAGGAGATGGTTGTAATTATGTGCGCTCATGTTCTGTTCTATTTTGTTCCATTGATCTATATATCTGATTTTGTGCCAGCACCATGCTGCTTTTATTACTTTAGCTCTGTAATATAGTTTGAAATCTGGTATGCTAATCCCTCCAGCATTGATTGTTCTTCTTAGTCAGGATTGCTTTGGCTATCTGGGGCCCTTTGTGCTTCCATGTGAATTTCAATGTTCTTAAAAGTTTCTGTGAAGAATGTCACAGGGGTTTTGACTGGGATTAGATTGACTCTGTTATTGCTTTGATAGGATGGTCATTTTCACAATATTAATTCTTTGAATCTATGAGCATGGAGGTCTTCTCATCTTCTAGTGTCTTCTTTAGTTTCTTCAGAGACTTAAAGTTTACTTTGTAGAGGTCTTTCATCTCTGTGGTTATGTTTATTCCTAGATATCTTATTTTTTTGAGACTGCTGTCAATGGGAGTATTTCCATGAGCTCATTCTCTGAGTGCTTGTTACTGATATATAAAAAGGCCACTGATTTTTGTAAGTTTATTTTATGTCCTGTCACTTTCCAAGTGACTTATTTTTGACAGGCTTCCAAATTCTCTTTTCACTTGAGTTGTTTCTAAAGCATTTCTTACACATTTTGCCACCTCAATTTTGTCCATTGATGTCATCTTTGTGAAATGTTCTTTTATGATTTACCGTGCGTGCGTGCGTGTGTGTGTGTGTGTGTGTGTGTGTGTGTGTGTGTGATGAGAGAAGTACTTCCTTTTAAGCTGGCTGAGTCTTATAAGGGCCTTTCTTAAGATTTAAAGAAGGCTGATTTTGTTTGTACCATATTAAAACAAACCTTGAAGTTTATGTTAGGTAGTTCCCCAAATAAAAACAGGAACACCAACATTTTCAACATTGTTTTAAGAGCTGACCTCAGGAAAAGTAGAAGGTCATTTGTTGTGTACAAATGGACAGCTTGATACTTTATGCTGGACTGTGTACCTGTTAAGATTCAGTTTTATGTTCAGAGAGTTGAAATGAGTTGAAAAGTACCTCTTACCCTTTAAAATAATACATCCACTCAGGGAATTGTCATATGAAAGATTGAAAAACAAATGTTCTTTAGTTTAGAGAAAGATTTTTCTGTAGTATATATCAGCGTGTTATTTTAATTTATAGTTTCTGGGACATGAGATGTCAACATGAGATAGCATTTGAGATTATATTTTGGTAGGGATGTCAGCAGAAGGTTTTGTACTAGTACTATCTGGGCTCATGTCTGAAAGGCCTTTCCTGCTGTCTTTCCTCTACAGGTGTCGGAAGCTGCCCCGGGCACTGAAGGACTGGCAGGCCTTTCTGGACTTGAAGAAGACCATTGATGATTTCAGCGAGTGCTGTCCACTGCTGGAGTACATGGCCAGTAAAGCCATGATGGAGAGGCACTGGCAGAGGATAGCGGCTCTCACTGGACACAGTCTGGATGTGGGCAATGAAACTTTTAAGTTAAGAAATGTCATGGAGGCCCCGCTTCTGAAATACAAAGAAGAAATAGAGGTAGAGTTGATAGATTGTTCCTGACACTCATCCACTAATTCCTCATTTAATGAATGCCTTTTACAGAATGGTTCTATGCTGGCAATAGAAGACGCATTTGTGCGTTCATAGATGGTTAAATAATGAGTGTAATTAGTTATGCAAATGAAGGCATAATTACAACCCTGTAGCAAATAGCATTGAAGCAAAAGTATGCTGTTCTAGGAAGGGCCCATGTCAAAGGGTGAATTTATATGGGGTGTGTGCGCAAGGATAGCTGGATGAAGGCAGTGCTGTTGTGTGATGGAGGTGAAGGGCTTTGAAAGTGCAAAGAAGACCATTCCAGGCAGAGAGCAGGTCATGTGTGAGGTGTATGGAAGGGATCACCAGATGGCTATGGGGCCACTGGTGTGTGCGAGGAGATAAAGGAGATGGTCCAGGCCAGGAAGTAGGGTGTGCGGAAAATGTCATTGATTTTCATGTTTAGAGCAATGCAGAATATCCGGAAGATGTATTTTCATCAAGGGTGGCTTAGTTAGGTTTGAATCTTGTAAAGATCAGCCTGATGGTCATATGCAGAAAGAGCTGGATGAGGGTTAGAGGAGCGTGATGGGAAAACTAGCTGAGAGAACGTCTATAAGAACAGTGCAGGGATGAGGGAATGGTTTGACAGAGAGGGGAGGTGGTGGACCTGAAGAGGAAAGAAAAGATGCAAGGAATCTTTAGGGAGTAAATCTGCACAGAATTTTTTGATGGGGTGGAGCATGCTGGGAAAAATATGAGGGGACAAGGATGCCCTGTAGTTTCTTGCTGAGAAGAATGCATAGTTGATTTACCAGAGAGACAGACACTATTATAAAAGGTCAGACTGGGTGACCAGGCATGAAGATCATGAGCTTGAATGTCAGCAGGAGTTTGATACCTCACAAGTGGTGTTTCTGGTTCCCTTGAAAGATCTAAACAGAGAAGCTCTGGAGGCAGACTGATGTGGGTCTAACCTAAAGGTTACTGAATGCATGGAGCCGCCCAGGAAAGGAACACACTGAGAAGGAAGGAGGGTAGAGACAGGCCTCGGGTAATGGTCTGGGGGAACAGGAAGCTGCAGAGAAGCCTGGCGAGTGGGGAAGAAATCCAGTTTCTGCAAATTCCCTCTCCTACACTGATCCATTGATCTGAGAGGAAAATCAGAGACAGGGAGTCCTGAGTTTGTTATGTCTCAAAAAGTAAAAGACCGTTTTTTTTCTGTCATTTTTGACATGTGTGGAAAATGTTTTATAAATAAAGGTTCTATTTAGACACAGTTTTATCCTCCTCTCCTTACATTTATATTTACATATTCACACTATTCGTTATATCGTATTTGACATCTGGAAACAAGCTTTACAGTCATCTGATGTGAATGGTGAAGTCATGATCCTTTGACTTTGGTGGGATAAAATGGGAGTTTACTGTGTTGATAGGACATCTGTATCAGTGCAGTGAAGGAGAGAGATATTGAACAGAAGCTGAAACAAGTGATTAACGAATGGGACAACAAAACGTTCACATTTGGGAGCTTTAAATCCCGCGGAGAACTCCTCCTGCGAGGAGACAGTACCTCAGAGATCATTGCCAGCATGGAGGACAGCTTGATGTTGTTGAGCTCTCTCCTGAGCAACAGGTGAGAGAACCATTCTCATTTCCGTCGTCCTTGAGATCCAGAACCATGAAGGGAAACTCATAAAAAACTATGTGCTGTAGAGATGGCTCCGTGTGGTAGTGAAATGTTACAGTATGACAGTGACTAAATACAGACAGCTCGATTCTTGCATCCATTAAAACCAAGAGTAGGTCCCTATCAGTTCTGAGGACTTGTTCCTTCAGATTTTTCTCTGAACTATGTTCTCAAGCAAAGGCCTTGCTCTCTCTTTTTTGAGCATGCTATGGGAGAAAAGTGAAGAACATGATCTTCTCTGAAGGACTTGAGATAGTGTTAAATGATGTCAACACATAGGATTCACTGTGGGTGCAAGGTTATATGAAGCTCCATCTGTCTGGGAAAGCCATTCCCATGGTCTCCCTGTTTGTTTTATAAAAGAAGAAGCATGCTTATATTTGTTATAGAAGTCGTTCCCAGAAGTCATTCTTAGAGCTCAGTGTTAAGAGCACTTGATGCCTTTGCAGAGATTCCAGGTTCAGTTTCCACTTACATGATGGCTTACAACTGTCTCTAACTCCATTTCCAGGGGATCTGACACCATTTTATGGCCCCAGCCATGCATGTGATGAACATAAATACATATGGACAAGAAATTCATACCATAAAAATTTAAATATCTTTAAAAATTTGTTGTATCAACAGCCTTCATATGAGTATTTAATGTAAAAAAACTTGCTTTACTTATCCCCTGTCACAAGATGCATAACAGTCATTTTATTTCATTATTCTCTGTCTGTGGGATGTGGCTGAGGACATCAGTTGGACAGAGTGCCATGTGTAATTCGCCCCTTGCATCTTGCTGCACATTTCATCTTTGCCGCTGCCAAGCCTCACTGCGTGGCTGACAGTGTAACAAGATCCAGATTCCGATGGGGGTGCTACTCTGAATTCTAGAATAATCATTCTACTTGGAAAACATTTTTTGCCAAAATGTATGATCTAGAAACACTTAGCTGTGCACATACTTTAAATGACAGATCAAGACTGAGACAAACCTAGCTCCTACACAGGAATATCTTGGCAGAGACAGATGCCAGGCTGATACTTCTGTTTGGTCACTTGATAGTAACCAGAAAAGCAACCACATTTTGCACATGGAAACCACAGAGTCATGTTTTCCAGTGAACTTCTCCTTGTTCCTTCCAAAATAATTTATTGTATGCTAGGATATCAAATATATGATAACTGCATAATATGTGGATACCATTAAGATAATAATTTATTGTGCTTTTCTAGTTTTAATACATTACTTCATTTCGTGTGTCTATCAGGACCTTGTGTTGCTTTTTTTTTTTTTGAGACAAGAACTTGCTATATAGCCTATGATGGCTTTGACCTCACAATCCTCCTATTAGTGTTCCTGAATGTTGGGATTACAGGCATTTACTACCTGTACATCAATAATTTAAATATAGGAAATACTACCTATTTAATATTTTCTTTATTAAAATTATTATTATTTTTATTTACTTAGTACATCTAATTGAATGATATGGGATCTAAATTTTTGCGTTAGAGATTTAGATCCTTGATAATATTGAGTTTGAACTTCTTGGTATTTAGTAAAGTTTTAATAAACTTGGTCATGATTCATATCCAAGTAGAACAAAAGTTACTCGAGTGCTCACATACATAGAGAGATAGAAAGCTCACATGAAGATCAAATAAAGATTATTTGTGTTAGGAATGGGGGAGGGTATTTTTGCCAATAATAGCCTGCAGTGTTGTTTGAGAACACTTAATTCAACATATATTTTTGACCACGTGCTACAGGTCACGTGTGCTTTTCTATCTAGTATGGATTCACCAATGGATGAAGTAAAGACCTTTGTTTCTATGGAACTCTACTCCAAAGAACATGAACTCTGAGAAAAGTTGGAATATCAACATGATTTGGCTAATAAGTATACGGAGACTATAATTTTCACTAATCAATATAACTAATGTTTCCAAAGATTTAAGTAACCTTCATACTATATAGTGGTAGAGATCAGAAAGGAACAATGTTTATCTTCATGTAATAAAAGTATCACATATACAATTTCTCATAGGAGACTGAAGTTTGTATCTCTTATGTAAAATCCCAAGGTAGATGATTCCATTTTGAAGGGGGACTGGTCTTTGTCTAGCTCACTCTTCTGTCTCTTGCAGTATCACTTCATTCTCCAGTGCTTCTCATCTCCAATGCTATTACACCTGATGTACAAGAGTGCTTTTTAATCTAGATACATGCCACATGGACACAGAGAAATAAAAAAAAATCCCAATATTTGGTTTGCTTCCCATAACTGTGAGACCCCAGACACAGATTAGTCATTTTTTTTTTTTTTGTATTTTTGAGACAGGGTCTCCCTTTAGTCCCAGCTGGCCTGGAGCTCACTCTGTAGACCAGGCTGGCCTTGAACTCACAGAGATCCTCCTGCCTCTGCCTTCTGAGTGCTGGGATTTAAGGCAAACTCCACCATTCCCCACACTAAAGATGGTTCTTAGCTGCCATGTGGGTTCTGGGAATTGAACCTGGGTCTTCTGTAAGAGCAGTCAGTGCACTTAACCGCTGAGCCATCTCTCCAGCCCCCAGATTAGTCTTTATTATTATTATTATTATTATTATTTTTTTTTTTGGTCTTTTAGAGACAGGGTCTCCCTGTAGCCCCAGCTGTCCTAGAACTCACTCTGTAGACCAGGCTGGCCTTGAACTCACAAAGATCCACCTGCCTCTTCCTCCCGAGTGCTAGGATTGAAGGCGTGCGCCACCACGCCTAGCAGATTAGTCATTTTTAATGCTTTCTTCTACTCGATTGGGCAGCTAAAACCAAGAAGTTATGAGGAAGTGCAAGTACCATGAGCCCACATTGTTGAAAAGGAGGCTAGAGAACTCAGTATTTTAGCTGGATAGTTATGAATCCATATAGATAGACATAGGGATTTGTATATAAGGAGGGATGATGAAGTCTCTGTCTCAGGGGGAGAAAAGAAGATAGATGAAGTAAGGGGAGGAAGCAAAGGGAGTGTTGGAATTGAGTTTTGCACACATGCATATCCAAACATGAGCAGGTAGACACCAATGGGTGTAAACGTCGAGGGAGACAGGAGAAGATGGCTAAAGAAAGCAAGCCCAGGTATTATTGTATTGATATGTGTGCATTGGTTGCCTAGTCTCTGCTGATGGTCCTGGAACTGCTATCAGGGAATGGAAGTCTAGCATTCCAGGGACTAGGCACAGAAACTCAGCAAAGGGAACGTTATTTTCTTGGCTATAGCATCAGGGAGTTGAATTTTATTGCTCTGGCAGCAGGGTTGAATCGAGTCTGGTTTATTCCTTAGATTCTGAGTCTGTCATTGCTCTCCATACTCCAAATCAAAACAGCAAAAATACTAGACTGACAATCCCCAGTAACTGGTGAGAAAATGACCATTTAATAGCATCATGTATATAAAGTGACAGCAGCTCAGTTAAAGCTTTTCTTTTTTTAAATAAGCAAAAACCCCTAAGATTTTTTAACAGCAAAACCAAATAGCTGAGAGTGTTTCTTATTTTAGGTACAATATGCCATTCAAAGCTCAGATTCAAAAATGGGTGCAGTGCCTCTCCAGCTCAACAGATATCATTGAGAACTGGATGACAGTACAAAACTTATGGATCTATCTGGAAGCTGTCTTTGTGGGAGGAGACATCGCCAAGCAGCTGCCAAAGGTGGTAGAATTTTCTTTATGGTTTCATCAGGTTTTTCAATTAGAGAAATCCGCAAGGAACAAACAACCCCTGAAAGAAAGCAATAATATGTAGTCTCTATTGACCTCTCTCTCCTCCCAGGACTTTTGTTTGCCTGGCTGATGCAATTGTTTTTGAAAGGGAGTGAGGAATGGTGCAAAGGAAATGGGTGATAATTAGAGAGTAAAAACTCTGTGGAGGTGCAGTGTCTGATGGGAAACTGAGGGTTAAAAGAAGCGAAGCAAGGATTTTTATGTTTCTTCAGATAATTTGAAAGTAGACTTTGGAACAGGGTAGATTTATGGCATAGTTATCCTGACGATGGTAGAATAATTTGTTCTTTTTACTAGTGACATTTTAAAATGTTGCACACTTATACAATATACCCAATTATATCTGTACTATAAGATTGAGGGTGGGAAATCTTTAGGAAAAGAACTCCAAACAAAAGGCCTTCTCCCCAAGATTCTGAGCAGATTAGCCTCTTTAAATTGTAATTATCTTACTATGAATATATGGGGAATATTTTGAGATTTTTAAAGATATTTTTTCCCAAACCTCAAAAACTCTTATTGAGTTAGCTTAAGTTACTTGTTAGGTTAGAGCATTTAACAATATATTTGAGTTGTAGGAAAACGATTGTGTTGACTGTTCTTTTCCTTAGGTCTCATAACTTTCTTCTAGGTTAGTTTTAGTTAGATCAAAGAAGATAGATCTGTTAACCAGCTGTGAGGCAGACCACTTATCTTTCCATCAACAGGAAGTGTATTACAAAATAAGTTTGAAGTGCTTAAATAAGCACTTTTTGATTTATATTTCTCTGCGTTTTTCTTTTTGATTCACTGAAAAGAATCCGAGATAGACTTAAAAATGGAAATATTCATAGGCAGTATTTAAGGATTAAAGTGAAAGTTCTTGCTCTCATGTTGGCAGTATGTGGTCATAGAAACTTTTAAGAAAGGAAATAACTCTCAAAATAATTTGTGCATTTCCCATTTCCTCTGGAAAAGATACGTAATGTTTTATTTCAATATTAGACTGGAATTAATTTTTCACTGTTATTTTTAAATACTTGGCATTTCCTCTAAACATGGAGCAATTTAGAACTCTTTGCAGAACACTTGGATACAACGAATTAACTCCACTTAGAGGTAACTGGTGAAAGCACTTGGGAGAGCCCTTTCCTCTAAAGTTCCCTTATATAGTGCTGTTGTTTTTGTATCCATTTCTTGCTTTTACTTAACAAAGTGTGAGTGTCAGAGTTGAACCAGAGAGTCTTACTCAGCAAGACAGGGTGATATAGCACAAAAGTCTCAAGGAGGCTTTAAATAAAATGTGGGACAGGAGACTTCCACAGCTTGTTTATTCCTCCTGGTTAGAACGCTGTCCTCAGCTGGAGGCACGTGAGGTACTCTGTCCTGTCCCTGAGATCACGGACTCCAATCATCCTTGCAGGAAGCCAAGCGCTTCTCCAACATAGATAAGTCTTGGGTGAAGATCATGACACGGGCACACGAGATGCCAAATGTGGTTCAGTGCTGTGTTGGAGATGAAACCATGGGCCAGCTACTGCCACACCTGCTGGACCAGTTGGAAATATGTCAGAAATCCCTCACTGGGTAAGTTCAAACCGAACAAATTCAGCTCAACCCAAACGAAACCAAACAACACACACAGACACACACACACACACACACACACACACACACACACACACACACCTCAAAACAACAAGGAAAAACTCCCGGAGATCACCTAACTAGAAACAGGTAAACAATAATTGTCTAAGTGTATATCAACATTTACAGCAGACAGCCATCTGAATATGTAACCTAAACAACAATGTCTTTTTGGCTGACTCTGGAGACAGATGACCTGTGTGGCACTCCTTCCTGCTCTTCCTGTCCTCATGACCTGTGACAGTGTCTGAGCCAGCTTGTGCTGTGCCCTGAGGAACTGAGGTAGGCTGCTGTCATTGACACAGGCTAGAGTTAAAACACTGGGCTTCAAGTGGTGCTTTGGAAGGATTTCTATGCACTTAAAAAAGGATGAGTTTATCAAAGTCAAATAAAAACCAAAATGGCTAAACTGTCAATGGCAGAAGTGATAACATAAATTATACTGATCAGTTATTTATCTTGTCTAAATAAAATCAGTCTTCAGATGGCTGTTGAAAAGTAATAAAGTAATGAGCAAGTTAAGGTCAAAGAAAAAGAAAGACTAAATTAGATGGAAAAGTTGGTGCAGAACCCCTATAAATGGACCTTAAATTCAGAAGCCAAAGTCCTTGGCAAGGAAGAAAGTGAAGAAGCACAGATCCTAAGCTGCAGCGTTTAGGGCTGCATGTCATGAAAGGTCTAGTTTCTCAGGAAAATGTTTCCTTTTCTCCTTGAATTGATACTTTGAGGAAGTTGTACTGTGTCCTCTTAAGAGCTGAGAGAAGAATTCTTACCTAGTATCCTATCACAGTGCAGGTCTTTCCTCTCTCTCTCTCTCTCTCTCTCTCTCTCTCTCTCTCTCTCTCTCTTCATGTGAACACCAAAGAATAACTTTAGGTGTTATTGTTCATTAGGTAACATTCGCCTTTTTTTTTTCCTTTTTGACAAAGTTTTCTCACTGGCCTGGAACTAACCAAATAGTGTCTGCCAGCTAGTCAGTGAGCCCCAAGAACGCTGTCTGGCTCCTCAGTGCTGGTATTACAAGTGCCTGGCTTTTTTCCTTTTTAAAACCTGGGTTCTGGGGATTAACTCCTGTCCCAAGCCCTATACCAGTTAAGCTATCTCTCCAGCCCTAACTGTGAGCCTTCTATTAAATTTTTTATTACATTGTACTTGCTATTATTATTATTATTATTATTATTTTTATGATGATGATGATTATGGTGATGATGATGATGATGATGATGATGATGATGATGTGTGTGTGTGTGTGTGTGTGTGTGTGTGTGTGTTTGCTACAGCACCTATGTGGAGGTCAAAAGATAACTTCCCAGAATCAGTTCTCTCCTTCTATCATGTGGGTCTTGGGCATCAAACTCAGCTCACTAGGCTCGTGTGACAAGCACCTTTGCCCACTGAGCCATCTCACTGGTACAATGATGAGTTTATGAATGGACTGGCTTGGTTCTGGGAAATGGAGTGGAATGAATGCACAAACTCCACAGAATCCTCCACGGATACCACTTTCATGCCCAAGTCAGTGTTAAAGCGCCAGGCTGTGTAGAATATGAGAACTTTAAACCCTGAGGAAAGGCCACAGGGTAGACAGGCAGAACTGCTGCATGATGATGAAGCAGTCATGGGATTTTGGTACCTTTGGGAGACAGGAACCCTTTCATGGAGCTTATTGATCTCTGGAGCTTGCTTCTCTTCTGATGGTATATATAATTACTCAATATCTTTTAAGATATACTTCTAATGATGTGGAGCTTTTTTGAAGCACTTAGAAGCAAAGCAAAATACAAAAATGCACCGAAAATCTCTATTTTTTATCTTTTTTTTAAATAAAGGAAATACAAGTATTCTAGACTAAGTATAACATGTTCTTTACATTTGTGAAAATAAACAAAGAAATTCTGCCACTAATTCTGAAAAATAAAACCTATCTCCAGTAGAACATAGAATGCTATTTGCCATGACTTACAACAAAGTAACAGACCAAGAACACTAAAATAGGAAAATTAGACCGCCACACAGCCGCTCCTCCTCTTCTGTCCAAGTTGATTTCCTTGTATGCTCGTAAAGGGTTATCGTTTTCTTTCCTCTTAGATATTTGGAGAAGAAGCGGCTGTGCTTTCCTCGGTTCTTCTTTGTGTCAGATCCTGCCCTTCTGGAGATTCTGGGGCAGGCATCGGACTCCCACACCATACAGGCTCACTTGCTGAATGTGTTTGACAATATTAAAACTGTCAAGTTCCATGACAAGGTTTGTCCAGTTTTAGTTGTTGACCACCTCACGGTGTCTTGGTGTATCTACTGTCTCTATCAAGTAATTCTTTAATACTGTGTTTATAAATGAATTACTTCCGGGCTGGAGAGATAGCCTAGTGGTTAAGAGCACCGACTGCTCTTGCAGAAGACCCGGGTTCGATCCCCAGCACCCACATGGCGGCTGAGAACCGTCTGAAACTCCAATTCCAGGAGAACTCCAGTTCCAGGGGAATCCGAGACCCTCTTCTGACCTCCGCGGCATTGCACGACACGGGTGCACAAACCTGCATGCAGACAGTACATTCATACACATACAGAAATAAATAAAATTAAAAAAAAAATAAATAAATGAATTACTTCCTTGTCATTTACTCTTGGTCAATGACAAACTCTGGGGTAAAAATGTACCTTCAGAACTTTCTGGTTTATTAATATCTAAAGTACAGATTTGAATAAAAATAATAACTTCCATGTGATCAAAAATGTATTGTGTAGCACTCACAAGGCAGGAGGACTACAAGAGGTCTCTGTAGTGAAAACTAGTCTGGGGATAAAAAACAAGCCCCCTCTTCAAAATAAACAAGCAGGCAGATAAACAAAATAGCAAAACAATGGCACTATTGTTATCAGATAGCACTTATGGTTTGCATACCAAGTCAGCTACTTAGAAATCCAACAAGAGAGAGGAACCGATTGCTTATATATCGTGCCTTGACTAAGCAGAATTGCTGCATAAACTTTATTATTTTTGTCACATTTCATAAGGTTTTGGTGTGCATTATGTAAGGCATTTTGTTTTATATTCTCAGTGTATTTATGGTGTCATGGAGTTATATGAGACCCCAAAGAAATTATTCAACATGCACAGCTTCCAGAAGATATTGTCTGGTTCACCCTTCTATCCAAAACTCCTAGGAAAGTGACCTTTCCCTTTTCCTTTGTATTCAGTCCTCTGGTGCCTCATATAAACCCTGAAATACTCATTTATTCAGTCTTTCGGATGATTTAATTTATTGAGTAGCTATCATGTACCAGATGCTTTGCTTAAGAAGAGGAATCTGAGCAGCCTCAGGGAACTCCTGTTCTGATGGAAGAGATGCAGAGGTAAACAGATGGGGTCTATAGAGTACAGTTACTGTAGTGGCAGAGCTATTCCATGGGAAGCAATTAAAAGCCAGCCACATTTCTTATGTGCCACAGTGGGGTAGGCCAGAGTGTTCCTAGACAGGCTAGCTTATCACCAGCACAGAAGTCTCTTCAGCGTATTGCAACACTGAAGAGAAATTTGGCTATTAAATTGCTGATACATTTGGATGGAATTATTACTGTTGTGTTTGTATTAAGTACAAGGAGCTGAAGAATGCCTATCAGAGAGCCCTACTCAGGGTTATGGGAGTGTCAGGAACATAACCAAGCAGGTGAAGAAGGGATGTGTAACCTGGTCAGGAGGGAATGTGTGGGTGGGTCTGGAGGTGTGTGCAGCTGAGAGAGCCAGAGCTGTGGGTGGATGAAGGCCTGAACTAGTGTTTCAGGGTTTCCATGTCTGAGGACAATAGCAGTGTATTCTGTCTCAGTTCTGGATGCTGAAAGGCAGAAACTTGATGGCAGCAATGTTGGGTGCTCATAGGAGGTCTGGAGAGAGAATTTTTTTCCATTCCTCTGGCATATTTCTCATGGCTTTGGACAGTCTTTGTGGTTTTGGCTAATAGATATGTCTTCACAGATTGTTGTTGCTATGTGATTTTTGTGTCTAAAATCCCCCCTCCCCCTTTTTTTTTTTGGTCTTTTTGGGACAGGGTCTCCCCATAGTCACAGCTATCCTGGAACTCACTCTGTAGACCAGGCTGGCCTTGAACTCACAGAGATCCACCTGCCTCTGCCTGGAATTAGAGGTGTGGGTCACCATGCCCCGCAAAATCCCTCTTCTTATAAGGACATCTATGTTTCTTAGGACACTAATCCATTATGACCTTGTCTTAACTTTAGTAGTTCCAAATAATCTCACATTCTCAGGCACAGGGGTTTTTGTCTTTTTTTGGAGGACATTCAACCCACAGGAGTAATGAGCAAAGAAATGACGCATCATGGGCCGATTCCAAAGGCCAAGTGCACCACACCATGGAACTCACTTCATCCAGAGTGTATCAAAAAGCCACGAGAGGCTTCTAAGTGGCACAGCAACTCAGTTTGTGTTTCTGGAAGTTTGTTTGGTATAGCTGTGGAGGTGGATGGAAAGGAAGCAGAGATGGAGAAAGCTGAACTGCTGTAGTAAGGCTTGAGAGAAGGAAAAGGGGAAGGGAAGATGACGTGTTCAGTGGCCAAGAGTGATGGTCTTATTGATGTGTGGAACACGTAGGCTAAAGTTTTTTTTTTTATTGATGCTTTGTGTATTTCATACATCATTTTCCAATTCAGTTTACGCATATTTCCCCTTCCCTTCCCCCCACCCCACCCCATCCCATCCCAGATCATGCATTCTGCCATAACTGTCCTGCATCTTTCTCTCAGATTTTTTTCCATTTTTTAGCAATAAGTGATAATTTATGAGTACAAGCATCCTTCATGTAAAACCAATTTGCAAGCAGTTGTATCCAAACCCACACAGCCCCTTGGTTCCACCATCCAGCAGGGGGGGCTTGCATGTTCAATCAAGTTGATCAAATGAGTGTCCAGGCTATATTGCTGTAGGTTCACCATTCACCCCAATCGCAGCCCTTACATTCTACCACGCCCCCTCTCCGCAGATTTTTTTCCCTAGGCCTTAGAACAAAGGCACGGTGGACTGAGAACAGAGAAACATCTACTTTGTCTGGAAGCTTTGTCTTGGGACTCTGGTCAATTCTGGTTTTTTTCTTTCATTGGCTGACGTTTGCCAGCGAATAAACCTTTTTCTTGTTTTTTTTTTTTTTTTTTTGTTTTTTTAAATTAATTTTTATTTGATTGCTTTTGTGCATTTCATACATTTTTTCCAATTCAGTTCAGGCTATATTTCCCTCCCCCCCCAAAACCCCCCCCCCCACCCCAGCAGCTTCCCATAACTGCCATGCTCCCAGTTTTTTTTTTTTTTTTTTTTCCTTTTCTTCCTTTCCTGCCATCTTTCTTCTCAGGTTTTTTTTTTTTCATTTTTAGCTATAAGTGATAATCCATGAGTACAAGCATCCTTCATGCAAAACCTATCTGCAGGCTGTTGTGCCCAAACACCTACAGCCCCACCATCCAGTGGGGGGTGACAGGTTGTTTGTTCAATCAAGTTGATCAAATGAGTGTCCAGACTACATTGCTGTAGTTTCACCATTCACCCCAATCGCAGCCCCTACATTCCACCACGCCCCCTCTTCCGCAGGTTGTTCCCTAGGCTTAGAAAAGGGGCACAGGTGGATGAGAGGTAAAACAGTCCACTCTCTCTGGAGCTGTTGACTTGGACTCTGGTCAATTCTGGCTGTTTCCTTTCATGGGCTGACAGTTTGTCCAGGAATAACCTTTCGATCCTGGCCTGGCGCGTTATGGCGTCTCCAGGAATAACCTTTCAATCCTACTAATGAAGCACAAGCAATTAGATATATAGGTATTTAAACAGTATTAATTGTTATCGTACGTTACTTTGGTATAGACACAGATGTTTGGATGGTATGTTAATCCATGAATTACATTTTTTTTTGTTGAATATGACAGGGTCTTACTGTGGCTTATAACATCTCCTGACCATTAGAGGGTGCAAGCTTGTGGCATCAGCCGTGGGTTATTCCCCCAAGGAGAGAGCCGTAGGCTAAAGTTTGTATCTTTTCTAGAATTCTTCCTTAATGGACATTGTACTTTTCTTCAGCTTTTCCATATCCTCCTTTTATTCTGTTCTAATATCTTTGTTTAGTATTTGCTTTTTTGACCTAGGCTTTGTTCTACAGTCTAGGCTGGCCTAGAACTCACTTTGTAGCTCAGACTGGTGTCAAGCTTATGACCTTCCTGCCTCGGCCTTCCAAGTGCTGGAATCACAGACACTTGCCATGATGCCCAGCCTGTCCTAAGAATTTTTATTATGGCTAAACTAAACGTACTGTAAAGTAGTATTTGTTTTCTGATGGTTGGTTGTCTTTGTATTTATATTTATCAACAAAAATTTCTTAAATTAAAGAGATTATATCCATCAGGAAGTTCTTGATGATTTTTGGAAGTCTTTCTGTTACAGCACCAGAATTTCATGGTTTAAGGGAAAAGCTTTTCATGTTTCATAGAGTAAAGGTGGTTTAAGCTTCCTCATGTATTGAGTAAATGCTCATACATCTTCAGCCTCTGTTTATAGCAGTTACTTCTGAACATAATAATGCTTTTGTTTTTTTGTCTTGTTCTTTCTTTTTTTTTCTTGTTCTTTCATAAGGTTTGTATGCACAGAGTTAGATACTGATTTAGTGGGTTCTAACGTTTATAAAATTATAAATGCCAAATTGCATTTCAGACGAGGAGCCTGATGTTTAACATGGATTAGCTTCTTGGTGGATCACTTCTGTCTAATACTGAGGACTTAATTAGTATAGCAATAAATCTCAGCCCCTAAAGAACAGTACTTTCTTTCATTTGTTTTAAACCAAAGAACAGAAACAACAGCAAAAGTTCGTATTTATTTTGTTATTTTGCTTAATTGTCATGAACAGTATGAAGTGGGTAGAGATATAGAAGAAGTATGGTTCTTAATGACTAACGTGGGCAAGAAATTTGGTCTCAGTGCTGCTGTCTACCACATTGCCAGTCAGTACCTGGAAGAGGAGCTGTTGGGATCTGTAGCTTGAACTCTGGCTAATGTGATCTCATTATGCTGTGCTGCATGGAGACTGAAGGGAAAGCAGCAGAAGGGAGCTGGGTTTGATTGGAAAAACACTTGATGCAGCTTCAATCACTTTGTAGTGACCTCGCCGTCATCATTGTGGTGATTTGGTCATTTGTAATATCACCCTGATAATCCTGTAGTGTGGAATTACACCCTTTTTGGGAACCCCAAGTTTTGGAGGGTTTTAGTTGTTTTTTTTTTTCTATTGCCACATTTGTATTATGTATTTCTTTTAGAAAGTAAGTTCAGTCCTTTAGAGTATTCATGACTTGGAACTGATTTGGGATTTCTTTTTAGATTTTTAAGGCTAGACTTTTATTATTTTGAAAATGACTTTGTATCATGTAATTCCATCTGTTTTATAATCTGTCCCTTAACTTCATATGGGAACGATAACATTGATAAAAGGGGAATAGAGGAAAAGTCAAGTGGTATTTCTTATTTTATATGAATATAGCTTGTTTTAATCTTCTAACCCAGGTCTATGATCGAATTCTGTCCATTTCCTCTCGAGAGGGTGAAACAATCGAGCTGGGCAAACCTGTGATGGCGGAGGGCAGTGTGGAAGTGTGGCTCAATTCCCTGCTGGAGGAATCTCAGTCCTCATTACATCATGTTATTCGCCAGGCAGCTGAAAATATTCAAGAAACAGGTTTCCAACTGATTGAATTTCTTTCTTCCTTCCCAGCTCAGGTCAGTGTTTTGAAATTGGAAAGTTTTTTGTCGTTGCTGTTTTCTTTTGATAAATAGTCATCTTAAGTCTCAGACATTTTTTATTATAAGCCTCACAGATGACATAATTTTACCATGGACCAGTATTGAGATTTTAATAAAGACTTATTAAATATGGATAAACTTAAACATTTCAGCTACAGATTATTTGGACATAGATACATAAAGATTTTCTTTAACTTTAAACAGTTTTTCTCCTACCAAATCTCCTTATATAACAATGTACGTAAGTCATAAAAGTGTACAAAGAATGCCCTTTGTTAGGAAAATGGAAAAAATATTCTTCAGTATTAAAATACAGGAAACAATGTTTTCTTAGCCACTGTGACTGAGAAAGATTTTGTGAGTATCTACTGTGTACAAACATTGTGCAAGTTTGATGAAAGCCAATTTTAAGAGATAGTCTTTTTTTTTTTTTTTTTTTTTTGAGACAGGGTCTCCCTGTAGCCCCAACTGGCCTGGAACTTGCTTTGTAGACCAGGCTGTCCTCGAACTCACTTAAAACATATTACTTATTTGTAAACGACTTAAAAATCTATTTAAAAATCTGTGAAATAAATATGCATGGCTTAAAATCCTCAGAAAGATGCCTTGACACACCATGGGCTTTCCGTACTTACCCATTAGATAAATAATAGAAGAATGTTTCCATGGACTTTAAAATAATGTATCAAGCTGATGTATTTTTTGTGCTGTACATTTGCATAATAATTATAATGATTCATTATGCTGTAATTTCTATTCAGTTAAATTGTAAATATATTATACACACTTATAAAACCTTGTCCTCTTTACAAAAAATTCCACAGGTTGGATTATTAGGAATTCAAATGATATGGACCCGGGATTCAGAAGAAGCCCTTAGAAATGCCAAGTTTGATAAGAAAATCATGCAGAAAACCAACCAGTATTTTTTGGAGTTACTGAACATGCTGATTGACATGACCACGAAAGATCTGAGCTCCATGGAACGAGTTAAATATGAAACCCTGATTACTATGCATGTGCACCAAAGGGACATCTTTGATGACTTGGTAAATTCTTCATAAATGTTGTATCATACACACAAAGAAAGAAAACACAAGGCACTGTCCATTTTCACCTAACAGAATTGATTAGATTGAATTCATGAAAAGATCAAATTCAGGGGCTGGAGAGATGGCTCTGTGGTTAAGAGCATTGGATATTCTTGCAGAAGACCCAGGTTTGATTCCTAGTACCTGCATGGCTGCTAACAACCATCCATAACTCTAGTTCCAGGGGAATATGACACTCTCTTCTGACCTCTGTGGGCATTGCACAACATGGATACACTTACACCAATGCAGGCAATACACTCATACATACAAAATAAAAATAATAAAAAAAAGAAAAGGTCACATTCAGGGATGGTCTTGCTGAGGATGGGAACTTGCTTGTCAGACTTTCTTCTCAGCCAGAAGTGGAAATTTCCATCATATTCTGATTAGATTGGCACTTGGTTATTACTTTGCAGTTCTTTATGTGGTTATTTCAGATGGTAACACGGTGTGAAGCATCTTGCAAAGCTGCCATCAGTGGCATGCTCCTTCTATAGTTGTTGATTGAAGATCACTGGGTTCTCAGTCAGACACTGTAACTAGTATATGTAGTAAAGCTGTTTAAGGCTTCTTCGGGGACTTTGATAAACCACACCCTTACCAAGTTTTGCTGTACTTTATGCTGTTGACTACAAAGTGGCCATCTTAGTATAGCTTATGACATTCAGAAGTCATGCAGAATTTGCCTTTCAAAAGATAACAGGATGGAAAAGGAGTGTCTGCTATTTATAGGAAATGAGATTTGTGCATTTCTATAGAACACAAGAGATGAGGAGCCCTTACATTCAGAGTAATATTCTGCATTGTGTCTCAACCCCATTATGTAAAGAAAGATTACGAAAGATTAGTCCTGATGTAGTGGAAATAAAAGGCAGCATTTTCAGGCTATTTTGTGCTAATCTCCTCTCCTAATAGTTAAGCACACTATTTTGCTCTCAGAAATAAAGGGCACAGGGTAATTTTAGATTTCTTATTTGTGGAAGAGAAATGATTAAAGTGGCTTAAATTTTTAGTTAAAAATGTAGACAAAAGCCTTGGTGGGCATGAACCTACCATTTAGATGTTAGAATTTTGGCCTGTTTCAGAAAGGAAAAAAATAGTGAATTAAAAAAACAACCCACAAGTTTTGTCTTATTCTTTTTTTAGATTTTATTTTATGTATATTTGGTTGATATTTTGTGCATTGTATAATAGATCTTAATCAAACTCAGAGCCCCTCCCCCCGTACTCCTCCCACCACCTCACTGGTTTCATGCATTCTGTCATATATATTAAGGCCTATCTGGTCAAACATTTGCACCCAGATGTCCCTCAGTGCAAGTTCATCCACTGGAGTCTAGTCAGCCTATCTAGAGTCACTCCCTTAAAGAAGACCACTCTCTTACCTCACAGTAATCATTTTATTTATTTTCTCTAATGAACTTCTTTAGCTCTGTCTTTGTGTGCCATAGCATGTTTTTCATAGATTGTGCCTTATGATCAACGTATATGGCATTGGGTATTTAGGGATGAAATCTAAGAAATGAACCTCATTATTGACTAATGCCATTTAAGTGAGAGGGTCATAGCTAGAGTTGTATTGATTTTTCCCATTCCCACAGATCCTCAGGTTTCTTTTTTTTTTGATCAATAACTGATTGGGTTAGATGATGGTAGTTAATGTCTTTGCCATTTGGGTAGGTTCGGATTTTATTTCTTCTGCCTTGTATTCTGCATAAATGCTAGTATGTCTACTTACTTAGTAAATGACTTTCATCCCAGCTCTAATGTGAACCTTTTGAATTCCAGTGCCACATGCATGTCAGGAGCCCTACGGACTTTGAGTGGCTGAAACAGTGCAGATTTTATTTTAACGAAGACTCTGACAAGATGATGATCTACATCACAGACGTGGCTTTCACATACCAGAATGAATTTCTAGGCTGCACTGACAGGCTTGTCATAACGCCACTCACAGACAGGTGACAGAAGGATTCTGTGACTCCACAGCTCTCTTTTCCCACCCCCAGTTTTTATTCTCTACGGTGGCTCCGGGGATTTTTGCTGAAGGGCTCTTTTATGCCAAAGCCTTTGAAAGTCAGTATTTCTAGCTGTGCACAAGGGATTTAGGTCTGTGATTGAAACAAAGCTAACTTCTTTTGCTTCCAGTCTTACAGAGGCAAAGTATAAATGCCTCTGTGACCATGGGATGGACAATAAAGGAATTAATTACTGTGTGTCACTAGGTGTGAATCACAATGGGCCTTGAAGGTTACTTTATTAACTTTCACACCACTGTTCTCCCAGAGAAACAGTTAAGGTGTTTTTCTTAAAGCAGGCAAAAACCGAGTAACAGCACAAATATACGAGGGAGGACGGAAGGGGGGACGCCGGTGGAGGAGCTGCCAGTTTCCCCTTTGCCAGTCACTAGCTGGTTAATTCCATCATCAACTTGATTGGATTAAGAAGTACTAAGATTATTCATGAAGACCATTGGGTTTGTGTTCAAGGATTTATTACACAGAGAGCTAACTGAAGGTGATGGCAGCATCCTGGTCCTGGGGTCTCAGAAAGAATCAAAAGGGAGGTGGGAGAAAGCCCTTAACACTGGACCTGAATGGAGTAAGTTCAAGGCAAACAGGGCAGAAAGAATTTTCGTTTTTGTGGTCTCCCTGAATTCCCTGCTTCCTGGCCAGCTGAGATGCCAGTCAGTGGCTGTGGGACAAGAAGAGTAACAAATACACCAGTTTTGTTAGCTGGAGCCTTTAGCTGCCTCCTCTGCAGACTCGAGTCCTCATCTGTAAGATGAGCTGGGCCCTCCAGGACCGGAGTTCCGTGCTTTGCTCTGCCTGGTGTGAACTCTGTGATGTCAGCCACCATATTTTATTTTTTGTTCCTAGGGCTCTCCCAAGTATTTATTTTGACCACTTGGCTTGATGTAATTATTGTACATTAGGCATACATATACCAACCTGTCACAGTGCACCCCATATAGCATATAGGAATGATTGGTCAGTTAAAGGTAATATTAATTTAAAAACTAGGGCTGGAGAGATGGCTCAGTGGTTAAGAGCACCTACTGCTCTTGCAGAGGACCCGGGTTTGATTCCCAGTACCCACATGGCAGCTAAGAACCATCTTTAACTCCAGTTCCAGGGGAATCTGACACCCTCTTCTGACCTCCACAGCATTGCATGACATGGGTGCACCAACCTACATGCAGACAGTACACTCATACACACACACACACTCATATATATAAATATAATAAATAAATTTTAAAAAATAAAAAAAAACTTGGAAGAACTTCCATTGAAACAGGAGGCAGTTATGTCGTCCTCCCTTCAAAGCCCCACTACTTCCCTCCCTCTTTCTTTCCTCTGAAGGCTTAGTTTGATGTTTTACTGAGAAGAAAGATGCTCATGTGCCCCACTGTTGCTCGTGTCTGTTAACCAGGAATCTTACTCTCCTGCTCTTCCTTTCCCATGACTTGGATGGACTGTGCCTGCCAATCCAGAGTCAGCAACCGCACGGACGAAGGATCTCCTCTCTGAGTATGATCAGTGTCCGCCTCATGCCAGGTCATTCTTAGCAACATATAACATGATGCAGTTGCTTCTGTACTTCAGAAAACAATCCTGTGACCCTCTCTTTCCTTTTCTTTTTCTGTGCCTTCCAGTCAACCCCTCAAACGTGCAAATTCTTTCCACCTTGTTTGTCTTGAACTTATTCCATTCAGCTCCAGTGTTAATTTTTTGCTTCTACCAAAAAAAAAAAAATAATTTTAAGATCATAAGCTTAGGGGCTGGAGAGATAGCCTAGCGGTTAAGAGCACTGACTGCTCTTGCAGAGGACCTGGGTTCGATCTCCAGCACCCACATGGCGGCCGAGAACCATCTGTAACTCCAATTCCAGGAGAACTCCAGTTCCAGGGGAATCTGACACCCTCTTCTGACCTCTGCAGCATTGCACGACACGGGTGCACAAACCTACAGGCAGACAGTACATTCATACACATAGAAAATAAAAAAAGATCATAAGCTTAAACCACATGCATTTGCTATGTTTACTCATCTGTAAATCAGAATTTGGTTGGGCTACCTACAGTCTGGGCTCTGAAGGGCTGTGTTCCTTTCAAGACACTAGGGGCGATATTCCCTGCCTTTTCAGATCCTTGGTAGAATTCTTTCTGGTTTAGGACCCAGACCCCCATTTCTCAGTGACTGTGAGCAGGGGCCATCCCTGCCATCCCCATTGCTGTGTTTCTTGACCCACGATCCCTTCCTTCTCTTTCAGAACCACAGATGGTGGGCTGCTAGAACCATGCCTTCCATACACCTCCCGGTCTTCCCGTCTTCCGGCTTGTCTCTCTAACATCTTTGTCTGCCTCCTGCTTCCCCATAACAGACCGGAACTATTGGAGAACCTATGATAACTTGCCCACCCCCAGATCCTTATATTCATAATGTAGACAATGTTCCTTTAGTCATGAAAGGTGATATGCTCACAGGATCCAGGGAGAGAATGTGGACATGTTTGGGGGTCCAGCGTTCTGTCACACTTCAACTTCATCCATCACCTGCTAAACCTCTCTTGTAAAGTCCCTCACACCCTCATGTTGCCAAATCCAATGTCATTTCTGGCTTATCTTACTCGACTACTTGGCAGCCTTGGCTCTGTTGGGCCTTCTCTCCTTTTGGATTTAGCCTCGTCATGTGGCTCCCAGACACCACTCCCACCTCCTGGTTCTTCTTTCTGGTCTGGTTGTCCCTTTGTTCCTGTGCTGTCAGGTTCCTCATGTCCCCATAATCTTTAAACCCAGAACACTAGGGTTCTTTTCCTCAGCTATCCTCCATCGGTCATCTCACGGCGTGGAATACCATCTGGATGTTGACCCCACACTCTGTATCCAGCCACAGCTTCTTCCCTGAACTCCACATATCTGCCTGCTGACATTATGTGCCCATTTGGATGCTTCCAGACTATTTAACCTCATCATGTTTGATCATCACCTCCAAATCCACTCTAGTATCATCTTCATTTTAGTAGTGCCCATTTTTATCCATTTCCTACCCTAAATTCTGTGAGTCTCTCTTCTAGTTGCCTAGGCAAGAAATCCTTGGTGTACCCTTGAAGTCTGTCCTCTCTGCCCCATTATCCAAGCTACCATCACTAGCTTTCTCCCCTTTGCTGTAATCATTTGTGACACACTGTAACATCCAACCTAGATTACTGTCATAATCTATTATTATTATTGTTATTGTTATTATGATTATTATCAAGCTCTGCCTGAGTCGTCATTGTCTGTTGTTCATCTGTTCTTGGTTCAGATAATGGGCTGTAAGTCAGATCTGTCACTTGTTTGACCCCAAGCTTCCATTCTAGTTTCATCTCATGCAAAGTAAACACTGGCATCACATTAGCTCAGGATGCCAGGCACGAGCTGGCCCCTGTCACCTACGTCTCTCCTTTTTCACTGAGTTCCATGACCCTGCTCTTTGGCAGGACCCAGCACATTCCTGCCTCGGGCCTTTGCATTTGATACACTCTCCATTCTGTAGATAATTGCCTTACTACCTTCATTTTTCTCCTTAAATGTCACCTCAAAGAGGTCTTGTGACTCCCACAGGAGACCGGCACAGGGATTTCAATCCCCACAGCAGTCCTCCACAGTTTTATTTTCCTTTTTAATTATTATTCTAAAATAATCTATCTTCTTCCTTTAGTATGTAAGCTCCTTGAGGCACAAGTTTCGCATGACATGTTTGTTAGAATATCTCTTTCATAGAACAGTTGCTAAATAAAGGTTTCCTGAAGGAATAGAAGCTAATCTCCAAATTGGCTTTCTTATGGTGAGGAAATTAAACAGACCAGCAGAACAGAAAGTAGAAAGAGTTACAGGGAAGTTTTTCTAATTTTCAGAGTTATTGGCAGCTCATTTCCCTTCTAGAAATATTGTATATTTATTTATTAAAGGTCTAATTTTTATATACAAGTGTCATAATTTAGCCTTTTATGTAACTTGATTCTTTTATCACAAAAACACGAGACCCTTGAAAGCAAAGCAAGTTTTTATAACTTCATATGTGGAGACGGTTCAACAGCTCATTTTTGTCTGTTTCACCTCAAATATTCATTTGTCTATATTTCTTTAACTTTAATATGTGAGAAGAGAGCCATCAGTTTTTGGTTGCTTATAGGGAATGTAAGATTATCTGTCCTTTTACAAAAGGGAAACTCCTCACCAAAACACACGCTTTACAAAGGTCTAATTTTGGAGGCACTTAAATGCATTGCCAGCCTCCTATTGTCTGACCTGTGCAAAACCTATATCTCTGCCAGCTCTCAGGATTCCGAGGAGCTCAACATCACGTGGACAGACCTACTGGCATTTCAGATGGTCAGACAGCCATCATAACATGATAAAAATGCAGAGCACCTTTCTCCAAAACTCGCAGCGATGTTAATGTCTAGTCTCTTTCCACTTCCGAGCACATGTGGAGGAGACTGAAAGGTCTCTGTTGCTGCTGTCCTTCAGGCGGAGGGCAAAATAAATCACTGAAAGGTCTCTGTTGCTGCTGTCCTTCAGGCAGAGGGCAAAATAAATCAAGGGCTGATAGATCATCTTACCTGCTGGGCAGGAGGCATAGACAAGCCTCACAATGTGTTTTTCCATGGTATAGTCTCACAGTTTCTGTGACCATTTAACTCTGCCCTTCGTAGCTTTGTTTTGGATGACAGTTAACCTGTCTTATGTTCTTCTTTTAGAATGCTTGTATGGACTGGAGGTCATGTGTAAAAAACTCCTGTATCAGGTATATGTTACATATACCTGAAAAAAATAACTGGAAGAGACTTTAGTTCATGGTTTCATAGAGTTCAGTCCATGACGATTTGGCCTCAGGCACTTGAGCACAGCCTGCTTATGAGAGTGTGGGGTGGAGGAGCTTCCTCATCTCATGATGGGCAGGAAACAAAGAGGGCAGAACAGCAGGTGCTGGGCGAGCTCCTCTCCCAGGGTCATGGCCCCATGAGCAACTTTCTCCAGCAAGGCCCCACCTCCTACTTTTTATCATGTCCCGAGAAGAGAACAACATACTATGAATCCATCCAGGTTTTAATCCATTGATTAGGCCAGAGACTCGGAGATCTGATCATTGTTTCAAAGCTTTCAGCTGACAACTGTGCTTCCAATACTTGGGCTTAGAGGGACATTTCATATTCAAACCATCACGACTTCCTTATCTGTGGGGAATATGTGCCAAAATCATCAGTGGATGCCTGAAATCACAAACAGTATTATTGAACACTATATACCCTGTGTACTTAAATGTCCAGAAAGTGCAACTTTAGAAAGACATTGTTTGGAACACAGCATCTTTTAAAAATTTATTTATTTATTTATTTTTTTCCCACACAAACAACTTGATATTGAAATTTGATTTATCAATCAGGCACAGTGGGAGATTAAAAATAACTGATGGCAAAATGACTTGTGCTAAAAGTTATACAAATTTGTCATTGTCTCTTTCAAACTATCCATAAAAACCAGTTAATCACAACTGTAAAATGAATGCGAAGGTGGGTTGTATATACTTGGCAGAGGGCTCTCTCTCTCTCTCTCTCCTTGAGACATGTTCCTACTATGCAGTTTAGGCTGGCCTTAAACTCATGGTCCTCTTCCTCTCCCAGCCTTGGGGTGCAGGGGTACATCACCCCACCTGGCTTATTGCTTCTCTTAATAACTGAAAGTACATTGTTTAGTACTGTTTTCTATTGTCTGTCTTCAAAGTCTAAGAACATTCTCTGCTGATGCATCTGCCATTCTTGTCTTCAGAGGTTGTTGGATAGTTTAGAATCAACAGGATCTGGAACTACTTCTGTGTACATGTCAGCAGATGCATCTACAGTGCTGTGGATGCTTAACTGCAATGATGGCGCCATCACTGGTTTCTGTGAAAGCAAGTAGTAAGGAGCCTTGGGGTCATGGGTCATTTGTTGTTGGTCATGTGGTGTCATGTTCACTGTAATTCCAGTAGTTATGGGTGCAAGAGAAAACAGATGAGTGCATGGGTGAACTAGCACATGTCATTTACTTGACAGGTGAGGCAAACAGTTGTGGATACAAGTGTGAACAGACCCTATTTTTGGCAGAGGAGGGTTTAGAGCAGTTTATTAGGAAGGTGGGAAACCAAAACAGAGCTGTGCAGTGGCCACAGAAGCACAGAAGTCGACCCCTGATCATCTGGGGAGACAGTTTTGAAAATAGCTGCACAACAGGAAAGCTGAGAAGTGAGGGGTGAGGTATGCATGCCTGTAGCATGCTCTGGGGAGAATCTCACAGAAATATATGTAGGTGCTCCACTCGAGTACCTCTGGGACAGTTGGGGTGATGCTCCTCCTAGGACTGAGATGCTGAGACACAGGACTCCTGCTGGGATCTCCCCTTTCTTGTATGTGGGATGCCTTCTTTTAGCTTAACAACTTGCTTGCTGTTTAGTTTAATTATAAACCAATGTCCACAGGTGTAAAGAGGCTTTCAGGACAGTACTGAATGGCTGGAGCTGGTGAGGATGTGTGCTGGGTAACATTAGTGTCAACTTGACACACCTGGGTTGAGGGAGCCTCGATTGGGGAATTTCCTCCATTGGACTGGCCTGCGGCCACATCTGTGGAGTATTGTCTTGATTGTTGAATGCTGTGGGAGAACCCAGCTCACTATGGGCGGTGCCACCCCTGGGCAGGTTGTTGTGTATTGTATAAGAAAACAGGCTGACATGGGCCAGGGGAGCAAGCCAGTAAGCAGCATTCCTCCATGACCTGTGCCTCAGCTCCTGACTCCAGGTTCCTCCCCTGAGTTCCTACCTTGGGCTCCCTCAGTGATGAACTGTGACCTAGGAGATGTGAGGCAAATAAACCCTTTCCTCCCCAAGTTGGTAGTGGTCAGCAGGTTTTGTCACAGCAGTTGAAAGACAAACTAGAACAGGATGTATTTGTTACTTCGAAAAACTGGATATGTCCTGGGTCATAGGTCAAGACAAAAAAAAAAGACTGCGTTGGAATGGATGACAAACACAAGGAGCAGAGGGTGAAAGGAAGAAGGCTTTTAGCTAAAAGGCAAAGCAGAAGTGGGGGCACGAGTCCTCCTAATTTCACACAGACCCTCTTGTCAGTGTCCAGGCTGGGGGTTTACCTGGTTTTCAGGAACTTGTTTTCTTTTCTTTTCTTTTCTTTTCTTTTCTTTTCTTTTCTTTTCTTTTCTTTTCTTTTCTTTTCTTTTCTTTTCTTTTCTTTTCTTTTCTTTTCTTTTCTTTCCTTTCCTTTCCTTTCCTTTCCTTTCCTTCTCTCTCTCTCTCTCTCTCTCTCTCTTTCCTTCCTTCCTTCCTTCCTTCCTTCCTTCCTTCCTTCCTTCCTTCCTTCCTTTCTTTCTTTTGGTCTTTTCAAGACAGGGTCTCCCTGTGACCCCAGCTGTCCTGGAACTCACTCCATAGACCAGGCTGGCCTTGAACTCACAAAGATCCTCCTGCCTCTGCCTCTCAAGTGCTAGGATTAAAGGTGTGCACCACCATGCCCGGCAAGGAACTTATTTCTAATAGAGATCCTAGGGACCCCAATAAGTGTGCTCAGTGTTCAATCCCACCATTATGCTCGGTAAAAGGCTTTTTCCCTCTGAGATCTTTCTCAGGTCCAAATGAATGCTTCATATCCAGCCAAAAGAAACTCTGAACTGCACTGGCTTATGATCTGTTTCCTCTGGCAACACCAGGTGGTGCTGGGACTCAAGTAATTTACCAGCCTGTTTTTAGGATAAAAATGTTCTGGACATTCTTGTATTTGCTCACCAAATCTCTTGTGTTTAATATCAAATGGTAAGATGTGGAAGGACTTGCAGGCCTAAAGGATGCTCAAAATGTGCTTATTCAGCACTGTGTGTTTTAAAACCAAGGGCATGGGGTAGCTAGAGAAATGGCTTAGTAGAGAAGAGCACTTACAGCTTTTGTAGAGGATCCAGGTTTGATTCCCAGAGCACTTATGGTGGCTCACAACCATCTGTAGCTACAGTTTCAGGGGATCCACTGCCCTCTTCTGGTCGCTGCACACATGGTACACAAGAACTCATGCAAACACATAGACATAAACAACAACAACAAAAAATAAAATGAAAACCAAGGACATGAAACTTCCAGTGTAGGAGCTTCTCTTGCTATGAGCAGGTACAATGCAGTCCTGCTAAGGGAAGGGGGGCACAGTGCCCACCTGCAGCCACTGTAGGGAACTGACCCCTCAGCACAGAGGTCAGTTGGTTACTTTTGTAACCCGACCTGAGAGGTACTTCCAACTCCGGTCCTTAGCCTGGGAAAATGCAACATTTCCCGTGTGGCCGTGCTTTTCCACCTGCCCAAAGACTGCTGGTCTCTGAACAGGAATTTCAGGCTGATGGCTAATGGGCTATCTTCAGCCTACACTCACTCACAATTTGCTTCACAGCTGGGGACCTGATAGGTCTCTGTCCAGCCCCACATCAGATTACCAGGTTGGTGGTCTGATGGATTGCTGTCCAACCCACTGGCCTCAACACTCAAAATCCAGGTCTGCTTCGGCCTGTATGTGCGCAGAAATAAGCCAGGAATTCTGTGTAATGATGGTAATGGAGAACTCACTTTATTGCCTGCTACAATTCTCTTTTATAAGCAAAATGACGTCAGCTCCCAGAGCCAATCACAGACCCCAGTTACAAGCCATGGTATACTGCTGCTCCTCCTAGCACCATGTATCTAGGCCATGTTGCTTGCTCCTTCTTGGGGTGGGGTCACAGAAATCCCATGACTCCCACATGGTGCTCTGAGGGATGCTAGCTGAGAACTAGCCCCTAATTCAAACTGGATCTTCCCACATACCAGTACTTGGATTCACAAGGGAAGGAGTCTGTCTAAATGATTCCTAATCTGTTTCATAGAATGTATTTATTTATCCCTTCCCTTCTCATGCTGTGAATCAAACCCAGAGCCTTAGGCAGGCTAGATGGGTGCTTTACCACTTAGCTATATCCCCAGATTTTGATTTTTTTGGAGATAGGATCCCATTATATAGCTCAAGCTGTCCTTAACTCTCTGTGTGGCCCAGGCTGATCCTGAATCACAGTCTTTTTATCCCTGCCTCTCAGCCACCAGCTCCAGCCCATTTATTTTTTCAAAAACGAATGTTATTAAGTATTGAAGTTTGTAAACCACAATGTAATAATATGGACAGAAAGTGATTATGACAGTTAAAGTTGTTAACATATCCAGCAGCTAATAGAATTGGAGTCAGGCTAGAATATACTTATTTAAACTATGATCCCTAGCACAACATAGCTTTGTTAACTAAAGCCCTCTGGTTGTACGATAGGTTGCTACAACTGACCTTCAAGACTGATGTGTTGCATCCTCATCCAGTGTTTCCTTGCTTCCTAGCGTCACTTCTGCCTCCTGCAGTCACTGCTCTATTCAGCTCCTTTTCCATTACAGGCTCTACTTCTCAGTGAAGTCATGCAGTATTTAGCCTCTGGTGTCTCATTTATTTCACTAAGAAGAATTTCCCCAGACCCACCCCTGTGTGGCAAATGGCAGGATGTTCTCCTTTTTAAAGGCTGATAAGGATTCCGTTGTGTAAATAAATGTCCCATAGTTTGTAAAGTTCATTCATCCATAAATGACAGTTTGGTAATGTCTTGGCTACCGTGCCTAACGCTGCAGCAAACATGGCCGAGATGTCTGCAGGAAGAGGTGATTTCATCTCTTTTGGGTATGTGCCCAGAAGGGACATGCTGGGGGGGGGTATGGTAGTGTTATTTTTAATTTATTTAGGTAGCTTCACTCTGCTTTGAACAGCAGATTCACCATGGAATGTTCTCAACATAGTATACAAAGGTATCTGTTTTCTCAATTCCTTGTCAATGTTTGTTATTATTGTTTTAGTAATAACCATTCTATTAGAATGAGAGCTGATATGATGCAGGAATTTTAATTTGCATTTACCTTATGATCAATGAGACTGACTCTATATTGTTCTTTGGATGTGGGTAGCCTTCTAGGGAAAGGTTTCCCAGTAAGGGTCGGTAATTCTGTGTACTATTTTTTCAAATGTGTACTTTCTCAATACTGTTCATAATGATCATTATCATAAAGCCTGAAAATGGCAGTAAACAAACTTATTTGATTTTTTTAAATTTTTATTTTATGTGTATGAGTGTTCTGCCTGAATGTATGTAAGTAGACCCATGTCCTGAAATGTCCACAGAGGCCAGAAGAGGGTGTCAGATCCCTTGGAACTGGAGTTACTGATGGTTGTTAGCTACTATGTGTGTGTGTGCTGGGAACTGAACCTGGGTTCTCTGGGAAATCAGCCAGTGCCCCCCACCCCACCTGAGTTCATGAATTCTACCATAAATGTCCTGTATTTTTTTCTGAGTCTTTTTAAATTTTATCAAAGTAGAGGGCTATTGTTTTGGGGAGAACTTTACTGTTTCAGTCAGTTCTTTGTCCCAGTTCTTTTGCTGTTGTTGTTCCTTCCAATTTATATTTTTTTCAATATATGTATTTATATATGTCACACCTATACTAAAATTTTGTCATCTGAAACTAAACTGTATGTTATTTCCCAATCATATTTCAGGATTCACACTTTTCCCTTTTAATTTTATACTACTCTAAAATATGCATACATACCCCCCACCCATATACCAAAATTACAAAGTCTGAGAATAAGGTTAATTCTGGAGCATGTTAGGGGATTCATATTATAGGAGCACAATTGCTTCCAGATGAAGAGGAATGTAACATTAACATTGCTCAGTTTGCCTTACAACTAGGTACTTAGGTACTTGGTGCTAGCATCCACAGATGGGGGATACCATTCGTCGTTTGTTTTTCTGGGACTGTTACTTCACTTAGCATAATGTCTTCTAGTTCCATCCATTAAAGGTTCTCAAACTTACTTTGCAAGTTTGGGAAATGGACAGTTTGGTAATGTCTTGGCTACCATGCCTAACGCTGCAGCAAACATGGCTGAGATGTGTGCAGGAAGAGGTGATTTCATCTCTTTTGGGTATGTGCCCAGAAGGGACATGCTGGGGGGGTATGGTAGTGTTATTTTAAATTTATTTAGGTAGCTTCACTCTGCGTTGAACAATAGATTCACCATGGAATGTTCTCAACATAGTGTACAAAGGTATCTGTTTTCTCAGTTCCTTGTCAGTGTTTGTTATTATTGTTTTAGTAATAACCATTCTATTAGAATGAGAGCTGATATGATACAGGAATTTTAATTTGCATTTACCTTATGATCAATGAGACTGACTCTATATTGTTCTTTGGATGTGGGTAGCCTTCTAGGGAAAGGTTTCCCAGTAAGGGTTAGTAATTCTGTGTACTATTTTCTTCAAATGTGTACTTTCTCAATACGCCTCCATTTTCCAGCACATCCTAATATACATAGAACAAGTTCGTTTTAGGATACTGTTCAGGAAATTACCTGTGGAGAGAATGGCCCTATTTTTGTTTTAACTGTGCATGGGTTCATTTTTCTGTACTGTTTTGGGTGCTTTTGGGATGCTGTGGCATGGTTCTAATGGTGAGTTCATCCTGCAGGTGCTACATCACATTGGCTCAAGCTCTGGGGATGAGCATGGGAGGGGCCCCTGCTGGTCCTGCAGGAACAGGCAAGACAGAAACCACCAAAGATATGGGACGGTGTCTTGGCAAATATGTTGTGGTCTTCAACTGCTCAGACCAGATGGATTTCCGAGGACTTGGGCGGATATTCAAAGGTAGATATGTCTTTCATTTAGTGAGAAATTTCAGCTAAGGTAGAATATCTTGTTAAGGTTTATTTTTCAGGTTTGGTGATTGTTCTAGTTTGTCTTCCATTGCTGTGACAAAATACTCTGACCAACACCAACTTGGGGAGGAAAGGGTTTATTTAGCTTACATCTCCTGGGTCACAGTTCATCACTTAGGGAGCCCAAGGCAGGAACTCAGGGCAGGAACCTGGAGGCAGGAGCTGAAGCACAGGCCATGGAGGAATGCTGTTCACTGGCTTGCTCCCCTGGCTCATGCCCAGCCTTCCCTCTTATACTGTACACAACAACCTGCCCAGGGTGGCACCACTCACTGTGGGCTGGGCCCTCCCACACTGCTCCACCATCAAGACAATACTCCACAGATGTGGCCACAGGCCAATCCAATGGCCAGTTCCCCAACTGAGGCTTCCTCAACCCAGGTGTGTCAAGTTGACACTAAAACTATCCAGCACAGTGATGGAGCTCAGTGGTAGAGGGCATACTTGGCTTATGTGAGTCTCTGGGTTCAATTCCCAGCACAGGAACAACAAAACATTTGTTTTTTAATAACTGGCTATATTTTAGTGTCACTTTCCAACTTCATGAGTTTCATCAATCTTTTAAAAATGTTTTATTATTTTTACTTTATGTAAATGAGTGTATTGCCTGCATGTATATAATTACATCCTTGTCATGCAATGCCCACAGAGGTCAGAAGGAATCAGATTCCCCTGGAACTGCAGTTAGGATGGTTGTTAATCACCATGTGGGTGCTGGGAACTGAACCCTGGTCCTCTGGAAGAGCTGCCAGCACTTTTAATGACTGAGCCATCTCTCCAGGCCCTTATCAGACAATCTTAGGTCTTGCCGGTTTTAGGTGGATTAAGTGCTAGTATCATTTGCCTTTTGTAATGAATTCTTATAACACAGGTTGGACGGATGCTTACAGACAAGTTGCCAAATTGTCAGTTGTTTTGGGCCTCTTGATACACTTTATTTATTTGTACATTTTTGAATAATCTGATCTCTGGTTCATTTTGGCAGCTGCATAATACCCTTTTCCTTGGTTTTCAGAATTGTTATATTCTAATTGGATTTTCTGTTTAATTTCCTTTCTAAGGGCTGGCACAGTCTGGATCCTGGGGTTGTTTTGATGAATTTAACCGTATTGATCTCCCAGTTCTCTCGGTTGCTGCCCAGCAAATTTCCATTATTCTCACGTGTAAAAAGGAGCGTAAAAAATCTTTTATTTTTACTGATGGAGATAATGTGACTATGAACCCTGAATTTGGACTTTTTCTAACGATGGTAAGGATTGCTAGAAGAGTCACTACAGTTCAGCCTTCTAATAAGCCTTTCCACAGTTCTTTGTCACCTGTGATTCAAGAATGGAAATTGGGGGTTTAATTATCATTCCTGTTTAAAAAACCTTTAGTGTTAAACAAAGCTCATATTAATAACTCATGACTTGATCTGTCCAGGCAAAAGGAGAGTGAGATATGTAAATGAGGCCTACCAATTGCCATTCCAGATCTGTGGTGTGTGCATAATGAATCTTTAAATAGCGTGACGGTGTGTCCCAGTTGCCCATGGACCGTGCCATTCATACTTGGGTTTTGCTTTCTGTTTAGAATCCTGGCTATGCTGGGCGGCAAGAACTCCCTGAAAACTTGAAGATCAACTTCCGATCAGTGGCCATGATGGTCCCTGACCGTCAGATTATCATCAGAGTGAAGCTGGCCAGCTGTGGCTTCATTGATAACATAGTTCTGGCCAGGAAGTTTTTCACACTCTATAAGCTGTGTGAGGATCAGCTTTCAAGGCAGGTGCGTTGTTCTTAAGACCTCCACGCTTCATCCTTCTGTCTTTCTTAAATAAAATACCTATCGATTTCCAAATTTTATCCAGAGTATTTTGATCACATTCAGATCCTTGGCCTTCTCCAGCTTCTCCCCACTAACCTCCATTTCATGTCCTGCTTTATATCTATCTTTTTCTTTTTCTCATTCCCTCCCTCTCCCTTCCCTTCCCTTCCCTTCCTTTTCTTCTTTCCTTTTCATTTCTTTTTTTTTTATTAATTTTATTTATTTCTGTATGTGTATGAATGTACTGTCTGCATGCAAGTCTGTGCACCCGTGTCGTGCAACGCCGTGGAGTTCAGAAGAGGGTCTCGGATTCCCCTGGAACTGGAGTTCTCCTGGAATTGGAGCTTCAGACGGTTCTCATCCACCATGTGGGTGCTGGGGATCGAACCCGGGTCCTCTGTAAGAGCGGTCGGCGCTCTTAACCGCTAGGCCATCTCTCCAGCCCCTCTTTTTCATTTCTTAATAAGCCTACTGATTCCACTCCATGCCTCCTGAGTGCTCCTGGATGTGGGTGCATGCCCTAGAATCTGGTCCATCTATCAGGTGTAACGCCAGTAGGGAAACTGACTTTCCCTCTTCCAGAATCTTCAGTTGCCAATATCTTCTCAGCTTGGGCTGGGGTTCCTGCCCACCTCCCCCATCTATGGCAAGCTTCTCTCTGGCTTGGGTTTGTACAAGTCTTGTGAATGCTCTTATAAGTGCTGTATGTTCATATGTGCAACTATCCTGTGATATCCAGACAACACACTTTCCTTGTATTCATCCACCTTCGGTTCTTATCATCTTTCTGCCCTATCTTCTGCCATGATCCCTGAGCCTAAAGGTGAAGGTGAGATACATGTGTCCCGTTTAGGTCTGAGCATTCCATGGCCTCTTTTTTTCTGGATGATGACTATTTGTGTGGCTCTGTGCTAACTGCCATCTTCTACAAGGAGAACCTTCTCTTCTCTGGTGAGAGTTGAGGGATGTACCGATTTATGGATATAACAGTAAGTTATTTTGAGTCAGTTTAATGTTATGTCTATTTAGAAGAATGATAGTAGCAGGTTCTCCCCTATGGACTGTGAGTTGTCTAGGCATAGGTTCTTGCCTCCATAACAGTGTCAGGTATGGATTTTCTGTTGCCAAGCAGCCCTTAAATCCAACCAGAAGGTGATTGGTTACTCCCATTATATTTGTGCCACTATACCATTGGGCATATTTTGCCAACTGGTTGCCACTGTGGCTCACAAGGTCCATATGTGGGCAATGTTGATTGTCTGTTAATAACAGGCATAGCACCTCTAGTACTATGGAAGCTAGCCAGCAGAGATGTTGCTTCAGGGTTAGTACCAGATTGATTTCTCATTGTTTGTTCTGAGACTCAGATATGTATTGTCTTCAGTAATAGAGTCTTACTGTCCAGTTTTGGTGGGTAAACAAGTGCAGTGGAATAGCCAGTATTGTTTGAGGCTCTATGGGATCTCTCTGGTCAACAACTCTGAAAGGAGTTTATTCGTGGCATTGGGCTTTTCATTTGCTAGTCTGTTACGGCCATTAGACCCCTTTTATAGGGTAACTATCTTTGCATTTTTAAATATTGTATACATATGTTTTGGAAAAAGCTTCCATAGAGTTCCATGCAACTGTTTCAAAAAGCCTTTAGGGTTAGTTATTCCTTCTCTTACTCCCTCTTCTGCCCTGCCTGCCTGTTCCCCACCCCATTAAACCTGTCCTGTTAGTTCCTGTTCTCCTTCATATGGCTGCATTCTAGCTTCCTGCCTGTGAGCCATCCCCATGGCACCTTTATCAGTTTCCTAATCTCTAGGTATTTTCCAATTGAAGCATAGCTATCTAAAGATTGAAAGCTAGCATCCACTTATGAGAGAACAAGTGGCATTTGTCTCTATGGTTGTAGGTTCCCTCACTTAGAGTGATTGTTTCCATTTTCATCCATTTATCTGTGAATTCATAATTTTGTTCTTAACAGCTGACAAAACATTCAATTGTATAAATGTACCATAGTTTTATTATTCATTTAGTAATAGATGGACAACTAGATTGTTTCCATTTTCTGGTGGTTGTGAAGAGGGCAGCAATGAGCATGAATGAACAGATATCTCTGTAGTAAGATAAGGAGTCCTGCTGGGTGCACACCTTTAATCCTAGCACTTGGGAGGCAGAAGCAGGCAGATCTCTGTGAGTTCAAGGCCAGCCTGGTGTATGGACTGAGTTCCAGGCCAGCTGGGACTTAAGGGGAGACCCTGTCTCAAAAATACAAAAAAAATGATAAGGAGTCCTTTGGGTATATGCCTAAGATTCATATGGCTGGATCTGGTTTTAGCTTTTTGAGGAACCTCCACACTGATTTTCATAGTGGCTGCACTAGTTTGTACTCTCACCAGCAGTGAATAAATGTTCTCCTTTCCCCACACCCTTGCCAGCATTTGTAATAACTTGGCTTTTTGATCCATTCAGACTGCAGCAAAATGAAATCTCAAAGTAGTTTTAAGTTGCATTTCCTTGATGGCTAAAAATGTTGGACATTTAAGAAAGAATTTCACAGCCATTTGTGTTTCATCATTTGAGATAAAACCCTCTGATTCATTCCTTGCCCCAGTTTTTAGTCTTTGTTTTTTTTTAAATTTTTGAGTTCTCACATATTCTAGATATTATTAACCCTGTCAGATGTATGGCTGGTATAGATTCTTTTTTCCATTCTGTAGGTTGCCTATTCACTTGAATGATGGTGTCCTTTGAGGTATAGAAGCTTTCTAGTTTCATGAGGTCCCGTTTACCAATTGTTGATCTTAACGCCTGTGCGACTGGGTTCCTGTTTGGAAAGTCTTTTCCTGTGCCTATAAGTTCCAGTGTATTCCCTGCTTCCCCCAACAGATTCAGGGTATCAGGTTTTATGTTCATGTCATTCATTGATCCATCTGGAGTTGAGGTTTGTATAGGGGTGAGATAAGCATGTCGTTTTATGCTCCTACATATAGCTAACCAGTTTGACCATCACCATTTGTTGAAAATGCTGTCTTTTGTCCAGGGTATATTTTTGGTCCCTTTGTCAAAAAATCACATGACTCTAAGTGTATGTACTTAAATCTGGGTTCTCAGTTCCATTAATCAATATGTCTATTTTTACACCAGTGTCTATAGTTCTGTTGTATAATTTGAAATCAGGGATGGTGATACCTCCAGCATTTTGTTTATTGTTTAAGATTATTTTGGCTGTTCTGTTTTTTCCTCTTTGGTCCTGTATGAAATTTGGGATTAATTTTCAATTTCTATGAAGAGTTGAGTTGAAATTTAAATGAGAATTGCACTAAATTTGTAGATCACTTTGGGCAAGATTGCAATTTTCACAATATTAACCCTACTGATACATGATTATGGGATGTCTTCCTATCTACAGATATCTTCTTTAATTTTTTTAGGGTCTTAAAGTTTTTATTATACAGGTCCTTTACTGCCTTGGTTAGATTTATTTCAAGGTTTTATGGTTTTCTTCTTAGGGAGGGGTCATGAACGGGGTCGTGTCCCTCATTTCTTTCTCAATATGTTTGTTTTTAGTATAAGAAGCTAGTGATTTTTGTTTGTTAATTTTATATCCTGCTATTTTGCTGAATGTGTGTGTGAGCTCCAGGAGTTTCTGCTGACATCTTTAGGGTCTTTCATGTATAGAATCGTATCGTCTACAAATAAGGGAACTTTGACTTCTTCCTTTCCAGTTTGTGTCCCTTTTATCTCCTTCATTTGTCTTATTGTTCTAGCTAAGACTTCAAGTACTGCATTGAATAGCAATGGAGAGAGTGTCCATCCTTGTCTTCTTCCTGATTTTAATGAGAATGCCTTCAGTTTTTCTCCATTTAGTATACTGCCCACAGGTTTGTGATACAGTGCCTTTGTTATGTTGAGTTATTGTGGGAATAATACTTTGTGTGTGGCTTGAAACAAGAACTTGTAAGACCTGTTCCGGAAGACCTCCCAGTATCTGATATCTCTGTGGGCATTCAGTGGGCCTCTGTGAGTTATCTATCTGTAACCGGAAGGTTCAGGATATTATAATGATTCTTGCTTCGGCCCTATCTCTGCAAAGTTCCAGGCCCTGTCCCTTGAGGCATTGAGCAAAATGTCACATCTCTAGTTACCTGTTGCACAAACCAGAGCTCTGCAGTCCCCCAATTAGAACCAAGCTGGCTCAACCCTCCCTTCTGCCTGCTCCCCACTTCCTTGCCCGGAGCACATTAGCCTTCAATATATAGACCTCACTGACAGAAAATAAATGGAGTTCCTATTCTCCCCGGTTCTCTACGTGAGTCCGTTCATTTCCACAGGTGATCTCCTGCAGTGGGGGCAAAGCCTAGGGACTGTTGTCGGCCTGCAGGCAGGAGACAAGTCCTGGAGCTGAGCCAAGAAGGGAAGAACAGCATGTGGAATGTGGTCACGTGTGACTCAAAGACATTGAACAACAAGTTATGTCCTCTGTATCCCTAGATTCTCCAAGACTTTTATCATGAATGAATGTTGGATTTCGTCAAAGGTCTTTTTCTGTATCCAACAAGATGATCATGTAGTTTTTTGTCTTTGAGTCTGTTTATGTGGTGGATTGTAATTTTTTTGATTTATGTATGTTAACTATTCCTGTCTCTCTGGGGTGAAGCCAACTTGATCATGGTGGATAGACTTTTTTGATGTGTTCTTTCATTAAGTTTGTGGATATTTTATTGAGAATTCTTGTGTCTATGTTCATAAAAGCAATTGGTCTATAATTTTCTTTCTTTGCATTTTTTTTTATGTGTATGAGTATACTGTCTGCATGTAGGTTGGTGCACCCATGTCGTGCAATGCCGCGGAGGTCAGAAGAGGGGGTAGGATTTCCCTGGAACTGGAGTTAAAGATGGTTCTTAGCCGCCATGTGGGTGCTGGGAATTGAACCCGGGTCCTCTACGAGAGCAGTCGGTGCTCTTAACCACTGAGCCATTTCTCCAGCCCCTCTTTATATGGTTTTGACATCTGAGTGATACTGGCTTCATAGAAAGAGTTTGGTGTGTTCTTTCCTTTTCTATTTTATGGAATAATTTGAGGAATATTGGTATTAGTTCTTTAAAGGTTTGGTAGAATTATATATTGAAATCATCTGGCATGGGATCCTTTTAGTTGGGAGGTTTTTAATTAACTCATTGGTCTTGTTGTGTGTTGTGAGTCTGTTTAAATTATTTATATAATTGTGATTTCACTTTTGTATATCACACATACCTTGAAATGTACCCTTTCCTTTTGATTTTTCCAGTTTACTGGAATATAGATTATTGACATATGTTCTCATGGTTTTCTGGACATCTTCAGTGTATATTTCATCTTTCCGTTGACTAGAATATTCTCATTTTGAAATGATTTAAAGTGTTTTTTAATTGTTTGAGAATTTTATAATGCACATAATGTGTTTTGATTGAACTAGCCCCCATTGCCTCCTGTCTAATTCCTCCTGCATCCCTTCCACCACCTTTCTTTCCCAATTTCATGTGCTCTTTTAAAAAAAAACCCACCAGCTGGGATTAAAGGTGTGGTCTTTGGCTTGATTAGATCTAGTGGCTGTGGGGGCGGAGTTATCCTCCCAGCCGGTATTAAAGGCACGCTTGTGTGACTCTTGAGATTTGAGATCTCTTGAGCCCAGCGGCAGGAAGAGGGGAAGACAGGTAGGAACTGGGTGCCTTGGCGAGCTGATTGCTGATCGTTTGGTCCTGCTGTCTTTGGTTTGATTGGCCTTTGTGGCTGTGAGGTTGGAGTTATCCCCCCAGCTGGGATTAAAGGTGTGGTCTTTGGCTTGATTAGATCTAGTGGCTGTGGGGGCGGAGTTATCCTCCCAGCCGGTATTAAAGGCACGCTTGTGTGACTCTTGAGATTTGAGATCTCCTGAGCCCAGCGGCAGGTGCCGGGGCGCGGGCTGAAGCCCCCCCCCCCCCCCGCCAACTGAGATTACGAAGAAGGATCTGAAGGAGGCAAGCAAAGCACGCCTTCAACACAGTGAAGAGGCATTCAGGACTCACATTGGAATACAGGCAAGGAGAAGCCCATATGCCAGGATCACGAAGAAGAGACTACACTGGAAAGGTGCAGGATAATCCCACGCCAAGCTTTACCAACCCTATGGATGACTCCTGCAGTGGGATCCCCCCGGGGATGCCCCAGGACACAGACATCAGAAACACAATTGGGAACATACTTAAAGAACTACAAGATCATAAAGAACAAATTAAAGAACTAAGAAAAGAGAATGAGGACCGAGAGAGAGAGAATGACAAGCTCCGGAAGGAAGTAGAAACACTGAAAAGATCCCATGCTGAAAAAGAAAAAGAAACCAACCAGCAAACAAAAGAGCTACAAAAAGAGATCGAGAAGCTCCAAAAAGAAATAGAAACACTAAAGAAATCAGAAGAGGAAATGAAAAAGGAAATCAAACACTCATCCATTCAAGAGGAAAGGAATGAAAAAAGCCTCAGAAGCAGAATGGAGGAAGCAGAACAAAGAATATCAGACCTGGAGGACAACACAGAACAACTAAAAACCTCAAGGAAAGATTATGAAAAATTTAAAAATACACAAAAATGGAACAACCAGGAGCTGTGGGACACTATGAAAAGATCAAACCTCCGCATCATAGGAATAGAGGAAGGAGAAGAATCCCAAGAGAAAGGTATTGATCAGATCTTCAACAGAATAATAGATGAAAACTTCCCCAAACTAAAAAAGGACAAACCAATACCAATACAAGAAGCACATAGAACTCCAAACAGACAAGATCAGAAAAGAAATTCTCCACGCCACATCATAGTTAAAATGCTGGACACCCAAAACAAAGAGAAAATTCTTAAAGCGACAAGAGAAAAACAACAAGTGACCTATAAGGGGAAACCTATCAGAATAACAACGGACTTCTCACAGCAAACGATGAAGGCAAGAAGAACCTGGAGCAAAGCATTCCCAGTGTTGAGGGACAATGGATGCCAGCCCAGGTTACTATACCCAGCAAAAATGTCAATCATAGTGGAAGGAGAGAGGAAAATCTTCCATGACATAAACAACTTGAAAGAATACATGTCCGGAAAACCAACCCTTCAGAGAATACTTGAAGCAATCCAAAGAACAGAAGAAAGGAGCAACCAACCCCAGGCAACTAGAAGGAGAAATCAATAAAAGCATAACTGCAGAAGTAGAAACCTAAATCAAAACCGCAGATGGATAATAAGGCAAAAGGAAGCAACACAAACCTATCAGTCATAACCTTAAATATTAATGGACTAAATTCCCCAATCAAAAGACATAGACTGGGAGACTGGATTAGGAAACAGAATCCATCGATATGCTGTCTGCAAGAAACACATCTTACCTTCAAGGACAGGCACCACCTTAAAGTGAAGGGATGGAAAAAAATATTCCAAGCAAATGGTACCAAAAAGAAAGCAGGTGTTGCTATTTTAATATCGGATAAAATAGACTTCAAAGTAAAAGAAATCAGAAGAGACAAAGAAGGCCATTACATTTTCATCAAAGGAACAATCCACCAAGAAGATTTCACAATTATGAATATATATGCCCCAAATTCTGGTGCACCAAACTTTATAAAGACAATTCTCCAGGACCACAAGTCACAGACTAACCCCAGCACACTCATAGTGGGAGATTTCAATACCCCACTGAGTCCTTTGGATAGGTCAACAGGACAAAAAATAAACAGAGAGACATCTGAACTGAACGATATGATACACCAAATGGACCTCATAGACCTCTACCGAACATTCCATCCTAATACCAGAGAATACACTTTCTACTCAGCACCCCACGGAACATTCTCCAAAATCGACCACATCCTGGGACACAGAAGAAACCTCTACAAATACAAAAAGATTGAAATAATTTCATGCATCCTGTCAGACCACAGTGCAATGAAGCTCAACATCAACACCAGGACAAGCCCTCCTGCCTACAAGAACACATGGAGACTAAACAACACACTCTTGAATAATGAATGGGTCAAGGAAGAGATAAAGAAAGAAATAAAAACATTCCTGGAACTGAATGACAATGACAATACAACACAACAAAACTTATGGGATACCTTAAAAGCAGTCCTAAGAGGGAAATTTATAGCCCTGGGTGCCTACATTAGAAAAACAGAAAGAGCACAAGTGAATGATCTAACACTACAGCTAAAAGCACTTGAGAGGCAACAACAGATGAACCCTAAACGCAACAGACAGGAAGAAATAACAAAAATCAGAGCAGAAATCAATGAAATAGAAACAAAGAAAACAATACAAAAAATCAATGAAGCCAAAAGTTGGTTCTTTGAAAGAATAAACAAGATAGACAGACCTCTAGCCCAGTTAACAAAAAGAAAGAAGGAACAACTCCAAATCAATACAATCTGTGATGAAAAGGGAAATATCACAACGGACAAGGAAAAGATCAAGAAAATTATATGGGAATATTACAAGAACCTATATTCTACCAAGTTTGAAAATCTAGAAGAAATGGATGAATATCTGAAATCTTGGGAATCACCAAAGCTTGGCCAAGAGGAGACCAGCAGCTTAAACAGACCCATAACATATGAAGAAATAGAGGATGTAGTAAGAAGCCTCCCAACTAAAAAAAGCCCAGGCCCAGACGGTTTCACAGCAGAATTCTATAAAACATTTCAAAAAGACCTACAACCATTATTTCTGAAACTGTTTAGAAGTATACAATCAGAGGGAATTCTCCCAAATTCCTTCTATGAAGCCAACATCACTCTATTACCAAAACCAGGCAAAGATACAACTAAAAAGGAGAATTATAGACCCATCTCCCTCATGAACACAGATGCCAAAATTCTAAACAGAATACTGGCAAATCGCATACAGACCCACATCAAGAAGATCATCCATCATGACCAAGTTGGATTCATACCAGAGATGCAGGGATGGTTCAACATACGAAAATCAATAAACATCATCAAACACATAAACGGAATCAAAGACAAAAACCACACCATCATCTCAATTGATGCTGAAAAAGCCTTTGACAAAATCCAGCATCCCTTCATGCTTAAAGTCCTAGAAGGAATTGGATTGGAGGGATCATTCCTCAATGTAATCAAAGCCATATACAGGAAACCCACAGCCAATATCATCCTAAATGGGGAAATGACGGAAACATTCCCTTTAAAGGTAGGAACTCGGCAAGGCTGCCCCCTATCACCACTCCTCTTCAATATAGTGCTTGAAACACTTGCTAGAGCAATAAGGCAAGAAAAGGATATTAAAGGAGTACTAATTGGAAAAGAGGAAGTCAAACTATCCCTATTTGCTGATGATATGATTGTTTACTTAAGAGATGCAAAAAACTCCACCAGAAAACTCCTAGAAACGATTAACAGCTTCAGCAAAGTGGCAGGATACAAAATTAACCTTAGAAAATCAATGGCCTTTCTTTACACCAAGAACAAGCAACTGGAGAAAGAATTCAAAGAGACCTTCCCACTCACAATAGCCTCAAAAACAATAAGATACCTAGGAACAAACCTAACCAAAGACACCAAAGACCTCTACAACAAAAATTTTAAACCCTTAAAGAAAGAAATTGAAGAAGACCTCAGAAGATGGAAAAACCTCCCATGCTCATGGATTGGGAAAATTAACATTGTAAAAATGTCCATTTTACCAAAACTCTTGTATAGATTTAATGCAATCCCAATCAAAATCCCCAAGAGTTTCTTCACAGGCTTGGAAACAAAAGTTCTTAAATTCATTTGGAGAAACAAAAGACCCCGAATAGCCAAATCAATCCTGAGTGAAAAGAGCTACACAGGAGGGATCTCTATACCAGATTTTAAACTATACTACAGGGCTATAGTCATAAAAACAGCCTGGTACTGGCACAAAAACAGACCTGTTGACCAATGGAACAAAACCGAAGATCCAAATCTGAGCACATACAATTTCAGCCATCTCATATTTGACAAGGGGGCCAAGAAACCACAATGGAGAAAAGACAGCATCTTCAGCAAGTGGTGTTGGCAAAACTGGATCACCACTTGTAGAAGAATGAAATTAAACCCCTACCTCTCACCCTGTACAAAAGTCAACTCCAGATGGATTAAAGACCTCAACGTGAAACCCCAAACTCTGAAGGTGATAGAAGAAAAAGTTGGCAGCAGACTACAAGACATAGGCGTAGGAAAAGACTTCCTAAATCAGACAGCAGCTGCACAAGAATTAAGGTCGACAATTGACAAATGGGACCTCATCAAACTCAAAAGCTTCTGTACATCAAAAGAAACAATCAAGGAAGTGAAGAGAAATCCCACAGAGTGGGAGGAAACCTTCACTGCAGATACATCTGACAAAGCATTGATTTCCAGAATATATAAACTACTCAAAAAACAAAGAAAAAAGAAAACAAATGACCCACTCAATAGATGGAGCAAAGAACTGAACAGAGACTTCACAAGTGAGGAATTAGAGATGTCTGAGAAACACCTCAAGAACTGTTCAACATCACTAATCATTAAGGAAATGCAAATGAAAACCACTTTAAGATATCATCTTACTCCAATAAGACTGGCTAGGATCAAGAAAACAAATGATACCAAGTGCTGGAGAGGTTGTGGGGAAAGGGGAACACTCATCCACTGCTGGTGGGAATGTAAACTCGTACAGCCACTATGGAAAGCAGTGTGGAGAACCCTTGGAAGACTTGGAATGAACTTGCCACCCGACCCAGCCATACCACTCCTGGGCATGTACCCTCAAGACTTACGCCACCACAGAGATACATGCACGGCCATGTTTATTGCAGCTCTCTTCACAATAGCAAGGAGCTGGAACCAACCTAAATGCCCCTCAACTGACGAGTGGATAGAGAAAATGTGGTACATCTACACAATGGAGTTCTATGCAGCAGTAAAGAAAGACGACATCACGAGCTTTGCAGGAAAATGGCTGGAGCTAGAGGACATCATGCTGAGTGAAGTAACACAGTCCCAGAAAAACAAACGACGAATGGTATCACTCATCTGTGGATGCTAGTGCCAATTACCCAGTTGTAAGTATTTCTTGTGTAGGGGCCCCTGAGCTTTTGTACAAAGCAGTTGGGCATAATGCATTTTGGAAACAACAACAACAGAAAATACTGCATCAAAGAACTGACTGAAACAGTGAACTTCTGCTCAAAACAGTCAACTTCCCCATGGAAAATATTGAGAAAGACTAAGAGATGGAAAGCATGTTTGGCAGAATGCACGAGCTCTGGTGGGCTGGGGGAATGAGCGGGAACATGGGTCTAGATTTGTTAAAAATAAATAAATAAATTTATGTGAAAAACAAAATAAAACAAAAAAAACCCATGGAGTCCACTTAGTGTTGTCAGTAATGTGCATGGGTATTAGGCTATCTGCTGGACTCAGGGTAACCTCTCAAGGGGTGCATTCCTGGAGAAATCTGACTCTCCGTCTCCCAGCAGCCAGCAGTTGCCTATTGTGTCCCAGCATAGACTAGAATTATTGACAAGATACCTTATAATATTAAGTATAAAAATATAACATAAAAAACCGGTTTTGTATGTGTGTGTTCACGCATGCAAGATCAGATGTATGTGTATGTACATGCATGTGGAGACCCAAGGTCAACATCATGAGCTGTTCCTTAAGGTACCATCCAGTCTGTTTTTTAAGATAGGGTCTTTCATTCACCTAGAGCTAGTTAAATAAGCTAGGCTAGTTGACCCCCAGGGACCTTCTTGCCTCTTTCTTCCTGGCCCTGTGGTTATAAATGTGTTCCCACCATACCTGGCTCTCTCTCTCTCTCTCGCTCTCTCTTTTGCTTTGGTTTTAGGGATTGAACTCCAGGGCTTTATGATTCTACAGCTAGTGATTTGCATACTGAGCTATCACATGAGTCTCTAAAAACTGATTTTATCTATAGAGTTTTGTTAAGAAGTAAGAGGCAGGTGGATCTCTGTGAGTTCAAGGCCCGCCTGATCTGCACAGTGAGCTCCAGGCCAGCTGGGACTAAAGGGAGACCCTGTCTCAAAAAGACAAAAAAAAAAGAAGTACATTTAAAGAAATTAATATTTAGGGCTGGAGAGGTGGCCTAGAGGTTAAGAGCTCTGACCGCTCTTACGGAGGACCCGGGTTCGATTCCCAGCACCCACATGGCGGCCGAGAGCCGCCTGAAACTCCAATTCCAGGAGAACTCCAGTTCCGGGGGAATCCAACACCCTCTTCTGATTTCCGCGGCATTGCACGACACGGGTGCACAAACTTGCATGCAGACAGTACATTGATACACATACAGAAATAAATAAATGCTGGGCGTGGTGTCACATGCCTTTAATTCTAGCACTTGGGTGGCAGAGGCACACGGATCTCTATGAGTTCGAGGCCAGCCTGGTCTACAGAGTGAGTTCCAGAACAGCCAGAGCTACAGGGAGACCCTGACTCAAAAAGACAAAAAAAAAAAAAAAAAAAAAGAAATTAATATTTATAGCATAGAAGTGAAATAAATACTATCCAACCTGATTTAAGGCTGTTAATATTAGTAATTTGCATAACCTGTCCATTCATCATGGTGTGATGTGCAGTAGTTCCTTTCAAGCTCACCCATGTGTTTGATCAACCTTGATTACTTGTTTTCTCTGTTGTCATCTTTTGCTGATTTCTTGTACTGTTGGGGACAACAGATCATGAAGATTAAAAGTTAGGAGACAAAATCTCATCAATATTCCATCTGGATTAGTTACCTATTGTTGTGTAACAATCTTAATCACAAACAGTGGCTTGAAACAATGCAGAGTATTTCATAATGTATATGGGACTGAAGGCAGCTTGAGTGCATCCTGTGTTACATCACGAGACTGCAGTGAAGGTGTTGGCCAGACCTGGAGTGTCATCTAAGTCCTGACTGGGGATCTCAAACTTATTCAGGTTGTTGGCCGAATCTTATTTTCTGGGGTTGTCCCCTGAAGAATTCAGTTTCTTGCTTGATTTTTAGTCTGATGTCTCCTTCAAGTCCTGTAGGTTGTGTGTAGTTCTTTGGTAGGTGGGGTTTGCTAACCTGGTCACTGGCTTTCTCCAAATCAGGAAAGAAATAGCTTCTAGCAATATGAGGGCTACACTCTTACATAACTCAGCCCAGTAATTGTGCATACACAGTCCTATACAAACTAATCTCTGCTGTAATTGGGTAGTTAGAAACAAATCACAGTACCTATATTCGATGAAGGTGAGAAGCTTGTGCAAAGCTATGATGGAGCCAGGTTATTAAGTCACAACTTTCTAGCATTAGTATAAGCCACTGAAAGCATAATTGAAAATTGCACATTGCAGTAAACATACATGAATACCACCTCTTAATGCATAGCTTTAGTCCATTTCCTGATTCAAGCTTCTATGCAAAGCCTCACTGAATCTGGACTATGCTATCTTCTCATAAGCCCAAATTGTTTCCTTGTTCAAAATTTCTTTCCCCGTGAATGACCCCAGCCATCAAACTTTCCTGGTTAGCCTGACTCAATCCTAACTTTCCACTTGTTGCCCCCAACATTCTTGGCTTTTGCACAGCCCAGCCCTTAATCACTCATTTTTACTTTTCCTTCTGTCAAAGAAATGAACCCTTCTCATGTCACTGACTCCCGTCCTTGTCTTCACCCATTCCTTCCTGCAGCCATGTTCACAAGGTCACGGTGAAGTGACATGACTCAGTGCCTTCAGAGCAGCTGTCACTTGTGGGTCTCTCACTGAGCATCCTGGGGAGTCTCCTTTAAAGGCCACATATTTAACCGTAATCCAGTTCTGAAAGGACGTTTTCTTTCATTAATTTAATCTACTGGCACCTTTAAGTCATTGTTAGTTTTATGCACATTTATTTGTACTTTTATTTCAATGTCTTTTTTAAGAACTTCAGTTTCCTGCAGGCAGAAACTCAACCCGAATGTGTCTTTGTGCTCCATATTCAATGTTGATTGAGGCACACTGCTCCCAGTTACTTTAACAGATCATTGGTTTTATTTCTGTTTTTTGCTTTTATAGTGATTATTGTGATTATATTGTGATAAAATATATAACATTAAATTTACTATACCAGCTGTTTTAAGTGAACATCTCCATAGTGTTAAGTATATTCACAATATATAGCTTATAGAAATATGATTTTTCTTGCAAAACTGAAATTCTGCTGTTGGATGCTTCCTTCTTCTCCCTCCTTGCCAGCCCCTGGTAACTGCTATTATATTTTCTCTTGCTACCAATTTAACTTGATACCTCGTGTAAATGAAGCCATCAGTTTGTTTTCCTTTGACTGACATATTTTAGTTATCACAAAGTCCTCAGGGTTCATCTATGATGTGTCATGGAGTTCCTTCTCTTTATAGCTAACCCGTACTCCTTCATGTGTAAATGCTATGTCTTGCTTGTACATTCACCTGCTTCTGGCAGCTGGGCATTTGGGTTGCCTCCTCCACCCTCTGGATTTTGTGAACAATGCTCTGATGTTCATGGTTGTTCAAATATCTCTTTGAGACCAGGCTTCAAAAATGGGATTGTTGGATCATGTGGTAGGTCTGCTTTTTCCCATTTTAAACATAATGTCTCACTGTTTTACAAAGGCTGTCCTGGAAATTACTATGTAGACTTGAACTTGAAATCCTCCTGCCTCAGCCTCTCAAGTTCTGGGATTATAGGCTTATGCCAGCACACCTGGTCTGGTAGCTCTACATTTAATTTTTAGAAATGCCAGTTGTATTCCACAATGGTTGAATAATGGAATTTTAATTATTCACTTTATATATGTTGACATTTGGCATGTTGAGCTTTTAGAAATATGCTACAAAGGCAAAGTTAGGGCATGGCTTAGATTTAACCTGGTTGTTCCTTCTGGTTTACCTGGAGCATAGATGCCTTTTCTCCTGTGTAACATCCCTTTCTTGAGAGTGAAAGTTTAGATGTATGTGGTCTGAATTCAGTTCTGGTTCTGAATTTTGTCTTTAGAGATATGAATAAATTTTAATACGTATGAATAAGAAGAAGTTCAAAGGGATGTCTAGAGCCCCAGAGTGCCTGTATGTCTAGAGCCATCTCTTAGTTTTAACCTAAGGGCTTAAGCTAATGATGATACAAGAGTATCTCTTAGATATTCTTCATTTACTCAAAAAGCATATCGATAAAGAAAGCCTCTGCTCAATTGTTTTATAAGGAAAATTAGAATTGATTTGTTGTCATTCATGTCTTTAGTAAAATCATAGTGTTTCTATGGGTAGCATAGTATTGGACATAAGCCCAGTGTTTCTTTGTTTCTTCAGGTCCATTATGACTTTGGTTTACGTAACATTCTGTCAGTCCTGCGCACACTGGGGGCAGCAAAAAGGGCTAGTCCCACGGATACAGAATCCACCATTGTCATGCGTGTGCTTCGAGACATGAATCTTTCCAAACTGGTAAGACTCACAGATGGCTGTGTTCCAGTTACTTAAGTGAATTTAACTAATTAACCACAAATGAGATATAGAAATATTTTTAAAATGCTAATTTAGGGGTTGGAGAGATAGCTCAGCAATTAAAAGCATTGGTTGCTTTTGTAGAGGAACCAGATTAAGTTCCCAGCACCCACATGGTGGTTACCTCTTGGCCTTACCTCCAGTTCCAAGGGATGTAATACCCTCTTCTGGCCTCTTTGGGCATGGTACACATGTGGTGTGCTTACATACATGCAGGAAAAACATTCATAGATATAGTATAAAACATAAATTTGTAAGGGGTTGGAGAGATAGCTTAGCAGTTAAGAAGAACACTTAACTGTTCTTATGAAGACCTGGGTTTAATTCCCAGCACTCACATAGTAGCTTGCAACTATCTACACCTCCAGTTTCATGGGATTTGACTTCTCTACTGGCCTCTGAGGGAACCAGGCACACATGTGGTACACATACATTCATGTAGGCACACATGCAGTATACATTCATACATGTAGGCACACATGTGGTACACATACATACACACATACATACATGTAGGAACACATGTGGTATATATGTGTAGGCACATGTGCGGTACACATACATACACATAGGCACACATGTGGCACACATTCATACATGTAGACACACATGTGGTACACATAGATACATGTAGACACACATGTGGTACAACTATATACACACAGGCACACATGTGTTACACATACAAGCAGGCACATATGTGGTACACACATGCATGTAGGCACACATGTGGCACACATACATACATGTAGGCACACATGTGGTACACATACATGTAGACACACATGTGGTACACATTCACACATGTAGGCATAAATATGGTGCACACATGTAGGCACACGTGTGGTATACATTCATACATGTAGGCACACATGTGGTACACATTCATACATGTAGGCACACATGTGGTACACATACATACATGTGTAGACACACATGTATTATACAGACATACATGTAGGCACACATGTGGTACACATTCACACATGTAGGCACACATGTTGTACACACATATGTGTAGGCATACTTATGGTACATGTATGTAGGTACACATGTGGTAAACACATACATGTAGACACACATGTGGTGCACATTCATACATGTAGACATGTGATACACATGCATGCATGTAGTCACATGTACACATACATTTAGGCACACTTCTACACACATACATGTAGGCACCCATGTGGTACACACTCATACATGTAGGCACCCATGTGTTACACACTCATACATTTAGGCATACATGTGGTACACACATACATGCAGGCATGCATGTGGCACACACATACATGTAGGCATGCATGTGGTACACATACATATAGGCACACATGTACACATACATGCATGTAGACACACATGTTGTGCAAATACATGCATGTAACACATGTGATACACATACATACATGTAGGCAAAACATTCATACATATAAAATGAAAATGAATAAATTTTAAAAAGAAACAAGTAAAATGCTCATTTAAATATGCATATTGTCAGAGAAAGTCCTGTAGAACAGAGTTTAAATTGTCTTTTTTTCCAGAAGTTCTTTTTGATGCCTCCTGTCTAGTCTGAAATATTTTTATTTCAATATAATTGGAATGGATTAAAAATCTACATATAAAAGTTCCAGGTGATTTAAATAATTTCTATGTTGTAGACCCCAAATCTTGCCTTCTTTAAAGTTTATAGGACATGGGAGGAAATTCTATTAAATTGTACAAATGTGTAAAAATGTCTTAAACTTTTTTTTTTTTTTTTTGGTCTTTTTGAGACAGGGTTTCCCTATAGTCCCAGCTGTCCTGGAACTCATTCTGTAGACCAGGCTGGCCTTGAACTCACAAAGATCTGCCTGCCTCTGCCTCCCAAGTGCTAGGATTAAAGGCGTGTGCCACCATGCCCGGCATAAATGTCTTAAACTCTTATAGTAAGTACTGACAATCAATATTCAGTATCTGTGAATCTATGTGCAGACTGATAAAGTGATATAGTTTTGTTTCACAATAGAAGTATGAACCAAATTCTAACTCATGAATTTCCTACTTTTTCTGTTTTTTTTTCTTGTGGCATTTTTAAAATATACTGCTTTTATTGATGTTTTGTATATTTTAGACATCATTTTTCAGTTCAGTTTAGGCATATTCCCCTTTCCCTTCCCCCCACCTCACACCAGATCATGCATTCTAATTTAAAATAATTCTTTAGTTTAAGTTAAGAATTATAGATTATGGGCCCTGACTAGGTATGGAACACTTGTAATGTGGATAGTATTTTTATTCCTTCTATTTTTCTTCTCACCTCACCTTTTAAATCTGTAGGAAGTATGAGGAACATATCATGTAAAATTGATGAAAGTTATATTTCATCTATTAATGGTCACACAGTCCTGTGTTGAACATTTTCAAATTATTCATCTTCTTTATCTTTTCTTTCTAGATTGATGAAGATGAACCCTTGTTTTTGAGTCTGATTGAAGATCTCTTCCCAAATATTCTTTTGGACAAGGCAGGCTACCCTGAGCTGGAAACAGCGATCAGTAAACAGGTAATTGCTTTGTGAGCCCCCAAGTGCTGGCTCTGATTTGTCTGGCTTTGATGGGGAACCAGTGGACCTGCCTGACCCTCACCAGTGATCTCTGAGAACAGCTGTTTAAGGGAGGTTTCTGTAGGCCGTTGACAGAGCTCTCCTGCCACAGTCAACCTACCTTCCACAGCCACATGTACAGAAAGTCATGTCCAAGTGGCCTGATCATTGGTGGAAACCACTCCACACAATATTCAGAAGTGAAATATGCTTGGTCAGTGCAGACTGTAGAAGCTCAGATGGCTGGTGGCTGGAGCTTAGCTTGGCGAGGACGTTTGCCTTAACATCGGTCACACTGGTCTCCTTGGCTTCTCCCCACTCTTTTCTCCTAGGCACTTGTGGTGTTTCAGCCTGTGCAGGGGAGGAATCCTCTTTACTATGTCTATCATCAAGCAAGGTTTCTACTATTTAATTGATTGGAATCTTCCTATGAATAGGATGAACTGTGTAAACCGGTGCCTCAGTTGCATCACTGTGAGAAGAGTTTTGGGGAAAATATTGTTTTAAACATGTGGTAATTAGTTTATAAAATACAATTTATTTCCTTGAAAATATTTGCAATGTAACTCAAATGTGGCAGTACTTAGTGTTTATTTTTGCTTTGGAAATTAATACATTAAAATCAAAATTTCCTGATCAAGAAAGAGTAATAATTCATTCTGCAAATGGTCCTCTTTTCATTTGACAAAATTAAATGGTAGAACTTTTAAAAAAGCTAAGTATTACATAATCTATAACATTACTTACATTAGTTACTGCAGTATATAAAAAGCTGAAGAGTGAATACATTTTATAAGTGGTACATGACCATTAACCACATTTTTTTTTATTTTTACTGCTTTTTATAATGAAAATTGTTCTCTAATTTCACACATCATCAGAATGCATTCTGGTCACTGTCAGCCTTACTCTCTTATTTCCCTTCTATCCTTGTCAACCTTGTTCTTCCCTACATACCTCTTCCCAGAATTCCTGTCTTTTTGTTCTGTTTTGTGACACTTTGAGGTTAACTAGGTATGATTATGGGCTTGGAACTATACATATATAGCAAACATTCTCTTTAAGGATCAGGAAACGTTATGGAAGAAGGGGTGAAAAGAATGTAAGAGCCAGAAGAGGGCGAAGGGTTGCAGAACACCATCTTCCAGGCATGACAAAGCCATTGGATTCATGAACTCAAAATTATTTCAATCAAAGCAAATCATGACTTATAGTACATGCATAGTATGGTTGATCTGTTAGTATACCATAGACTTGGATATTTTGAGCTCATCTTCCTAAATGTACAGAACAAAGAAAGCTGCAAGAGAACAACAAGTCACATATAAAGAAAAACCCATCTGAACTACAGCTGACTTTTCAGTGCATGCTGTGAAAGCCAGAAGAGCCTGGACCAAAGTACACCAAGATCTAAATGACCTTATATGCCAACGTGAATACTTTATCCAGGAAAATTCCCTATTATAATTGAGGGAGAAAGAAAAATCTTCCATATCCCGAATAAGCTGAACGAATTCATGTCCACCAAACCAGCCCTACAGAACATACTCAAAGCAATACATAGGAGTGAAGAAATAAAAAACTATACCTGAGAGGCAACAGAAAGAAACTAAATAAATGTATAATTGTTGAAGCACAAAATTAGACCAAGAGTGCAAACAGAAATTAAAATGATAGTAATCAATACACATCTTTCAATAATAACTTTAAACATAAATGGACTGAACTCCCTAGGCAAAAGATTCAGACATATGATGAATGGGTCAAAGAAGAAATTAAGAAAGAAATAAAAGTGTTCCTGGGATTAAATTAAAAGGATAATACAACACCATAAAAATCTCTGGGACACACTAAATGCAGTCCTAAAAGGGAAGTTTATAGCTCTAATCCCTAAATTAAAAAAACAGAAACAGCACAAATAAATGATATAACAGTACAATTCAAGTAAGACTCAAGGCAAGAACAAATCAAACTAAAACCAAGCAGATGAGAAGAAATAACAAAAATCAGAGCAGAAATAATGAAATAGAAACAAAGAAATCAATACACAAAATCAATGAATCTGAGAGCTGATTCTTTGAACAGATTCCAATTTCATGACTACATGTTGAATCTCTTAGAACATTGCTCACTCATCTCAATTCATCTCAATTTCCTTATCCTTACAGTGAAGCTATTAATAATACTAACCTCAACATCTTTTTTTGTTCTTTTTGAGACGGGGTCTCCCTGTAGTCTCGGCTCACCTGGAACTTACTATGTAGAACAGTCTGGCCTTGACTTACAGAGATCTGCATGCCTCTGCCTCCTGAGTGCTGGGAATAAAGTGTGTACCACCATCCCTGGCTTAATCTCACTATCTTACTTTGAACATTAATTTTAGGACAGTGTTCCATACAGAGTAACTTCTATGCTCTGTATGTCATAGATAAGGACTATGCATACATCTCACTATAGCTGCGATAGAGACTGCTGGAAATTTACACAGACTTTCAATCAGTCTGACCTACTGGATATTTTTCTGGTTATGAGTATCTTCCTTTAAATCAAGCATTCCAAGTACATTTTGCATTTAAATTTTTATTCTTATTTCTCAGTCTTACATTTAATGGGGTATTAGTATTAGTGAAGTCAATTTCTGAAGAGATACACATATGTTTCTTATTAACTTGGGGTAATACTTTGGTTATTTCAGCCTGCTTTTTGTCTATGTTTGCATGCATATTTGTGTGATAAATTTGTTTATTGTGGCTGACTACACAAAATCCAATTTATTATTTTAAATACTGTAAAATATGCAGTCTGTCTGCAGTCATTAATTCCCATTGCTGAGTCTTTACCATGGGTTCGTCTGTGCATCTATCCTCAGAACATTTTTTTTTATCTTTCCCAAACTGAAACTGTACATTCATTTGGCACTAACCTCACATTTCCCCCTTTATCCTGCATCCATGTATTTTTTGGTCAAGAACAACTTCCTATAATTTTTTAAATTTTTTTTGAGAGCTTCATACATGAATATTGCATTTCTACCCCTCCTGGTCCCTTGTCTCCCCCTCTTCTTCACAATTTCTTGTCCTTTACTTTTATTATTATTGTTTTACACACACCCACACACTGACACACACTCATACACACTCATGCATGTGTGTATTTAGCGGTGCTCACCTGTATCTTTGTTTAGGGCTGGCCACTTGGAATTACATCTCAGGGAGTTAGTCCATGGAGAAAACTGATTCTCCCTCTGTCAGCACCCATTGATCGTCGCTCTTCATCTTGATGTGGGACCTGAGGTTTCCCCATCTTCTTTGGCATGTCATGTGGTTTGGCTATGATGGAGATATTGTTAAACAACCACACTGTGGAGATTTCATTGGTGTAGCTTCCCTGTAATGTCTAGAATGCACTAACTAGCACAAGTGTCTTGTTCCTTGTTCTAGTTTGTCTTCCATTTCTGTGACAAAACACTCTGACCAACACCAACTTGAGGAGGAAAGGGTTTATTCAGCTCATATCTCCTGGGTCACAGTTCATCACTCAGGGAGCCCAAGGCAGGAACTCAGGGCAGAAACCTGGAGGCAGGAGCTGAAGCACAGGCCATGAAGGAATGCTGTTTATTGGCTTGCTCCCTTGGCCCATGCCCAGCCTGCCCTCTTATACAGTACACAACAATCTGCCCAGGGTGGCACCACCGATAGTGGGCTGGGCCCTCCTGGGCCCTCCCACATTGCTCAGCAATCAAGACAATACTCCACAGATGTGGCCACAGGCCAGTCCAATGGAGCCAATTCCCCAATTGAGGCTCCCTCAACCCAGGTGTGTCAAGTTGACACTAAAGCTATCCAGCACAATTGACCCCTGTCAACTTGACACACAAAACATATCACTATTAAACCACCACCTTTCCAGTTCTTGTCCCCAAAGTATGATGTTAACATTAATCACAACCTAAGACAGTACAACCTTAAAAGCCCCACAGTCCTTAAAATGTCCAAACACTTAAAAGTTCACAGTCCGTTAAAAGTCTCTTAACTGTTGCCTGCTGTAAAATCCAAAACAAGTACTGTCTTATTTCAAAAGGAAGAATCAGGCACTCTCAAACAAAACCTAAGTCCAGCAAAGTAGCTCAAGTCTGGACACCTGGGATTCACTCACGATCTTCTGGGCTCCAAAGGGTTTTGGCAGCTCCCCTTCTCTGTCTCTGCCATCTGTGGTACACACAGCTCATCTCGGAGGCCCAGGCCGACTCCATTCCACACCTGCTGCTGCTCTTGGTGGTCCTCCCACGGTCCCAGCATCTCCAAAAAGCTGGGGTTGCCACTGAAACTGAGGTTGCTTGTGACCTCTCCTGATGCAAAACCTCAACTTCTCTTCCTGACCCCTGGAATCCTGGGGTCTTCATTGCAACCAAGGCTGCATGCTGACCAGTGGCCTTTCCTGGCCTCTCATAGTGCCAGGCCTCAGCTGCTCTCTGTGACCTCTTCATGCTTGCAACACCGGAACCATAAAGGAGACTCTTACACAGTACCAAGTCCTGCTTCTGGCTTGACATGGAGGCTTGGGCCCCTTCTGGAACATAGCTTCTGTGTGCTGACCCTGAAGAAATTCTTCCCATAAGATTTCACCACAGTGATGCTGGTCTTTTGTTACTTAACAGCTGATTTTTCAGCCCCAGCTAACCAGCATCAATTGTCCCAGTACAACAAAGATTTCACTTCAGGTTCTGGTCTCTTGTTACTTACAGCTGATTCTTCAGCCCTAGCTGACTAGAACCCACAGATTAAACAGTCCTGATGATATCTTCTTCCCTTTGAAACTTCACAAGCCAGGCCTCCATCGTTTACAACTCTTTCAGCAAAACTGTTCCAAGTTCCACAGCCAGGATCTTTAGGCATTCAGTGATTTTTCTAGCCCAAAGTTCCAAACACTTCCACAATCCTTCCCCAAAACACCAAGGTCAGGTCTGTCACAGCAATACCCCACTCTAGGTACCAATTTCTGTTCTAGTTTGTCTTCCATTGCTGTGCCAAAACACTCTGACCAACACCAACTTGGGGAGGAAAGGGTTTATTCAGCTTACATCTCCTGGGTCACAGTTCATCACTTAGGGATCCCAAGGCAGGAACTCAGGGCAGGAACCTGGAGGCAGGAGCTGAAGCACAGGCCATGGAGGAGTGCTGTTTACTGGCTTGCTCCCCTGGCCCATGCTCAGCCTGTCTTCTTATACAGTACACAAACCTGCCCAGGGTGGTACCACTCATAGTGGACTGGGCCCTCCCACATTGCTGGACAATCAAGACAATACTCCACAGATGTGGCCACAGGCTAGTCCAATGGAGCCAATTCCCCAATTGAGGCATCCTCAACCCAGGTGTGTCAAGTTGATACTAAAGCTATCCAGCACATTCCTCTTACTCTTTATTTTAGTTTTTTTTTTTAAATTGAGCATTCATACATTTCATACAATGGTTCCTAATCAAATTTAGATCCCTGTGTCCTCAACACCCTCATCAGAGCTGCCCATGTTTTCCACCATCCATGTTAAGTCCTATCCAGTCAAACTTTTGAACCCAGATGTCCTCCTATGCAAATTCATCCACTAGGTCCAGTCAGCACATTTAGAAACCTTACATAAGGCAAATTCTCTCTCACCCAGCAGTAGTCAGTCTCCAGTCGTGCTCGGTCTAGGACCAGCCCACAGCCCATTTCTCTTGCTCCACTCTGACACCTTATCTGATTGATTTGGCCTTGGTCCTGTGCCCGATATCAACATTGCCAGGAGATCACATGTGCAAGCTTCCAGTGGCCTGAAATCCTTTCCCTACGTTCATGAAAGAGCCCTGGCTCTTACAATTTTTCTGCCACCTCTTCTGCAAATATCCCTGAACTGTGGATGGGAGAGTTTTAATATAGTAGTCCTGTCCAGGGACATATACTATGGAGGCTCCCAATCTTTGAAACTTGGCCAATTGCCTTCTCTATGCATTGTGCTCTGTTGAACAAGGAAGCTTCACTGGTGAGAACTGAGGGATTGCATCCACTCATTTTCCCTCTGCCCCTTATTACTCTGTTCCATGAGACTTAGGTGTAGACATTCAAATGTAGATGTGTCTCCTAAGATTGGGCATCTTTCAGATGTATATTCTCTGTGTCTGGCCAGTTGTGGGATTCTGCAGTAGCCTCCATCTGTTGCAAAGAGAAGCTTCTTTGATGAGTGGTGTACGGTATGCTTGTCTGTAATATAACATTCCATATTTAATGTATGGTAAGAAATTTCATTTGTCTAGAGATATGACTGAGACAGGGTTTTCTCTAGGGTCTAGGTCCTCTCCAGCCATGTGCATTTTACTGAGTCTACAGTGCCACCCATAAGTTCACTCCCATTGAGAGGGCTTTACTTTAAGTCCAACTATGTAGCTGTTGATTAGCCCCTGACAGATAACACTGCCACTACTACACCAATAGAGGTAGTTTGTTTGCTGTGCTGGTCATTATGGTTAGCAGGCTTTAGGGCTGGGCTGGACCAGTGACTGATTTTCTCCCTTAGCTTACATATTATCATCCAGCATGATGAGAGCTAAACTTCAGGGATAAGGGTTCCAGGTCAGTTTCTGCTAGATTACTCCAAGTCCTGTTTCTGAGGCACGTTCTGTCATGAGCATTAGGGTCTTATTTTCTAGTTTTGTACAATAATCAAGAGCGTTGGCAATAGCCTGTGTTGTTTTGGAAGTCTTGGATTACTCTCAGGAACCACTCAAAGGGCAGTCTCTTCTGTCTGGCACTGTGTTCCTTGGCATACAGCACCCAGGATTACATACGCACTTATGTTCACACAGTGTATGTGTGTTTCTCATGGGGTCTTGGGGGCATCACATAACACTCTGGGTTCATTAGATCCATTCATCTCCAGTCTTTCATGTTCCCTCACACACCTCCCTCCTCAATGGAACACAATGGAAGACCCAAACATGAGTACTTACACTTTCAGCCACCAGATATTTGACAAAGGTGTCAAGAATACACAATGGAGGAAAGACAACATTTTCTTTTTCTTTTAAATTTTTTTAAATTTATTTCTGTATGTGTATGAATGTACTGTCTGCATGCAAGTCTGTGCACCCATGTTGTGCAATGCCGCGGAGGTCAGAAGAGGGTGTCGAATTCCCCTGGAACTGGAGTTCTCTTGGAATTGGAGTTTCAGACGGTTCTCAGCCGTCATGTGGGTGCTGGGGATCGAACCCGGATCCTCTGTAAGAGTGGTTGGCACTCTTAACCACTAGGCCATCTCTCCAGCCCAGAAAGACAACATTTTCAATAAACAGTGCTGGCAAAACTGGATCTTCACCTGTACAAGAATGAAATTGGACCCTTATCTTTCACCCTGCACAAAAGTCAACTCCAAATGGATCAAAGACCTGAGTATAAAACTTGAAACCCCAAGACTCCTAGAAGAAAACATAGGCAGTACCTTTCAAGATATAGGTGTAGGAAAGGACTTTCTAAATATGACACCAGATGCCCAGGCATTAACGTCAACAATCAATAAGTGGGAACTCATTGAGCTATGAAGCTTCTGTACAGTGAAAGAAACAATCAAAGAAGCAAGAGGAAACCCCTCTGGAAGAGAAATCTTCATCAGTGAAACATCCAACAGAGAATTAATATCCACAATGTACAAGGAACTCAAAAGACAAAGAAGCAAGAAAATGAATGATCTGATAGAAAGATGGGCTATAAACCTGAACATAGAGTTCTTAAGTGAAGAAATAGAAATGGCCAAGTAACACCTTAAAAATGGTTCAACATCCTTGATAATTAGAGAAATGCATATAAAAAAAACCCTTTAAATTTCCATTTTACCCCAGTCAGACTGACCAACCTTGCGGCCATGTGTTTTTAAACACATTGGTGAGGTCTGGATGGTTTTAAGTGCTGTTCAATGTGAGTAATTTGTGTTTCAGGTTGAGGAAGCTGGCTTAATTAACCATAATCCTTGGAAACTGAAAGTCATCCAGCTGTTTGAAACGCAGAGGGTGAGGCATGGAATGATGACCCTGGGGCCTAGTGGAGCAGGGAAAACCACCTGCATCCAGACGCTGATGAAGGCCATGGCAGGTATGGAGCAGCATTCTGAGTGCCCTTGGAGAAACACATAAACAGTTGTTACACATTTGAATGCCCAAGACAGACATGAAGGAAGAGAGTCAAATACATTTTTCTTAAAAGGAATGAACCCAAATTTCCTGCTAATTGGGAACATTTAAGAAATAGCAATTATATTTATGGACCAGAGAAAGAAAATATTTTTTCTATTGCTTCTTTATTTTTTTTTTTCATTTTTTAACAATGTGTAATAATTTATGAATACAAGCATCCTTCATCTAAAACCAATTTGCAAGCAGTTGTGCCCAAACCCACACAGCCCAAGGGTCCCACCATCCAACTGGGGGGGCTCGTAAATTCAATCAAGTTGATCAAATAAGTGTCCAGACTATATTGTTATAGTTTCACCATTCACCCCAATCGCAGCCCTTACATTCTACCACACCCCCTTTTCTGCAGATTGTTCCCTAGGCTTAGAAAAGGGGCATAGGTGGATGAGAAGCAAAACAGTCTACTTTCTCTGGAGCTGTTGTTTTGGACTCTGGTCAATTCTGGCTGTTTCCTTTCATGGATTGACAGTTTGTCCAGGAATAACCTTTCAATCCTACTAATGAAGCACAAGCAATTAGATATATAGGTATTTAAAAAGTACTAATTGTTATGGTAGGTTACTTTGGTATAGACACAGATGTTTGGATGGTATGTTAATCCATGAATTATGTTTTTTCTGTAAAATATGACAGGGTCTTACTGTGGCTTATACCATCTCCTAACCACTAGAGGATGTAAGCTTGTGGCATCAGCCGTGGGTTATTCCTCCAAGGAGAGAGCTATTAGCCAATTAGATTTGGGATATACAGGCATATGGCTGGCACTGCTGCACAGTATTTCCAGCAGGTGAGGTGTAGCTGGTGCTGACGGAGGAGTCTTGCTTGACTCAAGGAGACCTATTTTGCTTTACTGGTTTAGTGACCTTTGGTAACACTCTCTGGTATTCCAGAGACCAACTGTACACTTGCAAGTGTGGTCTCAATACATCTTTCCTATGCTTACATCAGGTCCTTGACAGCAGGGCCTTATCATCTCTCTTCTTGTAGGTATCCCAGTTTACAGGCCAGAAGCCTTTCCCTTTAGGGGGGGCCTTGGATCCCCTGGCCAACATCTCCTTGGTAGAATAATCCATTGCTGATATCAGAGCTCTCCTGTATTAATATATTTTGCTTAAGTGCATAGCTTAAGGAGACTTTATTATTATATTTGGTTCTGAATAGAGAATAATCATTTTCACAGTTCCTATGTATATTAGTCAATTAAAGAAGGCAGTTTTACTGTTTTTTTTTTAATTTTTAATTTTTTAAATTTATTTTTGTATGTGTATGAATGTATTGTCTTCATGTAGATTTGTGCACCCGTGTCGTGCAATGCCGCGGAGGTCAGAAGAGGGTCTCGGATTCCCCTGGAACTGGAGTTCTCCTGGAATTGGAGTTACAGATGGTTCTTAGCCACCATGTGGGTGCTGGGGATAGAACCCAGGTCCTCTGCAAGAGCAGTCGGTGCTCTTAACCGCTAGGCAATCTCTTCAGCCCCAGTTTTACTGGTTTTATAAGAGATTACCACTATAACAGTTGGCTCCAATTTACAGTTAGAGAACGACCTCATCATCATATTTCTCCTTGTATATTTTGAAGTGGTATTTTTACCATGTTGTATCTTTTATGTGCTTAAGTTACTTTTCATGTTGAATTTGAAAGGAGGCTGTTATTTTGTACAAAAATTAAGACTGAAATTCAGAAATGCCCAAGGTTAGAAAATGGTAAGTGACAAAACTGAGAATTAGGGCAACAGCCCATTAACAATTTTCCTGTGTACCACGCCACTTCCCAGTAAATACCAAACATGACATGCTACCTCCTAGTCAAAAGAATTCAACCCCAGTTCCTAAATTCTGTGTTGAAAAATTACCTTAATCCTCATGTCTCCCTTAGAAGCAGATATTTTTGTAGTGAAGTTGAATAATTGCTTTTTATTTCTAGATGCCCCTCAGCATTAAAGGCAAATTAGTTGCCCTGGGCCATCTGCAGACAATGGGTATTGCCCTGTTGGTCATTACTCTTTTATTTTGGTTCCTGTTGAATGCTGGTGACTCTAAATATGTTAGCAGCCCTGTGTGGAGGCAGAGCTGAATTCTAAACTTTGGCAGTTAGAATGAAAAACATCTTAAAAGGAAAAGGTGCAGCTGGGTTCTAGTGAATCAAGGACCCCAATACATTGATGCTGGCCCTCCGCTCATTGGTGCTGGAGATGGCAAGGCCAGTACCTACCCAGGGCTCATCACATCAGGTCTCATTCCCCCAAGTATTGGATAAAGTGAATTCTGTATGTGAAGACTGCTGGAATGCCCTCAGATGGAGATAAGCCATGGTTGCCACATACTATTCCCTCCAGACTGAGAACTCACTCATGCAGGATTTATTCTTTATATTTTTAAATGATGATGTTTTCCCAGTTATGCTCACTGCTTTTATTGCAGTTGGAGCTATCGTCTATGAACAATGGGCTACAGATGCATCTGGTGCAGTGACTTGAACAAAATGAAATGTCGAATATTAAACAATATAGATACATTATGTATGCTACATCTGAATATGTAATCCATTTGGCATTGTTGGTTTGGAATAAATCCCTTAAAATGATAAATTTATCTTTTAGATTGTTTTCTGTTTATTAACCTACTCTTGGTTTTAGTACAGAGGGCAGACATTTATTATCTTAAGTAGCACATTGTTTCATGTTGAAGAGTTTAATGATCTGAAAGATAGAGGAGATAATTGAGTGGAACTCCTGCTAAAGAGGTGCATGACCCAGGCATGGTATTTGTTTGCTGATTCATCATGCATTTGTTCACTAATTATTTTTAATGTTCTGTGCTTTGTACCTCTGCCAGGTTCTGTACTAGAAGCAGGAAAATAATCACAAGACAGTGTATGTGTTCTTTAAAAGATTAACGATGTAGCAGGAAGGATAGGCATTGAAACGGATAATTATAACTGAACACGAAATTTCTCTGAGGAAGAATTGAACTATAATATGACTAAAGCAGAAGATGAGAAACATTCTAAGGAATTATGGAATGTCTTACAGAGTAGGTGGTGCTTTATCTGAGGTTTATGTGTTGAGAAGCTGCTAGGTAAAAGACATTCTTAGCAGAAGGAAAAGCCTGTGCAGGTAGGAACAACTGGGGTGTGTATGATACACTTGCAAAGTGGTTTGACATGGATAGAGTTCAGCTTGTGCGGTGGTGGGGCTTGGGGTGATGAGGCTGGGTGTGAATCTCTGGTAGGTGCTCGGTCTTGGCCTTCAGTGGCCCAGTCCTCTGCTGTGGATGTGCCTGTGTTGAAGAGGCCCCACCCCAGCTCTAGAAATGTCTTCCAGCTTTTAGGCTTAGAACTTTGCTTGAAGATAGGCAACTGGCCTAAAGGATAGCTAATTAATATCCCTGAGATAGCTATGTCCTTAAACCAACAGGGTAGAAGGGCTGATGGCAAATGACCCATTCATATCTTTCAGAGGTACATTACATATTCGACTAGCATAGTAATGGACCATTTACTGACATTTTCTGCTTTCCTGTCCCTTCATTCCAAACTCCACATATCTAAGACCTTGTTTCCATCTTTGCTTTTATAGGAGACCAAATTAGGATAGTAGCTATGGCGTGAGGACCTTTGTAATGACCCTAAGTACCTGGGTTTTATTGTGCAGGTGTTGGGAAGCCATTGAGCTGGGGAAGAGCACAACCACCTCTGTGTATAGACTATTTGGTGGCCACGCAGAAAAGAGATTAGAGGTTGGACAGGTAATCTGAGCTCTGTAAGGAGCTGACTGCAGGAGAAGGTGCCCATTCCAGAATAGAAACTATGAAGGTGGAATGATCAGAACCCAGCCTGGAGAAAGGGCTCAGTGGTTAAGAATGCTTGCTATTCTTTCAGAGGACCTGAGTTTGGTTCCTAGCACTCAGATTGGGCAGCTCACAACTGCCTATAACTCCAGCTCCAGGGGATTTGGTGCCTACTTCTGCTACCTTCACACATGTGGCATACAGAAATAAATCTTGAAAAAGAAGCCCCTATGAAGAGAACCAAGAGGAATGAGTTTAACCAACATTATGAAAGTGATGCATTTATTCTTATGCATAAAATTTATGGCAATTTAAAAAATGAAAATGATAAAACTATACCTATTATCTAATGAAATGAGTATTGATAGTTTTTTCTCGTATGTACAAAAGATAAAGTCCAGTTTTCACATGTGAAACTCTCATATACCTTATGATTTTTCTGGCCTGTTGTAAAGTATGATTAGTTAAAAAATAGTGCAAATAATTACCCTAACTGGTTTTGTGATTTCTAAGAATAAAAAATATGCTTAAATTTTCCTAAGGGGGTGTTTCAGTTGAGTTCTCCAAAAAAACAGAAGGGGACACTAAACACACACACACACACACACACACACACACACACACCCACACACCATGGATTTCTTGTTAATTGGCAGCTCATATGTTAACTGAGACCAAGGAGTTGCATCACTTGCTGTGCATAAGCTGGTGATGCAGGAGAGCTGGTTATGTGCTCTATACTATAAATTAGGGGTGGGGACAACAAGTCCTAATCTTAGGATTGAGGAAGGTGAACAACTATCTCTGCTCAAAGAGTTGGAAAAGAGAAAAAAGGAAGAATTCCTCCTGTCTTTTATTTTGCTGGCAACCCCAGCAGACTAGATAAGGCCTACACACAGAGAGAGGAGCCTGAAGATCCAAATGCTAATTTCACCCAGAATACTCTCATATACACCCAGAAATAGTGTTTATTTATTTTTTGTTTTATTTTGGTTTTTGAGACAAGGTCTCCCTGTAGCCACAGCTGGCCTGAAACTCAATATGTAGAACAGGCTGGCCTTAGAGATCTACCTGCCTCAGCCTCCTGAGTGCTGGGATAAAAGGCATGCATGACTACGCCCAGCCAGAAAAAAGTGTTTAATATGGGTACCTTGTGGCCTGTCAAGTTGGTATATAAAAACAATAGTTACAAAGAACTGTAATGTACCTTCTTTTCTAATATATGTATCCAGAGGTTCTTGTGTCTGTTGAGCTCTCAGACAATTATATGGTATTTCAGCATCTATTTTTATGAATTAGCCTTTAATTAGCCTTTACTTGTCTACTTGCTACCTACAACCCTTATACAGACAATCCTGTCCCTTTAATTTAATGGCAGTTTCAAGAACTAAGAGATTTAAATTCAATACTTGAAATTGGTCACAAAATAGTTCATGATTTCTGCAAAACTGATTTAGTTTATCTCTTCAAAAGTGAATAAGGAATGATATCAGCACATCAAAGCTGGTGATGGGGAGAAATAGGTGTCGCCTAGCTTGTCTTTCCTGAACAAAATGCACTAAGCCAAAGTTACTTGGAGCAGTGAAGTTTCGATAAAGTCCAGATTATACCAGTACCTTCACAGTTCTGGCATGGTGTCCCTTTCATTCGCTGAGGCAATATACAATTATATTTTATAGAAGATAAAGTGGTGTAGTTGATAAAGTACAACAAGGCGAATTATAACCTGGAATGTGGTTTGACATATATTTTCAGTGTAATTTTACACTTTCCATATTTTGACCACTTGCTGAGAGTACATCACAAATTAGTGCTGTGTTCAAGTTGGTTCATGCCACATCTGAGATGTTTAAAACTTGGATGCACTTGTTACAGATTGTGGAAAACCGCACCGGGAACTGAGGATGAATCCCAAAGCAATTACTGCCCCACAGATGTTTGGTCGGCTTGATGTGGCCACAAATGACTGGACTGATGGGATATTTTCTACCCTTTGGAGGAAGACACTGAAAGCCAAGAAAGGTAAGGGTGAGCATTACTTTTCACATGCACTTCTAAATAAATCCTGGGCAGAATACTAAGCAGCACTGGTATCTATTTAATACATTAGCCAAGACTAAGTAAAAAATAATCAGTGTGGTATTTATGAAAATCGAAAGAAGGATATTATTGATTAGTATATTTGGTCCCCTCCTTAAAATTTTTTATTACATTTTATTTATTTATTTATGCATTTGTTTGTTTGTTTGTTTGTTTGTGTGTGTGTGTGTGTGTGTGTCTGGAAAAGGCTGGTGAGTGTGGTGGGCAACAGTGGAGGCTCTGCAGGAAGTCTCAATGAATGTTGCATCACCTCTGTCCCCAGACCTGCCTATTCTCTACCCTTTATATGTAGAAGAAACCCATGCAGCCCCATGATCTTAAATGCCATCTCTGAGCTGAAGGCTTCCACATTCTAATATCTAGCCCTGGCTTCTCCCTTGAATTTCCAACTGAACAACTCTCCTGAGATCTCTGTCACATACTTACCTACACAAAACTGGATCTGCTCTTTAGCACTGCCCATCCCCTTCCATCACCTTTCCTATGGTACCTTTCATTTTGCCAGATGGGTTTGACACCTAATGTCTAGGAGTATCTTACCTTAGTTCCTTTGGGCTGCTAGAACATGATACAATAGACATTTGTTTTTCACCTTCTGAAATCTGCTAACTTCTGTATGGTATCCTCTTCTGGCTAAAAGGGATGAGGGATCTCTCTCTTGTACCAGGGTTGTGACCCCATTCAGAAGGCTCCTCCTTCCTTTCTTAACCACCTAGGGCACCTTGGAGATTCATATTTCAATAGATGACCTTGGAGGTCACAAAAAAACATTCAGTCCACTGTATCATCTGAAGCTTTTCCCTGCCTTGGGGTCTTGGCACTTTCTATTCCCAGACTGGTAAATCCTATCTGCAGATCTTTAAGACATTTTTTCTCCACATAAAATCTTTCACTGACCACCTTATCTGAAGCGATTCCTGTTCCTACTCTCTGAAGCTGCTTCCTATTGCTTATATTGTTCTAGGCTTGCTTGGCATCTCTGCCCCTTAGTATGAAAGCCCTTGGAGAGCAGAGCACTACCTCATTTACTATCAGATTCCTAGCTCTGAGAACACTGCTGCATATGGAAGATGTTTAATGAACATTTGGCCAACAAACCAAGGAGTTTTGATTTGATTACAGTCTTTGCATAACTGCCATCCATGTAAGAAACTTAGAGAGTCCTTTGTGCTCACAGGACTTAGTGACCATTGAGATCAAAGCTTTATTTAAAAGCAGTGGACATCATATATAATTCCAGTGATTTCTCAAGCTTCTTAGCTACTAACATAGGTACCTATGTGCATGTGTGTTTTCCCCCCTCTTCTCTTGGGTGACATTCCAGGGGAACATATCTGGATAGTTCTTGATGGTCCAGTTGATGCCATCTGGATTGAAAATCTGAATTCTGTTTTGGATGATAATAAAACTCTGACCCTGGCCAATGGCGATCGGATTCCCATGGCTCCAAACTGCAAGATTGTCTTTGAACCTCATAATATTGACAATGCTTCCCCTGCCACCGTCTCAAGAAATGGAATGGTTTTCATGAGTTCATCTGTCCTTGATTGGAGACCTATTCTTGAGGTATGATTGAATCCTTCTTTTGTATAATTAAAAAGGGAAAGAGAGTGGTTAGCATTCTTTGCTTGCTTGTGCTGACTTTTCTGCAGCTGGCAGTATAATTGCCTTTTTATGCTAATGTTTATGGAAGACCCTTGAACACACAGAGATGTTCAAACCCTGATTGCTCCTCACAGGCTTCTCCAGTCCTCTCCTAATCACTTTAGAACTGTGATTTCCAGGTAATTGCCAGGACTATGTGATTCAGTAATCCTGCCAAACTGTATCTGAGGACTGAAAGCAAAATTTAATTTGATCACTTTGGGGATTCATGACAGTTTTCAAAGGTACCTGCTCACATAAAGTTTGGGAACAACCATCTTAGAATATAAACTTAAAGACAATTTGTTAAAATTGCATATAAGAGTTTTTTAAAAAATGAGGTTCAAGAATCATAATACTAATTTTACTGTGTAGTTGGAAGTGAAGTATTTCATATGATATCTCTTCAATTCATGAGCAGGTGTGGTAGTTTATTACTACCTATAGAGTCTAGAATATTAGAATTTGATGATAGTTGAATGCCTATACATTTTATTAAACCAATACTCTTAAGACTAAATGTTACTGGATAAGCCATGTGACAAATGTCTTCTGACATGGTCAGATTTTTTGTTTTCATTTATACATGTTTTGAAGATGATTTTATTTTATAACTGCATAATTTAAATAAGGTATATAATTATTTTATGTGTCCATTATGTTTTAGTAGTCTTATTTCTATATGGATATATTCTTTCTGGGATGCAAAGGTTAAGCTTGGTAATATACGGAGATGTGAAGGAGACAATTATATACCAAGATAATATCAATATTGTTGAATATGTCACTAAAATATGTTTTTTTAAAAAGCACAACTTGTTACTCTTTTTTATATTTTTTAATTTATTATTTTATGTGTATGAGTGTACTGTCTGCATGTAAGTAGGTGCACCTGTGTCATGCAATGCTGCAGAGGTCAGAAGAGAGTGTAGGATTCCCCTGGACCTGGAGTTAAAGATGGTTCTTAGCTGCCATGTGGGTTCTGGGAATTGAACCCAGGTCCTCTGCAAGAGCAGTCAGTGCTCTTAACCACTGAGCCATCTCTCCAGCCCCACTAAAAATATTTTTAAATATTTTGCATTTCACAATTAAGACTTTTTTTATCCATTGAAGAAAATAAAATACAGGGATCTTAGTTATGCAAATGTTATTATCACTAATGGTTTAAAAAATATAAGTAATTAGGTCAGATCCCAGTCATATCAGATTAGAAACTCTAGGGGAAGAAACCCAGAACTTGTGATGAAGCATCACAGTAGCTTCTATTGTCCATATAGGCCTGCTTGGTGACCATAGATAAAACTACAAGTGAGTTGTAATTATGTGATTTTTTTTCCTCCAAAAATACTTTAGTTTTGTAAAGATATTTCAAAACTACTTTTACTATATTAGGTAATACATAGTTGGTTTGCTCCTTATAAAACAGGCTATTATAACCTGCTTGGCTTTTTTTCTTCATCTTTTTGAGACAGGGTCTCCCTGTAGCCCCAGCTACAGGTCTGGAACTCACTATTTAGATCAGGCTGGCCTTGAACTCACAGAGATCCACCTACCTCTGCCTCCTGAATGCTGGGATTAAAGGTGTGCAGCAACACGCCCAGCTGCTGCATGGATTTTTTTACATGAATGCCACATCTATGTAATGATATTTTCATATGCCTTTTAATGATGCAGTATCCTCATGGACATGATTAGAAAGAAGCAAGACTTGCCAAGAATCAGACTAGAAATGTTAGGGAATGGCAAGGTGGTCCCAAGAGAACTATTAGGAATTGGGACAGTAGAGGATGGTGGGGAGATCTCCCTCCTTCAGAGAGGCAAGCTGGTGGCTTGCTATTCTTTGGGCCCCTCAACTCAAGAGTGCTGTGAAATGCTTTTGTTGAGGTAGAATCGCAGTAAGCTCATGAATTAAATAATTATTCAAAATGAAGAAATTATTGCTTCTGTTTTAGATTCTTGAATGTTTCTTGGGATATTGATTGGAGGAATGAACTTATTTCTTGACCCAAAGAAAACTTGGTTCATTTTAAGAAAGTGTTATGGGCTGAGAATATAGTGTTTGCCTTGAAAGCACAGAGTCCTGGTTTTCATTCCCAACATTGGAAAACAAAAATTCAAAGTGGTATTTTGATATGATGTACATTTCTTTAATTCAACTTCCCAAATGACAAAACTGTTCTTTTTCCTGTCCTTCTATCTTGCTTATTAAATTAGGCAAAAATTAACAGAAATAACCAATTGCGATACATTTTTGTTTCTCGATTTTAAAACTGGGTATTGATTTCTGTCACTGGTCCTTTATTTCCCTTGTCTGCTTACAGCTTTCTTAAGGTGTATTTTAACTGCCCATTGAGGAGCGTGTGGCATGCATTGTAGTCTAGGTGCTCAAGTCTGAGTAAGAATTCTGGCCTCGACGCCTACCAACTGTGCAATGCTGGGTGGGTTATTCAGCCAGGAGTGTCAAGAATGGGCAATTATAGTCCCCATCTCAGAGACCTGTTTCAAAGATTTAAGTGAATTTATATGTGAAAGAGTTTATAGCAAGGCCTGATGCATCTCAAGTGAGGTGACCACTGTAGGCAATTATTTACTGTTAATTGGTACTTGCATCCCCAATGGTCATTTTCCTGGCATGCTAATAGATTTTACTATTTGCACATTTATAAATGTGTGCACCAACAGGGCTTTCTCAAGAGACGCTCTCCTCAAGAGGCAGAAATCCTTCGCCAGCTATACACTGCTACTTTTCCAGACCTCTACCGCTTTAGTGTTCAGAACCTAGAGCACAAGATGGAGGTGTTGGAAGCCTTTGTGATCACGCAAAGCATCCACGTGCTGCAAGGCCTGATTCCCCCGAGGGTGAGTGGCAGTGCCTTCCTCCCGAGTATGCTGTGCAGAGAGCACAGTATTTGAAACTAGATTTTTTTTGAGTTGATGGGAATGGGGTGGGGGATAGGAGAGGTTTCAAACCTGCCCCCTCCCCCTTTTCCTATCTCTCTTTCAACAAAGAAGGCATGAGTTGACTTTTGTTGCTGGTGAACATAGTCTTGTAATAAGTTCCTTCATTAATTTTATATTTAAAACCTTTTAATTACATTTTTATTTATTTTTCTCTGGGTTTGGTGGAGTTCAGAGGACAACTTGTGGGAGTTTTCTCCTTCTCCCACAAGAGTCTGGGGATAGACCTCAGGTCCCTTCAACCATCTGCACAGCATCCTTTCAGCAGTTTAGAAACCAGTGGTATGCCTAGCCCTCAGTCCCCGACTCATTCTGCTGTTACACCTATTCTTATTTTTTTGTTGTTGTTCTGAGTGAAAACTGCTATCCCTCTTTTCTAAGTTTACTGCTTTTTTGAGTAGGATTTGGTCCGAGACTCGAGTAATTAACAAGACTGTTTCTTGCCTGGTCAGGAGCAGGCTGGGGAGGTGGGCCCAGAGCACCTGGGGCGGCTCTTCACCTTTGCCATGATGTGGAGCGTGGGTGCCGTGCTGGAATTGGAGGGCCGGCGCAGGCTAGAGCTCTGGCTGCGATCACGAGAGCCGCCCACGCTAGACTTGCCTCTGCCTGCTGACCCTGGAGACACCATGTTCGACTACTACGTAGCACCAGACGGTGAGCATGGCCTGCGTGCAAAATAGAGTGACCCCCCGCAGGTTACCCAGTCAGTGCAATTTCAGATGTTCAAGTGGCAATTAAAACCATTGGCTCTAAAAGTACAAGAGAAATATTCATGTGTGAACAAAGAACATAATTGTTTCATTTTCAAAACTTTGTGCTTCTAATTCAAGTTTCAATTTGCTAAATGCATGGTGCATTGAAATTTTAGTGACTTGAGGAAAATTGAAAAGATTTCTTAATCAGATCCATGTCAGCTAATCATTCAACAGAATCGGCAATTTGTGTACAAATTGAAGTATGTATTTTACTTTCTTTATGTTGTCAAGCATATTATCTGAAGTATCCTTTACATTACATGAGTTTACATTTGGAATTACGTATTTTAATCAAATGTGGGTGTTGTTCAGATTTGCTTTCCTGTTGTGATAAACACCATGATGCAGAGGACTTGGGGAGACACTGGTTTGTTTTAGCTGTGGACATTGTTCTCTCCTGCTGCCACATGAGTCTGGGGATAGAACGCAGGTCCCTTAACCCATCACCACAGTGCCATGTGCAGGCAATGTTCTTTCTTGATGGAATCCTGGACAGGAGCTCAAGGCAGGAACCTGGAGGCAGGAATTGAAGCAGACACCATGGCGGAACACTGCTTACTGGCTTGCTCAGCTTCCCTTCTTATACAGCCCAGGGCCATCTACCAGGGATGTCACTCCCTACAGAAGGCTAAGCCCTCCTGTACCAGTTAACGGTTAAGAAAATGCTCCACAGACATGCCGTGGGTAATCTGATAGAGGAAGTTCCTCATTGAAGTTCAGTCTTCATAGGTTTATGTTAAGTAGACAAAACTGTCAAGTGTTTATATCTTCAGGCGTCTATACACTTATTTATAAAGGTAGCTACACATCTCCGTAGACTTTAAAATGATATATGTACATAAACATACATGCACTATAGACATCTATGTGTAGTAATACACATAAGCTATTATATATATATGTATATATATATGTGGTATCCTAGTTTCTTTCCCCTAATGAAAAGCTTGTGAGTTTTGATATTTAAAAATGACTAATGGGGGCTGGAGATATGGCTCAGAGGTTAAGAGAACTAGATGCTCTTGCAGGGGATATGGGCTGGGTTCTAACAACCATCTATAACTCCAGTTCTGGGGTATTCAGTGTCCTCCTCTGGCCTCCATGGGCAATGCATGCACACAGTACACTTACATACATGTAGACAAAACATTCATTCACATAAAATAAATAAAATATTTTAATAAAGTATCACTAATGATTTCAGGTCCATGATGCTTTCACTCGGTTCTGGATTTTTTTCCACATAATGTATTGTTGAAAACCTAATACATATTGAGAAAACAATTCTAAACCAATTCTTTTTTTTAAATGTCTCTTATTATAAATCTATTCTGGAGTAGTTCCTTGGGAAATTTTGATCCAGATAACTAAAGTGTAGAGAGATGTGTGATTTTAATGACTGCTTTTTGGATACAAGGTTTCATAGAACCCTGAGTCTGGCCTCCAACTAGGTATGAAGTGGAGGCTAAGTGGAACTCCTCAGCCCTCTGCTCCCACCTTCCATGTGGCACCATTGCTCAAACCCTTGCCATCTTTAGTGGTCAAGTTGATGTACCCTAGAGTCATGTGAGAGGAAAGCCTAGATTGAGTAACTGCCACCGTCAGACTGTTCTGTGGGCACGTCTCTGTGGCATCGTCTTGACTGCCCCTCATGGGCAGCACCCACAAGGGTGGTCCTGGGCTGTATAACAAAGCTAGCTAAGCAAGAGTCAGACTTAGAGACAGTGAGCAAGCCAGCACACAGTATTCTTCCATGGCTTCTTCTTCAAGTCCCTGCCCCGAGTCTCTCAATGTTGGATTGTGTCCTAGAAGTGTAAGTGTTTCCTCCCCAAGTTGCTGTTGGCTAGAGTGTTTTATCACAGCAACAGGAAGAAATCAAGTACATGATTTTTTGTGGTGCTAGGGATCAAACTTAGGGCTTCATGCACACTAGGTGGGCACTCAACCAACTGACCTATATCTGCAGCCCCTTAATGATTTTAATCTTATGGTGAGTATTCGAACGTGTCCTTGGGACATTTTGAAGGCATCTGCTCCTTCCAGGGAGGTTCATTGTTGATAGGAAGGTGTGAACACACTCTGTTTATCTCAGGTAACTGGAGGCACTGGAGCATCTGTACAGAGAAATACGTGTATCCACCTGACTCCACTCCAGAGTACGGCTCTATCCTAGTACCAAATGTTGACAATGTAAGGACTGACTTCCTAATTAAAACCATTGCTAAACAAGGCAAGGTATGGCTTTTTAACTGTTATTTAAAACAATGTACTTTATAAGAGCACAGTTGGAAAGAAACTATAAAATAATTGTAATAAAACAATTTTAAACTGATTCTAAAAAAAATAAAACAGTGTACTTTAAAAGGTCATGTGAAAACACAAAAACACACTGAATTTATTCTGTAGTATTTTTTTCACTGTTTTGAAGAAGTGAAAACTACCTGTATGAATGCAATCAATCCTTTTGTTGTTCCACAGTGACAATCTACTGTGTTCAATGGTCCTAATTCATAATTAATTATTCCTCATAAATTAGTTGACACAAAGTGAATTTGGAACCATTTTGCAAAGAGAATTCTTTTCCTTTTGATTATTAACTTAGTTTGCTCTGGCTGTCATAAAAAAATATCAAAGTGCAAATATTTCTTTGTAAATTATTTAAAAATTTTTATTTGTTTTTACTTATGGGTAAAATTACTGATTGTATGTGTGCCATGAATATAACTGCATGTGGAGGCTAGAAGATGTCACATCTCCTGGAAGTGGAGTTACAAGTATCTGTGAGCCATCTGATATGGGTGGAAACTAAACTCTGGTCCTCTGCAAGAACAGCAAATGTTCTTAAATGCTGAGCCATCTATCTCTCCAGCTCCAGTTTAAATGGTTTAAATGACAGAAGTTTTTCCTTCAGTTCTAGAAACTGAAAGTCCAAGACCAAAGTTTTTGTCAGGGTCGATTTCTTCCCAGGCCTTTCTCCTCGGCTTGTGGCTGACACCTCTTGCCTGACTTGCTGTGGCCTTCTTCTGTGTGTACTCTTCTCCAGTGTTTATGCATCTAAATTCCTGCTTTTATAAGGCCACCACTTACCAGGGTGGTGCTCCCTAACTGTTCATTCTACAAGTAACCTCTCTAGAGTCCCTATCTCCAGATACAGTCACTTTGGGAGATACTAAGGTTTATAGCCAGATTGGGAGTTACTGAGGTTTACAGTTTCAGTGATGGAATTGGTGGGTAAGTGGGGCACAGTTCAACACATAGTACTCATTTTATTTCATTTCCTTATTTTAGGCTGTGCTGTTAATTGGTGAACAGGGAACAGCCAAAACAGTCATAATCAAAGGATTTATGTCAAAATATGACCCTGAAAGTCACATGGTCAAGAATCTGAACTTTTCTTCTGCAACCACCCCACTGATGTTTCAGGTACTAGCCTTTTGGATTATTAGATTCAAGTTTGCAATTTTGAATACTCAAAGTGTTTGCTTTTCTGTTGAACCTTTCATAGCTTGGAACTAGCTCCAACACATCTTCCGTTATCTCTATTATTCAAATATAGTAAAATTCTCTTCTAGTTAACTGTATGTAATATTAAATTATGGCAAAATAAGATGGGTTTATAAAGTGCCACAGGCCTCTATGCTATTTAAAATATTTGTGTAGACCTTAGGAAGTGTTCAGTCATTAAGGAAATGCAAATCAAAACCACTTTAAGATATCATCTTACTCCAATAAGACTGGCTAGGATCAAGAAAACAAATGATACCAAGTGCTGGAGAGGTTGTGGGGAAAGGGAAACACTCATCCACTGCTGGTGGGAATGTAAACTCGTACAGCCACTATGGAAAGCAGTGTGGAGAACCCTTGGAAGACTTGGAATGAACTTGCCACCCGACCCAGCCATACCACTCCTGGGCATGTACCCTCAAGACTTACGCCACCACAGAGATACATGCACGGCCATGTTTATTTCAGCTCTCTTCACAATAGCAATGGAGCGGGAAAACCACCCAAATGCCCCTCAACTGATGAAGTGGATAGAGAAAATGTTGTCATCTACACAATAGGAGTTCTATGCAGCAGTAAAGAAAGAAAAAAAAAAAGAAAATGGTGGAGCTAGAAGACATCATGCTGAGTGAAGTAAACACAGTCCAGAAAAACAACGATGAATGGTCTCCCTCATCTGTGGATGCTAGTGCCAATTACCTAGTTGTAAGTATTTCTTGTGCAGGCCCCTTGAGCTTTTGTCCAAGTCGTTGGGAGTGATGCTATTTGGAAAACAACAACAACAACAACAACAATCAACAGAAAGGACGTGCATCAAAGAACTGGACTGAAACCGTGAACTTCTGCCCCAAACAGTCAACTTCCCATGGAGAATATGGGAAAGAGAGAAAGAGATGAAAAGGATGTTGGGCAGAATCTGAAGCTGGGGGGGTGGGGGGATGGGTGGGGGACGCCCGGGTCTTGATTTGATGAAAAAGGAAAAAAAAACTGTAAAAATAAAAAAAAAGAAATAATAAAAGTTAAAAAAAGAAACAAAAATATTTGAAGTTATTATTTAAAAATTTTTTAAAAAAATATTCTTTTTTTTAAAATTTATATAATATATATATAATATATATATATATAATATATATATATTTACAAATCTAGACCCATGTCCCCCCTCATCCCCCCACCCTCACTGAGCTCTTGCATTCTGCCAAACATGCTTTTCATCTCTTTCTCAGTCTTTCTCAATATTCTCCAGTGGAAACTTGAATGTTTTGAGAGAGTTCACTGTTTCAGGCAGTTTTTTGATGCAGTCCTTTCTGTTGTTGTTGTTGTGTTTCTAATTGCATCACTCCCAACTGCTTTGGACAAAAAGCTCAAGGGGCCATGCACAAGAATACTTACAACTAGGTATTGGCCTAGTACCACAGGAGGGATACCATTCATCGTTTGTTTTTCTGGGACCGTGTTACTTCATCTAGCATGATATCCTCTAGCTCCAGCCATTTTCTTGCAAAGTCTAAGATGTCATCTTTCTTTACTGCTGCATTAGAACTCCATTGTGTAGATGTACCCCATTTTCTCTATCCACTCATCAGTTGAGGTGCATTTGGGTTGGTTCCAGTCCTTGCTTATTGTGAAGAGAGCTTCCTGCGCTTCGCTGGTCTCAGGAGATCTCACCTGGGGAAAATATTTCAATGTGTAAGCATAGGCAATGATTTTCTGAGTAGGACTCGACCAGTTCAAGGGAAACCCCCCAAGAATTGTCAAATGGAATTGCATGAAATTAAAGACTGTGCGGATAACGGAAAGTTAGGATATCGGAAGAGAGCCCATAGAAGGAAGAAATCCCGTGTCATTGGGCATGGGAGTGAGTAAATGAAAAAAAAAAAAAAAAGAACAAAACCAATGCAGGAAAATGGGACAATGAATTCAACAGACACTTTTCAAAGGAAGAAATGCAAATGAAAAATACATTCATGAAGCGTTCAGCATGCTCAGGCATTAGGGAGATGCGAATCAAAGCTTCCATCACACCCCAGTCAAAATGACTATCAGCAAGAAAACAAATGGGAAAAAAATATCTGTGAGGATGCAGAGAGGGTAGGGAGACCTTTATACATGGATAGTGACAATGTAAATGAGTGCAGCCAACGTGAAACGTCATGATGGAGTCTCCTCAAAACGTTAGAAGGAAAATTTCCCTAAATATATGCTATGTTTTATCAGCTTAGATGGCTGTCAGCAGATGAATGAATATAGAAAGTGTGGCATCCATATGCAGTGGAGTTTTTTTTTTTATTTATTTTTGCATGTGTATGAATGTATTGTCTGCATGCAGGTCTGTGCACCCATGTCGTGCAATGCCGCGGAGGTCAGAAGAGGGTCTCGGATTCCCCTGGAACTGGAGTTCTCCTGGAATTGGAGTTACAGACGGTTCTTAGCCGCCATGTGGGTGCTGGGGATCGAACCCGGGTCCTCTGCAAGAGCGTCGGTGCTCTTAACCGCTAGGCTATCTCTCCAGCCCCATGCAGTGGAGTTTTATTCAACTATAAAGAATGAAAAAGGATTGAACAAGAGAGCATTATGTTAAGTAAACTAGTGTAGAGTCACAGGGAGAAACTCAGAAAATACTTTGAACCCACTCATTTTCAATAATGGATATGTACATGTATGAGATAGGGTCTCATGGGTCCTAGGCTGATATAGAACTTGTTATGAGCTCGTTATGCTACTGAACTCTCGATCCTCTTCCCTGTCTTCCAAGTGCTGGGATGACAGTCTCCATCATGCCTGGAGACTGAGGAGAAATTTATGTTTTATAAGTCTCTTTATCCTCCAAAAATCCGTGAGAATTTCATAATGCATACCATCTGTTTTGATCACATATACCTCCCGGTCCCTCTCCTGCTCTCCCCACGTCCCCTACCGCACTTTTCTCTCCCAGCTTCACCTATCGAATACACTTCGTGCTACCATTAGTGCAAAGGACCATCCGCTTGAGTATAGTCGTATTCCTGAAGCAAACTGACTCTCTCCTGCTCCCTAAAGGCATCATAATCCAGTAGCTTTCAGTTCAGGGTAGACCCTCATGAATCCTACTCCATCCTTGCTGAGATTTTTATCTGGCTTGCTCTTACCAGGTCTTGTGCATGCAGTCACAGCCACTGTGAGTGCATGTGTGCAGCAGCCATGTCATGTCTAGACAACACTTTTACAGAAGTCTACACTACCTCTGAATGCTACAGTCTTTCTGGCCCCTCATCCCTGGGCGTTCATTCTCTCACCCTCTGTATACGCGTATGTGTGATATAGATCCTATTTGGGGATGATCACACTGCAGTCTCTTATTCTCTGTAAACTGACTGGTTGTCAGTGTGTGTATCAATCGATCGCTTCTGCAAAAAGAAGCTTCTCTGATGAGGGTTGAGAGTAGCACTAAGCTATGGGTGTAAATGTATATGTTAAGGAGGAGTTTAATACTATGTCTGTCCAGCAGGATAATAGTAGTATGGTCTCCCCTAGGGACTTTAACCTGGCTAGCCACATGTCCTTGGTCCACTTAACAGTGCCAAGCACAAGTTCTGTCTTGTGCAGCAGGCCTTAAATGCGATCATAAAGTGGTTTGTTGCTTCCATCGTATCTGTGCCACTATGTTGCCGGGCAATCTTTTTTGTAGTTGCTAGGGTTCACAACTGGGTAGGATTGATTTTCTCTCCTAGTAGTGAGTATCATACCTTCTAGAACTATGGAAGTTAGCCAGGAGGGATGAGGCTTCTGTGTCAGCACCAGTTTGATTTCTCCATGTCTTATGACTCAAGTATATTGTGTCTTCATCAATCTGATCTTACCATCAAGTTCTGGAAGATAACCCAAAGCAGTGGCAATAGCCTGTGATGTTTTGGGGGCTGTGGACCCCATTAACTAACAACTTAAAAAGTGGTAACTTATATAAGACACTGGGATTTTTGTTTGATAGTTTATGATGTCTTAGAAAGGCATTATGGGCAGGATGTTCTGATGAGATTCTATGCCTCAGGTGTTTGAAAACTCTCATGTTTTTATTAGAACATTAGTAATATTTAAAAAATACTCCTCAGCCAGGCGTGGTGGCATGCACCTTTAATCCCAGCACTTGGGAGGTAGAGGTGGGTGGATCTCTGTGAGTTCAAGGCCTACAGAGCTAGCTCCAGGACAGCTGGTACTAAAAGGGAGACCCTGCCTCAAAAATACCCAAAAAAAGGAAAAAAAAAATAAAAATACTCCTCAAAAATTGCAATTAGATGGGAAATATTTCTTTGTTTACTTATTGAAATTAAAATATCATCTGAATGACTATTGTTGAAGACATGGATAAATCATGACTTATTATTGCTGAACTTAATTGCTGACAGCAGAATGCCAGTATACTAAGACCATTGATTGAATTTCAAAATTATATTGTCAAATTCACTACACTCCTCTGTTGGAGATGAAATTTCAAATACTGGCTAGTCTTCCATCAAGTAAATGCCATCTATACAGTGTCTTGGAATGAAAGTCTAGATGAAATGTCAGTTTCAAATTTGCAGACACTCAGCAGTAGTATTTTTGTATTTTTTTGTGGGGGAAATAGGACATTAAATTACCCTAGGCTGGTAACGGGCTGATACACACAGACACACAGATGCATGCATGCCCACAACCCCCATGGACACACACACACAACTACACATGCAAATATAAATCCATACATATATCTATATATCTTTATATCTATACCTTTGATCTTGCTTCATATTTAAATAATTTTTATTTAAAAAAATTTTAAATTTTATTATTTTTTATGTGTATGAGTGTACTGTCTGCATGTAGGTTGGTGCACCCATGTTGTGCAATGCTGCCGAGGTCAGAAGAGGGTGTCGGATTTCCCTGGAACTGGAGTTAAAGACAGTTCTCAGCCACCATGTGGGTGCTAGGAATCAAACCTGAGTCCTCTGCAAGAGCAGTCAGTGCTCTTAACTGCTGAGCCATCTCTCCAGCCCCTAAAGAATTTTTATTAGTTTTAGTTTAAGAGAACAGTTTTCATTAAAGGTTATAATTATAGCCTTATTTGAGAATGAAGGCTTTTGAAAATCAAAGTGTGAATTTTTTAATTGCATAAGGTAATTAGATATTTACAGTTGAGCTTGGAAAAAATCTTGGGGCCTCAGTGTAAATGTGACAGTTGCTGTGGTGGTGGATACTGAGGTCTAGCAGGCATCATCTGGGATGCCTAGGTTCTTTGCCAGAATGAGAAACTGGACAGTGGTAAATGAATAATGGCAGAAGCAGACAGTTTATTAAAGAAAAGAATATTTCCAAAGAAGAAAGTAGACCAGAGCTAGGAGAAAAGTTTAGAAGCTCAAGGAAGCCCAGGCCTGGCAGATTGTACCCTGCTATAGGTTGTCCTTGGGTGGGTGCAGAGGGCTTCCAGTTTGATTTCTTTATATGCTAACTTTTGTCTCATTCTGAGTCCCACTCTGCTGTCACCTAACCACTCAGTGTGTGAAGACGCCGTAAGTTAAGGACTGGCTGCAAGTTCACCAGTTTCCAGACCACTTCTCACCAAGCATCTTCAACTTCATGGTCCTGTGACCCTCCTAGTTTTAGTAATTTGCTAAATTGAGTAACTTAATAGAACTTAGAAAAACACTATACTTACTATTACAGGCCCTGGGTGCAAACCTTCCTGGTTCTCATAGTTCATTACCTCCAGGTATTTCCCATGTCTCACTAACCAGGAAGCCCACCAGAGCTTCAGTGTCCTTAGTTTTTATTGGGGTTTTAGCCCATACATATAGTTGACCAGATCATTGGCTGCATGGTTGAACTTCATATCTATGGCTCTCAGAACACAGTGGAACAGGGGATAGAGAGGATACTAATGCACCTCTCAACTCTCATCAATGAAACTCTGTTATGCAACAGAAGGTGATGATCATAGGAGGCTATCTTTTAAAAAAAACATTTGGGAGGCAGAGGCAGGCAGATCTTTGTGAGTTCAAGGCCAGCCTGGTCTACAGAGTGAGTTCCAGGACAGCTGGGGCTACAAGGAGACCCTGTCTTGAAAAGACAAACAACAGCAAAAAAAAAACCCTGCTTAGAAATGCCACAGTCAGATAATCCATCTTTCCTTGCTCACCTAGCAGAGAGGAACAAAGGTTCTTTTTTATTCCAATCTTAGTTATTAATATTAACTCATATCACACACCAGATAATAAATATATCTATATTTAGATACCTATGTAAGTTATGGATTGGATACAAAGAATTAAAGAGGCCACAGCAGAGTTTAAAGTGGTTTCAGAAGAGGGATGATTGATCTGTAAATAGAGCCTGTGTTGATAAGGAAACTGAACTAGCTTCAGAGTGGTTGCTGCTGTACACTTAGGCCTCAATGAGTCACAGGTTTGAGAAGGGAGCTATAGAGTTGAGTCAAGCAGCAGAGGCAAAAGGTCAGGAATGGGTCTAGAACAAGGGATGAACGAGTGGGTAGACTGAGGTCCAGATGGACAGAGAGCAGGATGGGAAGTTGGCAATTGAGTGGACTATGTCAACAGGGGAGATGGAGTCCAACAGAAGTCCCAGTGATAGTTAGTATCTCCTAGTCCTTGGTGCACGCACCAGGTATCAGGTGGCAGGCTAGGAGGAGCAGTTGCAGTCAGTGCTGGGTGCCCACTTCTTTATGGGATCTAGGTGAGAGAGCTACGCCCTTTCCTTGGTGTGTTGGTCTGATAAGTTCTTGGGCCTGGTTTGCCTGATATGGATTTTATATGTCCTTGTGTCTCTGCACACTCAATTCACCCTGATAAATTTATAAGGTGTCACCCTTTCTACTCTAAGGAATAAGTCATTTATCAGTCTGTGCTGCACAGGTGGTGCTGGGTAGATGATGCTGTTTATGTATTCACACAGGCTCACAATCATCCTCTATCTTACAAATGGACTCAAAGGCTGCCTATAAAATGGAATCTCTCAGGGCAATGCGACCCAGAAAAACACTGTTTTACACAGTATGGAATAACTTAGAGCAGGACAGCTTGATTTCAACACTCCATGTCCAACCCTCATTCCCTGCGGGAGGTCAGCTGATTTCATGGGACTTAGAATGCCAACCATTGGGCTGGAGAGATGGCCTAGAGGTTAAGAGCACCTACTGCTTTTGCAGAGGACCCGGGTTTGATCCCCAGCACCCACATGGTGGTGAGAACTGTCTGTAACTCCAATTCCAGGAGAACTCCAGTTCCAGGGGAATCCGACACCCTCTTCTGACCTCCACAGCATTGCACAACACGGGTGTACAAACCTACATGCAGACAGTACATTCATACACATAAATAAATAAAAATTAAAAAAGAATGCCAACCATTTAGTCATGTGATCTTTTTTGACATGGGACTGAGAATTCACATGAACATGATCCTTTCTGGATAGAGAAATAGATCTTTTTCTTTTTTTTTTTGGTTTTTTTGAATTTGGACAGGTTTTTTTGGTTTTTTGAGACAGGGTCTCCCTTTAGTCCCATCTGGCCTGGAGCTCACTCTGTAGACCAGGCTGGCCTTGAACTCACAGAGATCCACCTGCCTCTGCCTCTCAAGTGCTAGGATTAAAGGTGTGCACCACAACACCCTGGCTGGAATAGACATTCTTACTCTCAGAAATTTCCGGTGGTGTAAAGGTTTTCAGTCAGGATACAGGGCCAAAGCACAGCTGAATTTATTATTGTAGGACAAGATTTTGTTGCTATAATTTTATGAACAACTCTGATATTTGTCCCTTGTAATGTAGAAAAGATCTGTGGTCTACGCCTCTCCAACATGGGATATTTAACTTTCTGTGTGATGTCATGCTATCAAAAGAACCTCTTTATGAGTTATACAAGTTCACAAAGCATACAATAAAATTCTAGCCATGATGCCATATTAAGTATAATTATTAGAAGATGAATGAAGGAGGCAGCATTGGAAACATAACGATCTATGATCTATCTTCTTTGGAGTCCCCTTATCTGGCTTATAACCGTTTGATACTGATTTACTTCTCTCCCGTCCTTTATTGTTACCCTTCACTACATCACTTTATTTTCCTGTCCAGAAATGCCACAGCATTACCTACTCTGTCTTCTACCTGAGCCTGCTCTGACTGCTGAGCACCATGCTCCCTGTGAAGTCAGATTCATTAGTTTGAGAAAGCTTTCAATTAGCCAACTGCTGTAATTAACTTTCTCACTATAATTTTCAGTCGTTCATACTAACTAGAGCTGATGGAGTAGAGAGCATTTTTTGTGCCTTCCACGTATCTGGATTGCAACCAAATTGAAATTGTAGATGAGAAAGTAGATACTGAGAGTCTCTTGTCTGTTACTATGGTTCGCACGGTCCAATCAAGAACACTGTTGTTGCTTGGTTGTTTCATGATGGGTCCCTCATTTCAGCATCTTCTGTCTTTTGGAGGACTGTATGTTCCTCTTTTCTTGGAATAGTAAAGTACATTTCCAGTTTCTCAGATTAATAATTAATAGTATCGCCTAAAACTCTGTCTAGCTTGGAAAAAAATTATATCCCCTTCTCCAAATTGCCTTTTGACTAAAAGAATTATTTATTTATTTATTTATTTATTTATTTATTTATTTTTTTTTTAAATTGTATTTATTTATTTATTTTTAACAAATCTAGACCCATGTTCCCGCTCATTCCCCCACCCCGTCAGAGCTCGTGCATTCTGCCAAACATGCTTTCCATCTCTTAGTCTTTCTCAATATTTTCCATGGGGACATTGACTGTTTTGAGCAGAAGTTCACTGTTTCAGTCAGTTCTTTGATGCAGTATTTTCTGTTGTTGTTGTTGTTTCCAAAATGCATTATGTCCAACTGCTTTGTACAGAAGCTCAGGGGGCCCTACACAAGAAATACTTACAACTGGGTAATTGGCACTAGCATCCACAGATGAGGGATACCATTCGTCGTTTGTTTTTCTGGGACTGTGTTACTTCACTCAGCATGATGTCCTCTAGCTCCAGCCATTTTCCTGCAAAGCTCGTGATGTCGTCTTTCTTTACTGCTGCATAGAACTCCATTGTGTAGATGTACCACATTTTCTCTATCCACTCGTCAGTTGAGGGGCATTTAGGTTGGTTCCAGCTCCTTGCTATTGTGAAGAGAGCTGCAATAAACATGGCCGTGCATGTATCTCTGTGGTGGCGTAAGTCTTGAGGGTACATGCCCAGGAGTGGTATGGCTGGGTCGGGTGGCAAGTTCATTCCAAGTCTTCCAAGGGTTCTCCACACTGCTTTCCATAGTGGCTGTACGAGTTTACATTCCCACCAGCAGTGGATGAGTGTTCCCCTTTCCCCACAACCTCTCCAGCACTTGGTATCATTTGTTTTCTTGATCCTAGCCAGTCTTATTGGAGTAAGATGATATCTTAAAGTGGTTTTCATTTGCATTTCCTTAATGATTAGTGATGTTGAACAGTTCTTGAGGTGTTTCTCAGACATCTCTAATTCCTCGCTTGTGAAGTCTCTGTTCAGTTCTTTGCTCCATCTATTGAGCGGGTCGTTTGTTTTCTTTTTTCTTTGTTTTTTGAGTAGTTTATATATTCTGGAAATCAATGCTTTGTCAGATGTATCTGCAGTGAAGGTTTCCTCCCACTCTGTGGGATTTCTCTTCACTTCCTTGATTGTGAAGAATTAATTTTTTAAAAAATATTTTATTTTCATATGTGTATGAATGTATTGTCTGCATGTTAGGTTGGTGCACCCGAGTTGTGCAATGTGGTGGAGGTCAGAAGAGGGTGTCAGATTCCCCTGGAACTGGAGTTAAAGATGGTTTTCAGCCTCCATGTGGGTGCTGGGGATCAAACTCGGGTCCTCTGCAAGAGCAGTCGGTGCTCTTAACCGCTAGACTATCTCTCTAGCTTCAAGAAGAATTAATTAAAAAATTTTTTTTTGTATTTTTTTATATTTTTTAATTTTATTTATTTTTTATGTGTATGAATGTACTGTCTGCAAGTAGGTCTGTGCACCCGTGTCGTGCAATGCCGCGGAGGTCAGAAGAGGGTCTCGGATTCCCCTGGAACTGGAGTTACAGACGGTTCTCAGCTGCCATGTGGGTGCTGGGGATCAAACCCGGGTCCTCTGCAAGAGCAGTCGGTGCTCTTAACCGCTAGGCTATCTCTCCAGCCCAGAAGAATTAATTTTTTTCTTTTTGGTCTTTTTTGAGACAGGGTCTCCTTATAGCCCCAGCTGTCTTGGAACTCGCTCTGTAGACCAGGCTGGCCTTGAACTCGCAAAGATCCGCCTGCCTCTGCCTCCCAAGTGCTAGGATTAAAGGCATGTGCCACCATGCCTGGCAAGAATTAATTTTTTAAATAGAGAAATGACCCATTTTCTCCTAGCTTAATATTATTTTAATGCTTTTTGTTTTTGAAAGTAACTGATGTATAGTTTTAGAAATTTAAATGTCTGAAAACATAAAAAGAAGAAAGTAAAAATTAAGAGAATTTCTGAAAAGATTGATCTCTTCTGAAAATAATCTTAAAGTATATTGAATATAACAGCTATCTTACAAATGGCGTCACAGCCATAGATTTCTTTTTTAATTTAATTTATTTTTGTATGTGTATGAATGTACTGTCTGCATGTAGGTTTGTGCAACCGTGTTGTGCAATGCCGCGGAGGTCAGAAGAGGGTCTCGGTTTCCCCTGGAACTGGAGTTCTCCTGGAATTGGAGTTACAGACGGTTCTTAGTCGCCATGTGGGTGCTGGGGATCGAACCTGGGTCCCCTGCAAGAGCAGTCGGTGCTCCTAACCACTAGGCTATCTCTCCAGCCCCACAGCCGTAGATTTTTAACTCACAAAAATGAGAATCATAAAGCCTGGAAGCAGACTCTACATCCTTCAGGATACAGAACTGCTTGTATAGGATATCTTAAGTAAAAGATTAATTTATGAAACAGTTAAGCACAGATTGCTTTGGGGAGATTGGAGCAGGGTCCTTGAAGGCCTTCAATCTCAGCTTTGCTTCCTGCAGGACCCCTCTTGTGGCGCAGAGGAGAATCCTAATAGACGATAAAACACGCTTGATATGTCAGGTTCCAGTGTTCCTGTTCATGCACTCATTGGAAGGAGCCTCGCCTACCATCCAAGTTTAGTCAGCTGGTTGAGAGCACAGCTGGAGGGTGGAAGCCTGGTCATGGCCCCTCTGCTGCAGGGCACCCAGCTTCCTCCTTCTGGTCGCTTTCTTCATCCACAACAGCAGTCACATGGCTGACCTACCACCCAGTGAACCTGCTTTGTTTTTAGCTTCTGGTTATGCATTTTTGTATTTTCATGTTATTTTTAGTATCAGATTTTATATTTTAGAATTCCCATGGAACATTTAGGCTTTGCTAATATATGAGCATTTTCATTTGGTTTCAGCAAATGCAATAAACTGGGAAGAAACCATGTAAGTGGTAGATTTTTTTTTTTGTCTTTTTTAGACAGGGTCCTCCTGTAGCCCCAGCTGGCCTGGAACTCACTCTGTAGACCAGTCTGGCCTTGAACTCACAGAGATCCACCTGCCTCTGCCTCCCGAGTGTTAGGATTAAAGGGGTGCGCCACCAAGCCCGGCTAAGCGGTAGATTTTTAAAAAAAATAGAGTATAACCTCTCAATGTTTGTATTTGAAATCTAAAATTAAGTAGATTTGTATTTCAATTTAATTACATGTAATATTTATGAAAAATGACTTAAGTGCTTGAACTCTATTCACACTGAAATAATGAAATACCTTTTTTATAAATGAGTAAGATCACTATTTCCTTTCTCATATATCACTTATGTTTAATCCTCTGTGATGCATATATGTGCATGTGTGTATATTTGATTTATGTATCTTTACTTCCACACCTGATTCTGGGCTATGATTCAGAAATACTAAGTGACACATGAAGTCACAGAATGAGAGAAGTTGTAGTTTAATTTCTTTTCTTTCTTTCTTCCTTTCTTTCTTTCCCTTAAATTCAGTGAGAGCTGTTATGCTGTGCAAGTTATACGGATTATGTGTTGTGTCTCATTCACAAAGACCGTTGTATGGGTGGCTGGTGCTAGAGGTCACAGTGCATGATCTTCATCTTACAAGTCCCTGCAGCACAAGTTTCTTCCCTTTCTCTGGTTAGGAAAACAGACACATGCATAAGACCAAGTTTAGCTGCTGTGAATTGGAGAGGATAAGGAGGCTAGTCACTTTAAGGAAATTTATGCACATGAATGTAATGAAAGAATTGATTACTGTGTGTGTATAGGGGGTAATGATTATGTTATAATGATGTTTAGGAAATGAAGACTGAGTTGGTTATTGTGAAATTTATTCAGAAAAATGGAATTGCTTGCAGGGTTAGTTCTCTTTAGAAGGAATTATGAAAACTCTCTTCACTCCATTCCTAAACCTATTTGATTTTCTAACCACCTAATTTTTATTTCTTTAGAAGTCATTTAGAATTTCTCATACATGTATTATGTTTGCATCATTTCCATCCTGCTGAGCCCCCTCCATCTCCTCCCATGCTCCTCCTTCCCCTTCAAATTTCTTGACCTTTTCTTTTTTTTTATACATACATACATTTATAATATGCATATATAAATAATGCAGTGAGTTCATTTAGTGGTGGTCATGTGTCTACATGTTTAGAACTGTAGGAAGCTTCCTTTGCCACAAGCAGGTACAACGCGGCCCTGCTAAAGGAAGGGGGAGCACAGTACCTGCCTGCGCCCACTGTAGGGAACTGACCTCTCAACGCAGAGGTCAGTTGGTTACTTTCGTAATCCAACCTGAGAGGTCCCTCCAACTCAGGCCCTCAGCCTGGGACAACGGAATGTTTCCCACTCTTGGCTGTGACTTCCCACCTGTTCAGAGACTGCTGGCCCCTAGACGGGAATTTCAGGCTGATGGCTGATGGCCTATCATCAGCCCATGTCCACTCACAATTCACTTCACCACACCAGCTATCCAGGTTGGTGGTCTAAGGACTACTGTCTAACCCACTGGTCACCTGAACGAAATGCAGGCCTGCTTCGGCCTGTATGCTTGCAAAAAATGACTGGTGGGAATTCTGTAATGATGGTAATGGAGAATTCTATTTATTGCCTGCTACAGCTTGCCTTTATAAGCTAAATGGCATTAGCTCCCAGAGCCAATCACAGACCCCCAATTCTGCACCACTGCACACTGCTGCCCCACCCAGCATCATGCACCTGGGCCATGTTGTCTACTTCTTCTTCGTGGGGGTCAGAGAAATCCCCCGACTCCCATCCACGTGGTACTTTGAGGGGTGCTAGCTGTGAACTAGCCCCCAATTCAAACTGGATTGTCCTATATAGAACTTCATTAAATGTTAAATGAAATCAGACTTTCAAAGTTGTGAACATTATGAAAAACTAATTTAGGTGCTCTTGCAATAGCTTGCCAGAATTAAGGAGGACATTATCACTTTTTTATGAATGATTTTTGTCGTTTGAAAGGTCCCCAGTTTGGTTTGTTTATTTTCAGTAGTTGATCTCATCTTTGGGGAAGCTTCACAGATGGGTTTGTTGGATTTCTTGTTTAACAGAGGACAATAGAGAGTTATGTGGATAAACGCATGGGTACGACATACGGTCCTCCTGCAGGAAAGAAGATGACTGTCTTTATTGATGATGTGAATATGCCAGTAATCAATGAATGGGGAGATCAGGTATATTGATTCCATTGTTCATCTTTATTAATTTGTGTCTTATTTTTTTCTTTGAGAAGTAAATATTTTTATATTTTATTTATTATTTTTATTTTTGTATGCGTGGATGTATTATCTGCATGTGTTTAAGTATACCCATGTCATTGAATACCCATGGAGGTCAGAAGAGGGTACCAGATTCCCCTGGAACTGGAGTTATAGACAATTGTTAGCTGCCATGTGGATGCTGGGATTCAAACCTGGGCCCTCTGCAAGAGCAGTCAGTCCTCTTAACCACTGAGCCATCTCTCCAGCCCTTAGACTGAAACATTTTTGTACTTCTTCAACATGCATTTCCTGAATTCCAATAAACTCCATCCTTTAGAAAAACTTAAGGAGTTAGTTAGGTTCTGGAGACATGAACCAGTCTAATGACACACACACTTTCTCTTTTTTTCTCTCTCTGTGTGATATTCATGTGTGTGCAGATGTACTTCTCTCTCTCTCTCTCTTTCTCTCTCTCTCTCTCTCTCTTTCTCTCTCTCTCTCTCTCTCTGTATAGACCAGTATCTTCAAGTATATTCCTTTATCACTTTCTACCTTATTTTTTTGAGACTTGGTCTCTTTCTTTCTGAACATGAGGCTCACCATATCAGCAAGAGTGTCTGGGAAGAAAGATCCCAGGATCTTCCTCTTTCCATCCCTCCTCCTTGCCAACTCTGAATTTCCAGGTGTGCACCATCATTTATATAGGTGCTGGAGATCTGAACTGAGGTCCTTATGGTTAGTTAAACAGCAAGCATTTTAAACCTTTTCCCTAGCCCAAGGAATGCAGCTTTAATGCTAAAAGTTGTTTTTCTTAGGTGACTAATGAGATTGTACGGCAGTTGATGGAACAAAATGGCTTCTATAACCTGGAGAAGCCTGGGGAGTTTACCAGCATTGTGGACATCCAGTTCTTGGCAGCAATGATCCATCCTGGGGGTGGACGCAATGATATACCCCAGAGACTGAAGAGACACTTCTCTGTATTCAACTGTACCTTGCCCTCAGATGCTTCCATGGACAAAATATTTGGTAACATGGGTGTTCGGGGATCACAGAGAGGGAGGGACACCTGCTTGTCTTCCTGTGAGCCACCCAGAGGCCAAGCCACGGAGAAGAGCATCAAGTGACTGTTCGGTTTGCAGCCTTATAACTCTATTTTAGTTTGTTTCCTAAAGTGTCTTGTTATAAGACTTGGATGCCTTGGTTGATATTTTCCACTTCATTATTATAATTGTTACCAGCTTCTTAAGCAGAGGTTAAACATGAAATGGAGATGAGGCGGTTTTCTCATGGGCAGCATGGGCTGTATAATCCCATGTGAAGAACATGTAGCTGATACTTTACCTGATCCAAATAATGAATATATTTTTTTTTGCGGTAGGAACAATGGTCTGTAAAGCAGATAAGATCTGTTTACCTAATTATCAGGGTACTAGATAGAATTGTAATAAATTATTCATGGATTTAATATTCAGAGATAATTTAATAGAAGAGCCACTAGCTCTCTCTCTCTCTCTCTCTCTCTCTTTATATATATATATATATATATATATATATATGAACAATGAAAATACATTTATTTTTCTTTTACCTCATTTTTCTTTTTTATTTAAAAATTTTTATGTGTATGAGTGTATTGTTTGCATATGTGTGTCCCAATGTTGTGTAATGCCCACAGAAGTCAGAAGAGGGCATCAGATTCACTTTGAACTGGAGCTATGGAATTACAAATGGTTGTTAGCTGGGTGCTGGGAATCGAACCCAGGTCCTCTGCAAGAGCAGCCAGTATGCTTAACGGCAGAGCTATCTCTCTAGCCTCTGAAAATTTATTTATGACTGATTTTTGGATTTTCTCTTTTCAGAAAAAGAGTGTAAAGTCATGAACGACTGACTGTTAGGTATTAATTTACAGTTTCTGAAACTGCCATGGACACAAAACTCATTAAGATTACCCTAATTAATTTCTGGCAGCCTAAAATGTCAGCTTCGCACCCCAGGCCAGTGGAGTGTGGCAGTATTCTCTTTTCAGTCACAGCAGTGGAAAGGTTTGCAAACCAAATGACATTTGAATTATCTAAACCTGGGGAAAGTAAAGAGGATCAAAGAGAATGACTACTATCACTTTTAATTAGCCTTTAGCACCTGGAAAATTCTATGCCTAAAGTAAATGAAATCATTTTGCAATGCATGGAAAAGTCAACAGCAGAATGGTAAATTTTAGAGGATTTAAGAAAATATATTTATCTTTCTTAAAACATTGTTATTTTTATTCGATGTTATGAGTGTATTGCCTGCATGCGGATAGGTACACCCATGTCATGTAATGCCGTCAGAGGTCAGAAGAGGGTGTCAGATCCTTTTCTGGAACTGGAGCTATGGATGCTTGTTAGCTGCCATGTGGGTCTGGGAATTGAACCTGCGTCCTCTGCAAGAGCAGTGGTACTCTTAACTGCTGAGCCATATCTCCAGCCCATATTTATCTTTTTGTAAGGCAGTTTTATAGGTTATCATTGCTATTCACTTAGTAATATGGCATAGTGTGCCTAGAGTTTTGGTAGTAATTGTTTTCTTTCTTTTGCTTTACTCTTCTGGAGACAGAATCTAGAACCTCATGCATGTTAGGCACATTCTCTGTCACTGAGCTAATCCCCATCAGCCCCATCCCAGCCTATGCTTTTTTTAAAAATTTTATTTATTTTTGTATGTGTATGAATGTACTGTCTGCATGTAGGTTTGTGCACCCGTGTCGTTCAATGCTGCGGAGGTCAGAAGAGGGTCTCAGATTCCCCTGGAATTGGAGTTACAGACGTTTCTTAGCCGCCATGTGGGTGCTGGGGCTCGAACCTGGGTCTTCTGCAAGAGCAGTCAGTGCTCTTAACCGCTAGGCTATCTCTCCAGCCTCCCAAGCCTATGTTTTTAATCAACTATCCAGTATTTTGAATGATGATGTTTAAGCCTATGTCTATTTCTTGAGTATTTGAAAACCCACAGAACATTAATTCACGTGATTGTCTTTGTCGCCCTTCTTAACTGAGTTTGAGTGATTAGCAAAGATGTTATGATCTTCCCCTTTTCAGGTGTGATTGGAGGAGGCTACTACTGTACCCAGCGTGGTTTCTCAGAGGAGGTACAAGGAACGGTGAGGAAACTGGTGCCCCTGACTCGCCGCCTGTGGCAGATAACCAAAGTCAAGATGCTTCCTACACCTGCAAAATTCCACTACATCTTTAACCTTCGAGATCTTTCCAGAATCTGGCAGGGCATGTTGAACACCACCTCAGATATCATCAAAGAACCAGATGTGAGTGGTACTTAAGACAAAAATAAATAACATTGTTACTTTTTGTAACCTAAATATTTTTATTCATTTGATTTTTATGTGAATTATGACCAGACATATGTTTCAGTAAACCTCTTCAACTCCCTCACCTGTGCAGTGCTAACATCAACTAAAGGGAAAATAAATATGATGTTAGAAGATTTTATTAAAAATTTCAATTAAACCATTAATATTTAAGGGGCAGTATACACAAGTACTATTGGAGGGCCATGTCTTATTACCTTTCCTGTGCTTATGGTAAAACACCCAGACAAAAGCAACTTGAGGGAGAAAAGATTTATCCTAGCTCTTAGTTTGAGGGTATGGACCAGGCTAGTAGGGATGGTCCAGTCCATGGTGGCTGGAGCTTGAGGCACCTGGTCATACTGTGTCCACTGTCAAAGGTCAGAGAGTGATAAATACTATGGAATATTGCTACTCATAGTTAAGAAAGGTCCTCCCACCTGATTAACTAAGAAAGGAATTCCCCACAAACATGCTCAGAGGTTTTTCTATTCAAAACAATCCTTCCTAGTTGAGCCAGAGGCTTGATTTGTGGTGATGCTCAACCCTGTCAAGTTGTGAGTCAGTTTTAACCACCACAGGCTGGACTAAAAGCAACCAATGAATGTGATTTCCCACAAGATAATTTTCCTCAGGAAATAATATAATCTTTCACAATTGGCTTTATTCTATAATAATCTTCATACTTTAAGCTTGACTTTTTTTTTTAACTTGAGAAACATAATTATCTTTATAAATGAACAGAATGAAAAGAAACCATTTTGTTGTTAATAATCCATGATTTTTTCCATATAACTAGATCAACTTGTACAATTGTGCATGATGGCAAAATCAAAAAGAGGCAGCAGAGTAGAAAATTCATTTAATGCAAAAATGAGCATTTGTGTGTATAGTTGGATATGACAGTTCCCAGTGTTATAAGAATTCCCTTTGCATTAAGTACATTAGGTTAAAATCCAGTGTGTCCTTTCCCCCAAGGCATGGCCATGGGCTCAGGCTAAGTCAGGCTTGGCCTCCATTTCAGCCTTCCTGCAGCTGGGGATCCAGTTCAGCAGCTGGGCTTCAGGAGCATTGTCTGGATAAGCACAGAGAGGGTGGAATTACTGACAAATCTGTCATTAAGCTTGTCAAGTGTTCATCATCGGAATCCCTCAGCTCTGCTCCAGATGTTCACAGTAGGAAGCCATACTTGCTACTTTTTGGAGAGTATACATTTTTAGGGAAAGCTCATAATCCTTATGACAGAACTGAGACTCTGTTTAGCTGCAGTGAATATTTAAAAGTTGATTTTTTAATTGACATTTTGTATATTTCATACATCATTTTTCATTCCAGTTTGGATAACTTCCCCTCTCCCTGCCCGTCTCCCCACCCCAGTTTATGCATTCTGTCCTACATGTCTTGCATCTTTCTCTCAGTATTTCCAAAAACTTGATTTTTTAATTGAAAAAACTATCATGGGACTGGAGAGATGGCTCAGTGGTTAAGAGCACTGGCTGTTCTTGCAGAACACTGGCTTCTGAATCCCAGGAGCCACATGGTAGGTAACAACCATCATTTCTCCAGTTCCAGGGGCTCTGACACCTTCTTATGTCCTTCGTGGGCACTGCATGACACACGGGTGGACTACTTAATATGTGCAGGCATGACATTCATAGACACACACACACACATACACACACACACACAAATAAAAACTTTGTTATTGGGGCTGGAGAGATGGCTCAGTGGTTAAGAGCACTGTCTGCTCTTGCGGAGGACTTGGGTTCAACTCTCAGCACCTATATGGTGGCTAACAATCCATAGCTCTAGTTCCAGGGGATCCAACACCCTCTTCTAACTTCTGCAGGCATTGCATGGCATGGGTGCACTTATATACATGAAGGTAATATCCCCACACACATGAAATAAAAACAATAAATAAAATATTAAAAAACCTTTGTTATCATGTCTGTGGTTTTTTTGTGTGTGTGTGTGTGTGTGTGTGTGTGTGTGTGTGTGTGTGTGCTTATGTGTACACAATTGCACGTGCCCGTGTGCCATGACATGCATGTGGAAGTTAGAAGACAACTTTGTGGAGCAGGTTTTCTCCTTTTACCTTTATGTCAGTTCCAGTGGTCACACTCAGGTCATCAGGCATGCATGGTAAGTACCTTTGTTCCATGAGTCATGTTGCCCACCATCAAGTTGAAGTATTTCCTGCTCAGTGTTGTTAATGGGAATTATGGAATGGAGTTCTCCAATACTCTTGAGTAGCCATTTGGTGCTCTGATAATCCAGATTTTTTGTTACAATTTTCTTTACCCAAGTTAATTAAATATAGCTTTCTAATATGTCAGTTGCATATACATGTAAGGTATGTTCCTGCTTTATATTTTATACTATAAACACCACAGGAAAGTAGACATTGTTTCCAAAATGACTAATTTAATTATAAACTGAAGACCTTTTCATACAATATAAGTTTATTGGTTGATATGAGTAATGTTTAATGTTTTTGTCTGAAGATATTTTCTTTTTATTTCAAAGACCCCAAAAGAATAAAGTCTACTTTTCTTTTAATATAGTTGAATGAAATCAGTTTGAATTGAAATCTGAGCATATTTTAACCATTAAAAGTGCTGTATCTTAAATGAAAAAAGATGAGACTCTATAATGTCTCAACTTGAGTTCTCAATTATGGCACAGTAAGAATTAATGATGTGTTATAATTATGCACTCAACAGGAACTTCTCAAGCTGTGGAAGCATGAATGTAAGCGTGTGATAGCTGACCGCTTCACTGTGTCCGATGATGTGACTTGGTTTGATAAGGCTTTAGTCAGTTTGGTGGAGGAGGAATTTGGCCAAGAGAAAAATCTCGTGGTGGACTGTGGAGTTGATGCTTATTTTGTAGATTTCTTGAGGGATGCACCTGAAGTTACAGGTGAGTTACATCTGAGCAGAGTTTGAAATTCTCCAAATAGTGGTCCTAACAGGGAAATCTTAGGACAGGTTTGTACATTCACAGGGCTTGAGTTTCTGCTTAATAAAGTATTAAGACAAGCCTGGGACAAAGTACATACTCAGTAAATACAGAGATAGTTGGTCAGTACAGAGTTAAAGATGAATTAATTTTATCCTTACCACTCTCAGATACTAAATGGAAAGGAGATGTTGGATAGGAGAGGAGAAATGACTGGGATTTGTAGTTTGTCAAAGTTCACTGTGAGAAAGGACCCAATATCCATTGGCTGGATGTCCGTTGGACATTCTCAAACTTCCTGTCCTTGTATAAGCAAGGAAAAATGAGTATCACATCATGGACATAGTGGGGAAGAAATAAAGAGCTATCTGTAAGGTGTACCATCTGTGGGGGTAGTCATGGATGAATGAAAGGCAGCAGAAGTATGGTGATTATTGTTATCCAGGTCACTGGATTGTTGAAAAGAAAAGAAAAACCTCAATTTCTATGAGAAACCCATAGTAGGATAAGCGGAGAAGTACTGAGTGATAGGAAAGGTGGCCTTGACCCTTGGTTCCATGAAAAGTGGGGTAGTCGAGTAGTCCTCTTCTTATGGAGAGAGGTGTTGTTCTGACCACCCACATCAGAAGTTCTGGGTTCCATCCCCGGTACCATATAAACTGGGGGGATGGTTGAACAAGCATGGATTCCCAGTAGCTGGGAGGTAGAAGTTGGGAGGATCAAAGAGTCAAGATTATTATCAACTGTATAGGAAGCCCTGGGAAATTTAAGTTTTATCATTTAAATGGTTAGAATTGGCCACAGAGTCTCTGACTTGTTTTGATAACTATATATATGCTTTATCCTAATTTCTGAGTGATTCCTGCAAAAGAACATTCAACACTGGCTCTGTGGCTGGAAAGGAGTAGACACATTTATTTTAAATCAAGTCAAACACATGCAAAAATCCTGCAAATGCATTTTGGGAGATAATTAGACTTTGCTTTGTGTTCATTGTACCTGTGCAGCATGTCCTGTGATTGAGGATGATTAGTCAGGTCGTGTTTTTTGAGAACCAGCGCACAACTGCTCCATTTGGGGTGAGGGGAAGGGTCACAGGGAAATATAAAACCTCTTGTGACTTCAGAACACTTTGTTTCTCAGAACTTGAGTCAAACATCTATGAGAGAGTGAAGGCATTTGCAGTTTTACTGGTGAAAGCTTTGCAAGCAGGCCGGTTGTGTTAAACTGGGTTTTTTTCTTTGTTATAAGAGGTTCATATATGATTACATTGATGCCAGGGTCTCCTGAGATGATTATAAATTCTGGGTTTTGGGAACCCGTTCACTCTCCCAGGACTCAGTGAGTGGACTTCTAGGTGGGTATTGGTATTTCAACAGTGTGTCACTGTTTGGATGTTACTAATAATGACAGTAATTTGTTTGTGCTCTAGATAGAGTTGGAAGTGTTAAAACTGCATTATGAAGTTTAAAGTTTAAAAGGTATACTTCCTAGAGAACAATTTTCCCAGAGAAAAAATTCAGGATACTTACATAGGAAATATTTTTTTCTATGTTTTAAACAACCTTCTTCAACAATTCCCTGAATTCCTATGTTTGCCACTAACTTGGAATTTCTGAACCATAGATATTTCCTGAGCAAATGCAGTGATCTTTTTTCTTTGAATTCTTGCTAAAAGAATTCTTGTAAATCTTGACTTCTTTTACAATTCTGACATCAAGTTCCTACTTCTGTTGATTTTGATTTTAACTGGTGGACTTACATCTCTGGAGTACTGTTCAAGATGCACTGTTCAATTGTGGATTCTCATTAAATCATATGGAAAAAACGTAATTTGAAATTGGCTCTTTCTGGACAAGAAAGAATTTTGCCTATGATTTAAAAAATTCTCTTTTATGTTTTTCCAAAAATTCATAATACAGGATTTTGGTGAAAATGTTATTGACTATTAAATTATAGAGCCGCAAACATCTCAATTTAGGTGGAAATAGTAAAATATAGCTATTTGAAGAAACTTAATTCTCACAAAGGTGAATCACCTGAGGAGGCTGATGCTGAAATGCCGAAAATTTATGAGCCGATCGAATCCTTTAATCAACTGAGAGCACGTTTGAATGTGTTCCTGCAGCTCTATAATGAGAGCATCCGAGGCACTGGCATGGACATGGTGTTCTTCGTAGATGCGATGGTCCACTTGGTCAAGGTATAGTAACCTCATCAGGACTGCCTCTCAGGACTCTCAGTTACTGGTTTTACCCAGAATAGCTTTCCTCCCTCCTTTTCATCTCCTAGGAGGTTACTTAGTTTAGAAGTAAGCTCAGCTACATTTCAATTTAACTTCTAAACTGAATGCAACATGTCACACCTTATAGGCTTAAAATAAGAGTATGTATACTTTAGTGCAATGTGATAATTTTATTCAGTGTTGAGATTCAGTTTCTAGCTCAGTGTTTTTGCTACACAGGATGAATGTAGTTAATATAAGTCCAAAGCATAGGCAAAGTCTGTTTATTTCTACTTCATGCAAAGAATAGCACTATGAAGGTAGGCCCGAAGGACATTAAGTAAAACAAGTAAGACAGGCAAATGCTGCAGGGTTCTACTCATATTAGGTACCTGTTGTAGTCAAATGCAGAGAGATAGACAGCAGAATCGAAATTGCCAGGGGCTGGGTGGAGGGAGGAGACATTGGGTGTTAGTGTTCAATGAGCATAATTTTAGTTTTGCAAGATGTAAAGAGCTCTGGAAATAGATGATCTTGATAGCTGCACAACAATGAACCTCTCTTAATGCTATGAAATTATGCATTTAATATGGTTGTGGCAGTATACTTTGCTATGATTATTATATGTGCTCCTCTTCTGGTTGCTGTGATCAAATACCTGATGCAAAGCAATTTAAAGGGGGGAATACTTCCTCCTCCTCCTCATCCCTCTTCTCTTTCTCCCCCTCCTCCCCCTCCTCATCCTCCCTTCCTCCTCATCCTGGTCTTCCTCTTCCTTCTCTTCTTCTTTCTTCTTCTCCAAAAGATACAGCCTCTCATGGCAGAGAACACCTGTGTTTGAGGCAGCCAGTTACATTGTATCTGGAGTCAAGAAGCTGACAGAAGTGAGTGGTGGTGCTCAGCTAGCTTTCTACTCCTTACGCAGCCTAGGACGCCCAGCCCAGATCTGCCATGTTTAGGGTAGGTCTTCCCATCTCAGTTAACCTGCTCTAGAAAATCCCTCCCAGACACTCCCATAGTGGTGAGAAGGAATTCCATCAGGAAAGTAGAATTTCATCCTACTTTGTGCTACAAGTCATTACAGTGTCTACTTTTAGGACATCTGGTCAACCTTCAAAAGTTGGAAATAAAGTATATCATTTTATCAAAACCGCTTTTGTGACTTTGTTTATCTATGTTATTATATATGTATATTTACCATTTAAAATATGTTGTTGATATTATCACCTTGTTGATACCACTTTTCCAGATTACAGTCTTTCACTCAAGAAGCAGGCAGTGTGAGACCACCTTCCATTATTTTAGGTTTTACCATGAAGAATGACCTCATAAATACAAGTCATCTCTTCTAATAGTCATTGGGTTTTATACCTGGGTGGCTTGAGAACTTATCTAGTGAGCTGACCCTGTGAACATGAGCATTGCTCACCTGTTTCTTTTCCATCTAAGAGGGCAGGAGTCTTTTTGCAGGGCTGGAGTGAGACTAGAAAAAGGAGGAAGACAGAAGGGATGTTTGGAGCGGGGGCTAGTCCTCCCAACATGAAGGCCCTTAGTTTGGCATCTCTGTCAATTATCAGTGTCTGAGATGTCTGTCTGGACTGAGTGATGAGGCCCAGTTCTCTTCCGGAGCCAACTGTAAATAGCAGTTTGAAGTGAGCTTCAAGTTAAGAATTGACTGCTTGGTTTAGATTTCATCTCCTGGCATATTTAGTAATTAAATGATTGGGAAAAAGGAAAAAAAAATGTTCAAATGAACAATGACAGTGGTGACTCCATGACCAAGTATGTGGCTGTTGAGGACACAGCCTGACGACAAGCTTATCTGTATGACTCCCATGGAATTGCCTCTCTTTCTGTTTTGCAGTATAGACAGATGACCAGCCTTTCTTCATCTGTCTGAGCATGCTAGTTGTAGTCATGGAGCCTCAGCTCAGGGCCCCCAGGGCGTTTTCCCCAGCTTTCAGTCTCCAGCTTGTTTACTCTGGAATTGTGGAGTCAGTACTGTACGGTCCTCCCTGTCTTCTACTCTGACTCCTCAACACCTGCTTTTTTGTACTTAGCACATCCAAGCTTTGTGTCATGACAGTGTGAACCTTGACATACGTTGACCTAGTTATAAGTCATGACAGAAGCCAGGAGACATAATGGAGATAAAAGCCACAGCCAAATAAGCTTTACTCTGAGACTCAGCATTTTCTTAGCATCTTTATTTATAAAAATAAATAACTTTGGTCAAGACAGAATATATTTTCGTGATATGTGTTGCTCTTGGGTGAAAGTTTAAATTATGCTGTCAATGGCCTTTTTATGACCAATGGCCTGGCCTACTGCTTAGCTTCTGGGCTCTCCTTTGTCTCGTGTATGATTTAGAAAAATGGACAGTCTATGGCTAACACAGCTGATTCCACAGCATCCCCTCAGTATGGATTCCCAGCCCCCACTTTGTTGTGTCAAGTTGATTTGGCTATCTATCCTCCCTGGAAGTGAGTTCCATGAGGCAGACCCCGATTTAGCCCCTTTTCTGCTGAGATGCTGAGATGATCACACAGGAGACTCTGACAAGCTGGAATTTAAGCAAGTCCCCATTGCGGCCCTGAAAAGCCCTTTGATCATTTGCTGTTTTCCTGTTCTAACCCTGGTAGGGACACCTTGGTCCTTTTGATGACATTGAGAATTCATGTGTTCCATTCCTTCTTCTCAAATCTTAGCCCAGGCGCTGCCCAGCTGCCTCTTTGTCCTCCTCCTTTTCATGCTCCTCTTCCTCTTCTTGCTCCCCTTCCTGTTTAGTTCTTCCTCTTCCTCTACCTTCTTTTTGTTTTGTCACTTTGCTTTGTTTTCAGAGACAAGGTCTCGCTGTGTAGCCCAGCTGGCCTTTTATTCACTGTCTAGGTAATGCTGGCCTTAAACTCCAGAATTCACTTACTGGGATTAAGGCATATGCCAATATGCTTACTGGGATTAAGGCATATGCCAACATGCTTACTGGGATTAAGGCATATGCCAACATGCCCAGCCAGCACTTCTGTCATTGTGAACTTCTAGTCATCTTTCAAGATTTAGATCAATTCAGACTCTGTATCTATGACTTGCCTCCTGGAGGCATGGCGCTTCCTTGGACTCCCTTCTCTCTGTGACATTGCTTTCTCTGCCCAGCATTCACCCATTTCCACCAAACGTTCCTCCCCTGTCCCCCCCATCTATGAGTGCTGCAAACACATAAGCATCATTGATTTTTAAGGAGGGGCTAATGAAATTAAAGCACAGGGCATCTTTATATCAGCTCACTTCACAGGAAAGATCTCTTTTGAGTGCATTTTTCTCCTATAATCTTTGATTTTCAACTATATGTCTTTTGAGTCTGCTTTAAAGCTTTCTGTTTGCTTGTTCATGTAAACATTTTTTCAAATGCTTTGAGGGTTTATCTTGTCTCAGAAACTGGGAATGGAAAATGTAATATAGAACTGTAGCTAAATTCCAGGTAAAAATGTGGTGAAAAAAGTTGTTTTGCTGAAGATTCCTTAAAATCAAATGCAGGATTTACACAATCTGTGAATGTATTCATCAGCATCAAACAAAAGATCCAGTTAGAGCTGTGGAGTAGCAACCAGTGGAAGTCATCTTCTGGGCCTTTTGAATTTGCACCAGGGGATGATGTGAGGAGGCACATGCCAGCCCCTCCACCCACAGCGACTATGCGGAGAGCACAAAGCTGGGAAAACAAATGGAAGTACCCACCTGTCCCCAGGTTTGAGATGCGCAGACACTAGAGTTTCTGCTTCCATGTCTTTAAACGGTGGGAGATTAATTCCCAAACCCAGTGGTATTTCCCACAGGAGTGGAGCACCCTTTAGCTAGAAGAGGACCTTGAAAATGCAGAGCTTGGAGGAACCTCAGAGAGCCAGAGAAGTGACCTGCTTCTGCCCTCACTCTTCTCCGCATTACCTGGCAAAGTGTGCTCTGCAGCATTACTGTAGATTAGGAATGCAATACAGGAGGCAAAGAAAAATAGTTATCACCTAAAGTGGAACGCTCATGAAGAGTTCTATGCTGAATCCTCTCCAGGAGGGGCTGCAAGCCTGATGGGTTCAGTACTTCATTCAATACTAGTAAAGCCAAATTAATTAGCTTCTACCAGGAGGACTGGGAATGGTCCCTGGATCCTGGGTGGTGCCGGAGTGTACTCCTGACCCCACCATTAAGCACTCCTTTGCAGAAACCTTAACCATCACTATCTCTACCAAATAAAAAGAGGCTGCTTATGCACATTTTCTTCTTTAGAAACTTTCCATTTATGCCACATTTGGGGATTTTTCTTCTTTTTGATGTAAGGTATTTACTTTCAGATGTGGAGGGTATTCTAATTAACTGCCTGCTCTGTATTGTGAGAATAGATACTTTTTCAAAATCTCTGATGTCTTTCCTGTTGTACTGCATTACGTTGGGCAAGCTAGAAGGGTACCTCTAAGTCCCCTTTATTTGTCTCCTTGAAAACACAGAATCGGCCACAGTCTAGACTATGTTTGGACTTTTCTGTGCTGCTGTCCTCTGGTGTTCTTGAGGACACATACCACAGTTGACACCCCCACTGCATCCTATGTGCTATCATAGTTCAGAAGTGCCCCTTCAACCGGAGATACCTGTCTTCCAAATGATTATCTGGCCTTATTCTCATTTTGAATGTATAGAAAATGGCATGTTCACCTGTTGAAATCTCTGAGCCATTTCTGTGTCATGTTACAGATCTCGAGGATCATTCGCACTCCTCGGGGAAATGCCCTCTTGGTTGGGGTGGGCGGATCCGGTAAACAGAGCCTGACCAGGTTGGCTTCCTTCATTGCCGGGTATACTTCGCTCCAGATCACTCTGACAAGGTAACGAGCTTTTTACTTTAACCTAAAATGGATTTTGAAGAAAGGTACTCAGAGGCCACCTGAAGTTAAGAATGCATTTTTCTTATATACATTAAGGATCACAATAGTTTTCCATCTTGAGTGTTGATGTCATCCCCTTTCAACCTTTGTCATGGACCAGGAACATTTTATATTTGTAACTACTTTTGAAATGGTACTGCCTGGGTCTGATAAGGAAATAAATGCAGATATACCAGGAAAGGCTTCCTAGAGGAAATAATGTTAAAACAAAACTCAATCTGGGTAGAAATTTGAGAAGAGGAGCAGTCCAGCAGTTTCTAGGCAGCAGAGTCAGTATTGCACAGTTCATTTGAGGCCTGAAAGAGTTAAACATGGCTGGCTGTGGAGTGTGAGGTGGCAAGTGGGGATGGAGAGTCTTGGAGGCTTTTAAAGGTGTGGTAAGGAATTGAAACTTCACCCCAGAGGAATAGGAAAACACTGATGGATTACTAGTGTGTAGGGGGAGTCATGTCAGACCTGTACGTCTAGAAAAATGGGTGGACGAACTGAAGCAGACCTAGTGATGAAGCTGTTTCAGGACTCTAGGCAAGAGACAATGATGTCATGAGGAGCGGAACTGAGAAAGAAATCCAAGAGATAGACAGGAGGCTCGAGCTCTTCACCTTGCTACATCCTGGTGTGGGGATAGAAAGTTATGTAGTCACTATTTATGAATAAAGGGAATCCCAGAGGATTTCCCATCAGTGATGTGTGCACTGTACATAGGAAGCCAGATTAGCTAGTGGACAGTGAACCTGAAGAGACCGGCAGGGGTAAGGCAGAGAAGTTCTGTTGAATCAAAGGTATTTGCATTAATTCAGAAGTGTGGGGTAGGAAGCCCTGCCTACCTATTTGGAATTGATTGCCCAAACAGGTGACAGATCTGTCCTATTAAATGAGGCCTATATGCATCTGATAGCATGAAGGCTGAAAGTTATTAAACACTGGAGCTGGAGATCTGGTTATTCAAGCTGAAGTTGTCATACTTGGTGTTTGGTCTGAGTTACAGGGCTCTTCTTAGAGAATAAATCCAAAGACTGCTGTTTTACTCAGGTACTTGACTGACAGAAATAGCCCTTGCTTCCTTGTGTGTAATTCTAATCTGTGGAAGCCAAGTTAGGAAAAAAGATAACCTGCATAGGAAGAAGATTGGACTCATATTTTTGTCCATAATATTTGTATAAAACCTTATTGTTTTCAAACCACACACACACACACACACACACACACACACACACACACACACACATATATATATATGAGCTAATTTGATTTTCTAAAGAACTTTACAAAGTTTAAGAAGTCAGGTAGTGATAGTTCATCTTACAGCTGACGTTCAGAGAAGCTGTGAATTGCCTGACATCAGATGGAGTTGGGGAATTGATTGCACTGCAGGATTTGCAATCAATCCAAGTTTCTAGTCAACTGTGACTCCTACTGCAACCCAATGGCTGAGTGAACACCCCACAACAACTCCCAGCTATGATTGATTAGTTCCTCTGCATGTCACACTGAGAATGATCCATTACTTATGAAAGGCAAGGCAAGGCAAGGTCTTCCTCGCCTTCTGGTTTTCAAGAGACCATCTCATACCATAAGCTTTGTGCGCAAGTCAAGGCTGGAATACAGGAGGCTTCTAGTTGGGAAGCATAACCATTGTTCACTTATTTGAAGGCAGTAAAATTTCCTCATATTTAAGAAGCTACATGAAGATTCTCTCTGACACTATCTCTCTCATTTGTATGTGTGTGTGTGTGTGTGTGTGTGTGTGTGTGTGCGCGCGCGCGCGCACATTTGCATGCATACAGAGGCCAGAAATCACTCTCTGGTATTCGGCTCAAATACTCTCCTTATTTTTTGAGGTAGGGTCTCTCATTGAACCTGGCACTATTTGATTCATTTAGATTAGCTGCTCAGAAGCCCAAGGGATTTTCCTGTTTCTGCCTTTTGAGTACTGGGGTGAGAGTTGTGTACCAGTGGTGTCTGATTTATTTTTTCTCCTGGGTTCTTTGGGGGATAGAACTCAGGTCTTCTAGCTTTCACTTCACAGCAAGTATTTTACTGTCTGAACCATTTTCCCAGACCCTCTTTTGTTTTTTACTAGGGACTGAATTTTTAAAATGCTCTTAGTTTCTGATCTCGTTTCTCTACAAGTCTAGAGATAATAATATAATGCATGATTGGGGATTTAGTTTATGGCTATTAAAATGTGAGTTTAGATATTATTAAACATTCAGTAGCTTTAAAAAATCAGGTGGTTATTTGATCTTGTGTTCTGAATTCTGAGTTTTTTTTTTAATGACACAAAAGTTGAAGAATAATTTAGCAAGTCTAAGTCTCCAGGATTGGAATGTTTTCTTTTATACTTTTTGTGGTAATGGACTACTCTGTAGACTGCTCTAGCATTTCTTGATTGTAGGCCGACTTCTATCTAAGAATTGCTTTTTGAGAGTGAAAGGAGAATTATAGTAGGGTATATTTCATAATGTTCCCAGTTATTCTCTGATTGCTCTGAAAACTAAATATATGTGGAATTGAAAGATCGGAAGATAATAGTGGTGTCAGAGATGAGAAGGGAATCAGTAATAATACAGCCTCTCTCTCTGGGTAGCATGAAAGCTTGAACTGATGTAGTTTTTAGTTTAGCTCAATTTATGAGGTATCTTCTAAAATGCCATATGCAAGAGGATGATTAATAAATATTCTAATTATCATTCCCTACAAATACTACCATTGTCAACACGTATTTTCATAATGAAATCTATTCATATTCACATGACCTGGCTGCATGCAAATGATATTTGCTTATAGCAAAAATTACATTTTTGCTTTAACTTTAACTTTGTTTTAGTGTGTAAAAGGATTAAGTAAAATTTTTGTGAAATATGAAGTTGAAAAATCAATTAAGTAGTAACATTAATAAAGAGTGAATATCTATGTGAATATCTATGTAATGAGATAAATCCAGCATTATTTGGCTGGCTATATAGCATAAGGTATTTCTTTAAAAATTTTTTTTATTATTTATTTATTTTATGTGTATGAGTGTACTGTCTGCATGTAGGTCTGTGCACCTGTGTCGTGCAATGCCGCGGAGGTCAGAAGAGGGTATTGGATTCCCCTGGAACTGTAGTTCTCCTGGAATTGGAGTTACAGACGGTTCTCAGCCGCCATGTGGGTGCTGGGAATCGAACCCGGGTCCTCTGCAAGTGCAGTCAGTGTTCTCAACTGCTAGGCCATCTCTCCAGCTCGTATAAGGTATTTCTACAAGGCTCTTACCTTTCCAGGCAAATGTTAAGTGAATGACATAATGGCCCATGTTCCTTCAGGTCCTACAACTCGTCAAATCTGATAGAAGACCTGAAGGTTTTGTATAGGACAGCTGGCCAGCAAGGCAAAGGAATCACGTTTATTTTCACAGACAATGAGATTAAAGAGGAATCATTTTTGGAATACATGAACAACGTTCTGTCATCAGGCGAGGTAGGAGCTGTTATTCTTTGTGTTTCCCTCTAGATTTCTTCCAACATAGAACTCCTCATATTTTCTTCCTTTAGAGTCTTGAATTAGTGCTCTTAGGAACTTAACAGTCAGCATGAGAATGGCCTTTTCTGTTAGGTTTTTAAAGAATTAAATTTCCAATTAAGGCATGGAGCTAAGCATTGACAGGTGGAGCAGTTTAGAAGAAAACTTACTGGGTTTTCGGTGTGTTCATTTACACTTTCATGGATGTAGCTTTGGAGTTAGTCATATAATTATTTGTATATGAAGTAACACAGACACAGAAAAACAATGAATGGTATCCCTCATCTGTGGATGCTAGCGCCAATTACCTAATTGTATGGCAAACTGAGCAATGTTAATGTGATCTGAAAACAACTGTGCTCTTATGTTGTGAATCCCTTAAAAAATAAATAAAAATTTAAAAAAGATGATACAAAAGAATTATTTGTATATGTTAAATTTTGATGTATTTCATATTGAAAACTTCCAGTTAATTTTTAAAAGGTAAGTTTAAGAGCACAAATTGATGTTCCCTGAGCCTCCGGTATAAGGGTTGTATTGTACATGTATCAGTTGGGGCTGGGCACCCTGTAGTTGCTTATTCTGTGCATCTTGATCCATTGTGGATCTCTCTAATAATCTCTATCTGTTGCAAAAAATAAAAAAGAGCTGGTTCTTGGAAGAGGACATGGGAAAATTGTAAGAGCCAGAGGGCCTAGACATGACAAGGAAGCTGTACCTATAAGACCTCAGCCATGTGGCTGCTTAAACAAGATCTCCATCATGACAGTACTAGCTGAGACACCAGTGCAGATGGGAAAAAATTCATGAAGTCACCTACAGATGAAGAACTGTAGCTAATCAACAGCCACTCCCAGAATGGGATGAGTTCTGTGATAGGTTATCCAGTTCCAAATGGTAAGCCCTCAGCACATCTATGTTCAACACCACTACTGGACTCAGTAGGTTGTGTATATATGCATATTCATATATATATATACATATTCATTAAAGAAGAGGTCATAGAGTTAGGATGGGGGCATAGAAAGGGAGAGAGAGGGATAGATGTAAATGGAGTACTTATGTATGGAATTGTCCAAAAAATACTCACATGAGGGCTAGAGAGATGGCTCAGCAGTTAAAAGCATGGGATGCTCTTGCAGAAGACCCAGGTTAGCACCTGTGTGGTGGCTAATAACCATCTGTAACTCCAGTTATAGGGGAATCCAAACAGCCTCTTCTGACCTCCAGTGGGCATTGCATGACACAGGTGCACTTACACACACACATGCAGGCAATACAGTCATGCACATAAAATAAGAATAGTATATAAAGTATCACAAATACTCATATGAGAAAAGTTCTTGGAAAACAAAAGAACACAAGTGAGGTAAAGATTTTGGCCGTACTATGTATTTTTTTTTTTCATATCTGTGTACTGAATTTGAATGCGTGTATTTCTTTTTAAGGTCTCCAACCTATTTGCTAGGGATGAAATTGATGAAATTAACAGTGACCTGACATCAGTCATGAAGAAGGAGCACCCCAGGCGTCCTCCCACCAATGAGAATCTACATGAGTTCTTCATGAGCCGGGTCCGGGGCAACCTTCACGTGGTGCTCTGCTTTTCTCCTGTTGGAGAGAAATTTCGAAATCGAGCTTTGAAGTTCCCTGCCCTGATTTCAGGATGCACGATCGACTGGTTCAGTCGATGGCCCAAGGATGCCTTAGTTGCTGGTTAGTGTGGTGGGAATATGTGTCATGCTTTATGGTTCATGAAGCTTACTAAGTTCATTTACCTTTTGTGTTATTGGCTGTCCTATATTGCGCTGGATGAACTCTCATATTCCAGCCTTGGAGGAGTTTTCTCTAAGACACGGTTCTCTTTAATTTGGTAGCTTCTTTTTCCCAAGGTGTAGTTGCCAGAGAATGTGGTATTCAATTTATGACTCTTTAATTTTCAAAGATCTTAATTTTTCTTTGATATCCAAAGGCTTTGTCTCACCTCCAGGTAATTTCCAGATACTATGGGAAGGCATGAGATATTAATTCTGGATTCTTTTTAAGTGAATTTGTCAATCCCAGCATGGCTAAAACCAGCTTTCTCTCAAAGATTCCTTCTTGCTGTTACAGTCATGCTATAAATCAAAGCAGAGAACATTTTGCAGAAACCTGTGAGGCTTCTTGGGCAACAGATGTTAGCTATAGTGTTCTCTGACAGTAGTTAGGCTGCTTCTTCTGGCTCATCTTCCATCCCATAAAAATGCATCACTTTTTCATTTGATCAGTGAAATTTTAACATACAAATGGTGCAAGAGCTCTTAGAAGCCATACATTTAGCTTGATGTGTGTTTTGTCCTGATTTTGGTGAGAAATTATCTGTGGCTATTTTCAAAGCCATCAATAATCAATCTGGCTTCATCCATGAAACACTGTTTCAGAACCGCGGGGTGGTGATTGAGAGCTACTTGTATGATTACCTTTGCAAGCAGAAGGGGCTTATGTCCTAGTAAAGCTGTTCAGGTGTCCCTGTTAGACAGAGAGGTGAAGGGCTGAGGGGAAAAAGGGGCATGTGGAGCTTCATTCTGCCTTTGCCTTGCTAGCCCTGTGATGCTCAGAGGATGACTCTCAGAGAGGGAGAAAGTTGGGGGAGGGAAGCTTTAGGACTTGTCAGAGGTAGAAAGAGCCAATAGGAGCAAACTTGTGGCTAGAAGTTAATGCTCTCCATCTGTCATCTGTTCCATATTTGCCACTCATCTATCAGTTATCTAATCGAATCTCTGTCACCTAATCTTACCTTCTAGGGAAAGTTTGATTTCAGCACACTACTATTGCTAACAATAGTTTCTGGTATGTGGCCTTGAAACACAGGATATTTTTAAATGTACGAGTACATATTAAACAGATACAGTTTTCTTCCATCTTGGAAAGTCTAAGTAAAGACCAGTGATTTAAACATTTGAATGCCATCATAATGCAGACCCAAAAGAGGCAGCATAATACAGGCAATCAACAATTTCTGCCTCTAACAGCACTCCCACTTAATTCTCAAGTGGAATCTATCTCCCAGTCATGCCAATTTTTTTTTCACATATTGCGGAATGTATTTCTTTCCTTTTCTCTGGCATCCCACACCAATCCATGGTTATTGGCTCACTTGGAAAAAACCAAGTCTCTTTCTCATGATCGTGTCTCCTTTTTCACCTGTCTAATACCCCACTTACAGTCTAGACAAACAGTGATCAAACATAAAACTAACCATACTCCTTTTCTGCTTGTTTTCCCTTATTCTCTTGCTCTGTAGAGAAAGTCTTCCAATTTGATCATCACTGTCATGGCTAGAATGACCCTTCACTTGACTTCATTTTTTATTTTTTTATTTTTTTTTAATTTTGTTTATTATTTTTTATGTGTATGAATGTACTGTCTGCATGTAGGTTGGTGCACCCATGTTGTGCAATGCTGCGGAGGTCAGAAGAGTGTGTCAGATTCCCCTGGACCTGGAGTCAAAGATGGTTCTTAGCCACCAGGTGGGTGCTGGGAATTGAACCCGGGTCCTCTGCAAGAGCAGTCGGTGTTCTTAACCACTGAGCCATCTCTCCAGCCCCTTGACTTCATTTAAAAAAAATTCATTGAAGTTTGTGCATTTCCTACATAACTCCTGCCCCTCCCAAGTTCATGCAGTCTGCCATACATGTTCTATTTCTCATTCTGAGTCTTTTCAAAGTTTTTCAAAGCAGAAGATTATTTTTTTGGGGCGGGGGAGAAGTCTACTGTTTCTGTCAGTTCCCTGTCCCAGTTCTTTTGTTGTTGTTGTTGTTCCCTCCAATCCGTATTGTTTCAACATATGCATTTATGTATGTCACACATGTACTAAAATCATGTCATCTGAAAAGAAACTGTATGTTATTTCCAAATCATATTTCAGGATTCACATTTTCCCTTTTAATTTTATATTGCTCTAAAATATGCAAACATACCCTCCACCCTTGTACAAATTTATAAAGTTTGAAAATAGGTAGTAGCTTAATTCTAGAGCCTGTTAAGGGATTCACATTGTAAGAGCACAGTTGCTTTTAGATAAAGAGAAATATAACATTAATTTTACTCAGTTTGCCTTACTTAGATGCTAGCATCCACAAATGAGGGATACCATTCCCTGGTTGTTTTTCTGGGACTGTGTTACCTCACTTAGCAAAATATCTTCTAGTTCCATCCATTTACCTGCAAAGTTCATGATGCCATCTTTCTTTACCTCTGCATAGAACTCCATTGTGTAGATGTACCACATTTTCTCTAGCCACTCATTGGTTGAGAGACACTTAGGTTGGTTCCAACTCTTTGCTATTGTGAAGAGAGCTGCAATAAACATAACTATGCATGTATCTCTGTGGTAGGATGAGTCTTGTGGGTATATACCCAGAAGTGGTATGGCTGGGTCAGGCAGTAGGCCCATTTTGAGTCTTTTAAGGGTTTCCCACACTGCTTTCCATGGTGGTTGTACAAGTTTGCATTCCCAGCAGTGGATGAGTGTTCCCCTTTCCCCATAACCTCTCTAGCATTTGGTGTCATTTGTTTTCTTGATCCTAGCCAGTCTTATCAGAGTGAGATGATATCTTAAAGTGGTTTTTATTTTGCATTTCCTTAATTATTAGCAATGTTGAACATTTTTTAAAATGTTTCTCAGCCATCTCTATTTCCTCACTTGTGAAGTCTGTGTTCAGCTCTTTACTCCATCTTTTGAGTGAGTCATTTGTTTTCTTACTTCTTTGTTTTTTGAGTACTGTATATATTCTGGAAGTTAATGCTCTGTCAGATGTATCAGCAGTGAAGGTTTCCTCCCACTCTGTGGGTTTTCTCTTCACTTCCCTGATTGTTTCTTTTGCTGTACAGAAACTTTTGAGTTTAGTAAGGTCTCACTTGTCAATTGTCAACCTTATTTCCTATGCAGCTGCTGTCTGATTTAGAAAGTCTTTTCCTACACCTATGTCTTGTAGGTTGCTGCCAACTTCTTCTTCTATCACCTTCAGAGTTTTAGTTTCACATTGAGGTCTTTGATCTATTTGGAGTTGATTTTTGTACAGGGTGAGAGGTAGGGATTTAATCATTTCTAGGAATTTTCTGGTTGAGTTTTTAGCATCCCTTAGGTAAACTATCATATCATCTGCAAAAAGGGATAGTTTTACTTCCTCTTTTCCAATTAGTATTCCTTTAATTTCCTTTTCTTGCCTTATTGCCCTAGCCAGTGTTTCAAGCACTATATTGAAGAGGGTGGTGACAAGGGGCAGCCTTGCTGGGTTCCTACCTTTTATGGGGAATCCTTCTAACTTTTCTCCATTTAGGATGATGCTGGGTGTGGGTTTCTTGTATATGGCTTTGATTATGTTGAGGAATGATTCCTCTAGTCTAATTCCCTCTAGGACCTTATTCACAAAGGGATGCTGGATTTTGTCAAAGACTTTTTCTGCATCAATTGAGATGATAGTGTGGTTTTTGTCCTTTGGTCCATTTATGTGTTTTATGATATTTACTGATTTTCTTATGTTGAACCATCTCTGCATCTCTCGTATGAATCCAACTTGGTCATGGTGGGTGATCTTTTTGATGTGTGTCTGTATGCAGTTAGCAAGTATTTTGTTGAGAATTTTTGCATCTGAGTTCATTATTGAGATGGATCTATAGTTTTCTTTTTTGATTGTATACTTGCCTGGTTTTGGTATTAGAGTGATGCTGGCTTCATAGAAGGAATTTGGGAGATTTCCCTGTGCTGGTATCCTTCTGAACAGTTTGAGTAATAATTATTGTAAGTCCTCTTTAAATATTTTTATTTTATTTTTTTATTTTTATTGATGCTTTGTGTATTTCATACATCATTTTCCAATTCGGTTCAGGCATATATCCCTTTCCCTTCCCCCCACCCCACCCCAGCCCATCCTAGATGATGCATTCTACCATAACTTTCTTGCATCTTTCTGTTTTTTTCATTTTTTTTAACAATAAGTGATAATTTGTGAGTACAAGCATCCTTCGTGTAAAACCAATTTGTGAGAAGTTGTGCCCAAACCCACACAGCTCATGGGTCCCACCATCCAGCGGGGGGGGGGGGCTTGTATGTTCAATCAAGTTGATCAAATGAGTGTCCAGTCTATATTGTTGTAGTTTCACCATTCACCCCAATCGCAGCCCTTACATTCTACCATGCCCCCTCTTCCGCAGATTGTTCCCTAGGCTTAGAAAAGGGGCACAGGTGGATGAGAAGCTTACATCCTCTAATGGTTAGGAGATGTTATAAACCACACGAAGACCCTGTCATACTTAACAGTAGAAAATGTAATTCATGGATTAACATACCATCCAAACATCTGTGTCTATACCAAAGTAGCCTACCATAACAATTAGTACTGTTTAAATACCTATATATCTAATTGCATGTGCTTCATTAGTAGGATTGAAAGGCTATACATTATACTGTTTAAATACCTATATATCTAATTGCATGTGCTTCATTAGTAGGATCGAAAGGTTATGCCTGGACAAGCTGGCAGCCCATGAAAGAAAACAGCCAGAATTGACTAGAGACCAAGACAACAGCTCCAGAGAAAGTAGACTGTTTTGCTTCTCTTTAAATATTTTTATAGAATTCTGCTGTGAAACCATCTGGGCGTGGGCTTTTTTTTAGTTGGGAGGTCTCTTATTAAATTTTAAATTTCTTCATATATTATAGGTCTGTTTAAGCTGTCAATCTCTTCTTGGTTTAGCTATGGTGATTCTCAGGATTTCAGATATTCATCCATTTCTCTTAGGTTTTCAAATTTAGTAGAGGATAGGTTTTTGAAGTATTCCCATATGATTTACTGGATCTTTTTGCTGTCTGTTTTGATATTTTCCCTTTTATCACCAATTCTATTGATGGAGTTGCTATTTCTTTCCTTTTGTTAACTGGGCTATAGGTCTGTCTATCTTGTTTATTCTTTCAAAGAGCCAACTTTTGGATTAGTTGATTTTTTTTGGTATTGTCTTCTTTGTTTCAATTTCATTGATTTCTGCTCTGATTTTTGTTATTTCTTCCTGTTTGTTGCATTTAGGGTTCATTTGTTGTTGTCTTTCAAGTGTTTTTAGCTGACATGTTAGCTCATTTATTTGCTCTTTCTTTTTTTTTTTTAATGTAGGCACCCAGGGCTATAAACTTCCCTCTTAGGACAGCTTTTAAAGTGTCCCATAGGTTTTGTTGTATTCTACTGTCATTGTCATTTAGTTCCAGGAATGTTATTTCTTTACTTCCTCCTTGACCCACTCATTTTTCAGAACTGTGTTGTTTAGACTCTGTGTGTTCGTGTTGGTAGCAAGGCTTATCCTGGTGTTGATACTGAGCTTTATTGCACTGTGGTCTGATAGAATGTATGAAATTATTTCAATTTTTTTATTTGTTCAGGTTTTTTTCTGTGTTTAAGTATGTGGTCAATTTTGGAGAATGTTCCATAGGACGCTGAGTAGGAAGTGCAGTCTCTGGTGCTTAGGTGGAATATTTGGAATATGTTTGTGAGGTCCATTTGCTATATTGTATGGTTCAATTCAGATGTCTCTCTGCTTATTCTTTGTCCAGTTGTTCTGTCCAAGGGGCTCAGTGGGGTATTGAAGTCCCCTACTATGAGTGTATTGGGGTTAATCTGTGCCTTGAAGTCCTGTAGAGTTGTGTTTATAAAAATTGGTGCACCACAGTTTGGTGCATATATATATTCATGATTGTGGAGTCTTCATGGTTAATTTTCCCTTTGATAAGGATGTAATGGCCCTCTTTGTCTCTTCTGATTGCTTCTACTTTGAAGTCTACTTTGTCTGATATTAAAATAGCAACTCCTACTTTCTTTTTGGTACCATTTGCTTGGAATATTTTTTTTCCATCCTTTCACTTTAAGTTGATGCCTATCCTTGAGGGTGAGGTGGGTTTCTTGTAGTCAGCATATAGATAAATTCTGTTTCCTAATCCATTCTCCCAGTCTATGCCTTTTGATTGGGGAGTTTAGTCCATTAATATTTAAGGTTAGATTTGAGAGGTGTATGTTGCTTCCTTTCACCTTATTATCCATTTGCATTTTTGGTCTAAGTTTCTATTTCTGCATTTCTGTTTTTATTAATTTCTCTTCTAGGTGCCTGGGGATAGTTGCTCCCCCCTCTGTCCTTTGAATTGCTTCAAGTATTCTCTGAAGGGTTGGTTTTCCAGACATGTATTCTTTCATCTTGTTTATATCATGGAAGATTTTTCTCTTTTCTTCAAATAGAATTGACATTTTTGCTGGGCATAGTAACCTGGGTTGGCATTTATAGTAATTTAGCACTGGGAATGCTTTGGTCCACATTCTACTTGCTTTCATAGTTTGCACTGGAAAGTCAGCTGTAATTCTGATAGGTTTCCTCTTATATGTAACTTGTTGTTTTTCTCTTGTGGCTTTCAGAATTTTGTCTTTGTTTTGGGCGTCTAGTATTTTAATTATAATATGCTGTGGAGTTTCCTTTCTGATCTTGTCTATTTGGTGTTCTATGTGCTTCTTGTATTTGTATGGGTTTGTCTTTTTCTAGTTGGAGAAAATTTTCATCTATTATTCTGTTGAAGATCTGATCAATACCATTGTCTTGGGATTCTTGTCCTTCCTCTATCCCTATGATGTGGAGGTTTGATCTTTTCATTGTGTCCCACATTTCCTGGTTATTCCACTCTTGTATATTTTTAAAATTTTCATAGTCTTTACTTGAGATTTTTAGTTGTTCTGTGCTGTCTTCCAGGTCTGATATTCTTTTTCCTGCTTCTTCCATTCTGCTTCTGATGCTTTTTCTCATTCTTTCCTCTTGATTGGATGAGTGTTCTATTTCCTTTTTCATTTCATCCTGTGTTTTCTTTAGTATTTCCACTTCCTTTTGGAGCTTATCAATCTCTTCTTGTAGCTCCTTGCTTTGCCAGTTTGTTTCCTTTTTCATTTCAGCATGGGATCTTTTCAGTGTTTCCTTTCCTTCTGGAGTTTGTCATTTTCTCCCTCTAGCTCTTTCCAGAGTTTGTCATTTTCTCCATTTAGTTCTATCCAAAGTTTGTCATTGTCTACCTCTAGGTCCTTTCTGAGTTTTTCATTCTCTCCCCTTAGTTCTATTATTTCTTGGAATATATCTGTGATTATTCTTCTATGATCTGTGTCCTGGGCTACCTGCAGAGGGATCCTGTTGTAGGAATCCTTCACAGCCTTAGAAAAGTTTATCGTGGAATTTTTCTGTACTTTTCCCATATTGTTCTTTTGTTGAACTCTTGGCATGTGGGTTTCCTTTTGTCTGTATTCTGATGTCAATCTCTAATGCCTCTTTACTGTGTTGAAAGATTTCTTTCCTTGATTCCTTCAGATGCCTTTGTTATAGTCTCCTTGTTTATGGAGCATTGACTTCTCTAGGTTTCAGGTGGACATTCTTCTGGAAATCCAGTTGGTGTGGTGAAGGGGGTGTTTGTCCATGCACCGGTACCCTGTGCCTCAGCTGGTCTGGTGGGAGCCAGCAGCCTTTATGTAAGGCAGGCCAGAGATCCAAACCTCATGCCATGCCTTTTAAATGAGAGATAATAACTTGATTTTAACTTCTATGGTTGTTATAATCTGAATAAAACTGTAGTTAATATTTCCAACAAAATAGGGTATTAATGATTGTGCTTTTTAGTATAAAGAAACTAGGAATTTTGATACTAGATTTTATGTTATTGTAGCAATGACAGTATTTCTGAAAGAAGTGTGCATGTGTGCTGGTTGGGATTAAACCTGAGGCCTTGCTCCTGCCACCAGCTGTTCTGCCACTGAGATACATCCCTGCCCCAGCACCTTGGAATATTTAGTGTATTTTTGTTATGTTAGCATAAAGTGTCACTAAAAACCACTTTTTTATTCATGTACCACTTTATCTTTTTGTCTCTCTTCCAAAAAAATTCTAAGATTTTTTTTATTAGATTGACACTCTTGGAGCAAGGAAAATTATATAAAGCATACCAGCACACTTGCTCTCAGGATAGCCCAATTCCAAGAATTTTTATAACACAAAGCATTTTTTCCTAATAAACTTTTTTTTCCACAAAGAGATTCTGCCAATTAGAATGCATTCAGTATATGGTGAATACAAGAAAGTTTCCAGATAATGAGGAATTCCTGGAAGACATCATACAATGCCAAGGGAAGCATTCCAGTTGTGTCTGTCATACTGTAAATATTGCAACTATAATGGTTAATGCCTGTAAAAATTTATTAGCAGTTCTGAGATGTGGCTCAGTGGTAGGACACTGCCTAGTCTGTGGGTGTAGTGTTCATGTGTAGCACCACAAAAATAAGTGAATAAGACTTCTGTGATGGGTAAGAATTCTTTGTTTCCAATGCCAAGATTCAAACTTAGAACTGGAAGTTTTCTTCCTAGTATTTGATTTTCCTACTAGGGAAAACATGAGTTTGAGTATCTTAATTTATTACCTTTTGGCATATTATAATTTGTATCTTGGCCAGATTGGTGTCTGTTATCCTCCCACTGAGAACTAATGCACTGAGAACCTCAGTTAGTGATAGATTCCAGTAGTGAAAGCTTCCATTCACCATGCCTGTGCCATCTGTGTTTAGCTTACTTGATTCCTTTTCTTTCATTCTTACTTTACTGGTCAAGTCTCTTTTCTTAACTCATGGACATAAGTTATTTCTTCTACATTACTTAAATATGCCTTTGGTCATTTAAAAATACATTATTCATAAGCTTTGTAAATTTCTTGAAGTTAAGACCAAGTTTCATAGTTCTCTTTTACCCAATGGCAATGCTGGGCAGGCAGTGGAAGGACAAATACCTATCTGGTAATAGATTTGGTCTTCTATTATGGCTAATTCTTATACTGGGAAGTGGCCCTTATCTTTGGTTTTCAGTTAAACCCTGTGGGTAATGTGAAAGTATGGAACAGGAGATTTTTACCCAAACATTTCTAAAGGATGTGGTAAATTAGACCTTACCACAAATGGCCAGCTGCTGCACAGTGACTAGCATAAAACATTTAGTGATGAACTTATCCACATGGCAGATACAGCCAGAGTCTAAAGGTTCTGAGGTAACCACAAAGTCAATGGGATTGTTATCTCTGAGTGCTAGGTGAGGAATGAGGTCTGAGTTATTTTTAGCACTTTTATCTTTGTGTAAACCATAAAACAGGCTGGACTGGCCATTGACCAGACTCTGCAGCTGTGCAGAAGAGACTTCTCAGCACAAGCATCAGAAAAGAAATCACAATAACGTTAACATTTTTCATGGTTTTACATATGAAAGGGATAATAAAATTGTTGATCTTTTAGCTCTGGGGCCCAAAGTACTGACATAGGTATACCTGGCTTGGGCAGCACAGATGTTCTGTTGCCCTAGGAAATGCTTTTCCTTTGAACACAACCAAACAGCTTTCAGAGGAGTAATTCACAGGTCCGTTTCACACACTGCCATCTTTATTCTTTCTAGTGTCTGAACACTTCCTCTCTTCTTATGATGTTGACTGCAGTTTGGAAACCAAGAAGGAGGTGGTCCAGTGCATGGGCTCCTTTCAAGATGGGGTGGCAGAGAAATGTGCTGATTATTTCCAGAGATTCCGGCGCTCGACCCATGTGACACCCAAATCCTACCTCTCCTTTATTCAGGGCTATAAGTTCATATATGGAGAGAAACACATGGAAGTGCAGACCTTGGCTAACAGGTAAGTGTGAAGGTCAAGTGAAAGGTTATCTTAAGGTACTGGTACTCGCCCCAGAGCAAAATTGCCTCTTGAGTGCATTTTGTAATGACTAGAGACATTGTTGTCTCTCAGAAATGGGATGTTAAGGTTAAGGGTAGGTAAGGGTCTTATATCATGAGCATTTAAAGGATAGAAGCCAGGGAGGTTGCCAAATAACTTTGGAGCACAGAACATCTCCCAGAGCAAAGAATTATCCAGCTTGAGTCTCATTTTTGCTGAAGATAAGACCCCCCCCACTCCAATGCAATACAACTTAAAGATTATCCTGGGCACCCAGCAGCTTTATTGTTGCCCAATAAGATATGCTTTTCAGGTGTTATAGGCCAGCCACATTTTATGATACTGAGTGACCTAATGGTAGTAATAACAAATGTGGAAGGGAGTTGAAAACATAGGTGCGTCCTCTCACTCCTCTCATCCCAACTGTCTGGCTGGCTAGAGTAGAAGAGTCTGGCTGGTACATTTGTTCACTGCAGAGTGAATATCATATGCCACTGAAGTGTGTCCAAAGTGTCCCTGATTTTCTCTGTGTCTTTCTTTTGAGAATTCACATTTCCTACCAGAAGTTAGCTATAATCAGCCAGGATTGCCATGCATGAGATCCATGTGTGGGAGCCTGGACTACTTGTAAGGGGTCCAGGGCCTCTCATCTTTTAGAAAATGTTATTTCTAGTCTATGCAGGTAGCTGGATCATTCCTGGAACTGTTCTGACTTAAATTTTTTATTTCTTAGGCCTAAATATTTCTTCCTTTTAATTTCATTGGACTGCTTTGAAAAAAAAATAAACCAAGAAGATAGGAATTATTTATTTTCTTTCTCTATTATGGAGCGTCAGACATTTGAAGTCTGTTGTTATTGGGCTCAGTACCATTAAGTGTGTTTCCTAGATGCAGCAGATTCTAGATCTGTGTTGTTCCTCTTGCCATTGGCATGATTCAGTGACCTCACTCTTCCTACACGTGCCCTGTGAAGAATGAATGAGATCCAGAGCTTATTCATAAAGTATCTGCGGACATCTTTGACCCCATAAATAGCCACACCTTGTCTACCTCTGTTTCTGAATTAATATTCTTATGACTAAGAAAATATATTAATTTAGCAGACCACCAATCAGAAAGCTAAGAATGTCATCAGATAGCATGTGAGACCTATGTAGAGCCCACACTGCTTTGCTATGACCTGCCTACTGAAGGTTTCTACCAATTTACTTGAAAGTGTCTTGATTTATGATTTCCTTTTTTCTGTTACTATAAAAGCATCATGTAACTATTACCACACGGGAACATGGGATTTGGAGTAACCTAAATCTGTGTTCCTGGCCACGGCCACTCATATTTGGCTCCAGAATAAACTGTCTCTTATCCTCATTAAGAAAACAGAGACTGTACATATGTCATTGTGGAACCAAACCCAGACTTAGATCTTACAAGTGAGCCTTGTAGGGTTGATTTTATTACATTTTAATGCTTCAGATATGACTTTACTGGTATAATGGTACTTGAAATGCAGGCCCTTGTCACAAATGTTAACATTTCATGCATGCATTTTTCTTCAACTCCAGGATGAATACTGGACTGGAAAAACTAAAAGAAGCTTCAGACTCTGTTGCAGCTCTGAGTAAGGAGCTAGAAGTCAAAGAAAAGGAACTACAAGTGGCCAATGAGAAAGCAGACACGGTGGGTGGGAAAGTATACAGGGTCTTATTCCTGTGGATAGTTGGTTCACACATGTTAATGGTCCATAGTCACAACTGAGAAGCACGAAGTTGCACATATGTACTTCTATTAGAATAAAATACATCGTTATATATGAAAAACTGGATAAGTGGACAAATCAACACATCTAGGCCATAGAAAACGTGTTTGCTTGAAAAATTGGATGAAGTATTTTTTGTTTTCTTTTGAATTAGGTCTTAAAAGAAGTCACAATGAAAGCACAGGCTGCTGAAAATGTCAAGGCTGAAGTCCAAAAGGTGAAGGACAAAGCCCAGGCCATTGTAGATAGCATCTCTAAAGACAAAGCCATTGCTGAGGAGAAACTAGAAGCAGCAAAACCAGCTTTGGAAGAAGCAGAAGCTGCACTTCAGGTGCGTCAGTGTGGGCTGGCCATGAGGAGGAATGAAAGCAAAAATGCAAATAAAAAACAAAACAAGTGTAGGAAAGGAGTTGAACAGACCGCAGCTCCAGCCTGGAAACAACGGCCCGTCAGTCATAGTTTCTACAGGGAAACTTTTCTGTGCTGCGTATAGATTTCACATGCACAGACCAACGTCTCATCTCCTTTTTAATGAATAATGAGCTGTGCCACTGAATACTGACCAAGAGTCCTGGGTCATTATTTCAACTTTTTCATTAATAGGCTGTGCAACAGTAGCAAAGTTACATGAAGCTTCTAAAATAATGGTTTCTGGCTCACTGAGGACTTTGAAGTCAGTGGTCTATAGGCTAAAACTTTCTCCAAGTCTGTGAATCATCAAAATGAAGAATACTGATTTAATGCAGCCCATTAATGACAGAGGCAGATCGGTTTCCAATACAGTCTACTGCAATTGTGTGGCGATAACAGAAATGGTAAAATGATAAAAGAGGTTGCATTTTGAGAAATAGAATGTGTTTAGTGAGCTAGGTCATGACTAAGTAAAGGTTGGGCAATGTTGAGTCAATTTCAGAATTAAAAAAATCACTTTAAGTTTATTCCTCCTATTCATCTGTTCCCTCATGTTATTGATGTTTGGTCTGTAAATGAATGAGAAACATGGAATTCTGCTGCATATCCACTGCTAACTTAAGTTACTTGGCCTCAGTTGAACATGGATGACTGCTTGTTAATATGATAAGTTTTCTTACTGCTTCCTTATCCCACTGCCTGAAACACTTCCAAGTCTTTTTGATCCAAGTTTTTAGGCATTTTTAGTAATACACAGTTTATGTGTTCCTGAGCTAAGGATATAGCTCAGTGGTAGTGTGTGCCTGGTATGTGCACAGTTTAGTCCCCAGTACCACCAACAATAACAATAACAATAACAATATATATATATATATATATATATATTTCTTATTTGTTGCTGTAATAGATGCTTTTTCTAATTTCCTATTCTCTTCTTACATATGTTTTCCATTTGTTTCTCATTCTTCTGTCCACTGGCTAAACTATTCTCTTTACTTCTTGAAGTCCTCCTAGGTTTTTAGAACCCCCCCCCATATTTCTATCTCTTCAACTAGACCAAGAGAGAATCTTTGATCAACACACAGAAGATAAAGATAGTATAAATAAAGTTTTAAAACCTTGTTGAATTCAAGAACTCCCCAGTCATAGAGTTTCCCTAAAACTGAAAAGGATTGACATCTCTTTTTGATAATGTAAAATGTTTCTAGTGTCCCTCTAAATTATTGTTCTCAACAACTAGAATGTTTATTCTGCATCACACAATCAGTAGTGTAGAAATATATGGGAGTAGGAGTAAGGTGATGTTACTTTCTGCTATTATAATAAAATTCCTCAGGTAATTGTGTATAAAGAGACTAGGCTTATTTTGACTCAAAGTCTTGGCATCACAATCAGGATGGAGCATGTGGTGCAAAGCTGCTCACCTCATTACCAGGAAGCAGTAAAAGAGGGAAGTGGCTAAAGTCCCAGTATCCCCTTCAAGGGCAAGCCTCCAAGAGGAGTGGCCACCCCTGTGTCCCACCTTGGGAAGGTTCCCTCACTTCCTCATGGCACCACCCTGGGGACTCGTACTGTAATACCTGACTCTATGAAGGGCACTTTGCATCCATAGGAATGGGTATGGGAGAGGGTTTTTTTTTTTAATAATTTCTTTACTTTGTCCTGCTTGCATCTTATTATACCTTAATGAGTTTCTGAAATCTTGAAATATGGTACTGCCAGTTTGTTAAGAAAGTTCCAGACTCTAACATCCTGGTGTCCAGTTATATAACAGTCTTTTTAAAAAAGTAACAACCTTTTAACAATATGTCCTTTCATGGCTGGAGAGGTAACTCAGCAGATAAGGGGACTGGCCATTCTTGCACGGGATCCAGGTTCAGTTCCCAGCACCCACTTGGTGGCTAACAACTGTCTGTAACTCAGTTCCACAGAATCAGATGCCCTCTTATGGTCTCCATGGGCAGTACACACATGGGTGGACTTAGATATGTGCAGGCAAAATATTCATATGCATTAAATAATAAATAAATAAGAATGTGTCCCTTCTTAGTTCTTAATCTGACTTTAGTTGGAAGTGAAAATGAAAATGTATGTCTGGATGGTGACTAATGATTGATTGCCATGGTGTTTAGGATATTATACAGTAGTCATATTATTTTGTCTACAGAAAAAAAGAATTCGATAGTTAGCTGAAACAGGTTGATATTCAGGCAGTCCCCACATCCCCTTTTCCTTTAGCTGAGTGTTAACATAAGCACACAACTATCTGAAAATTATTCCTTTGAGAAGTTAAGGAAAATAAGCATTCTCAGTTGTGCATTTTGCATCATTGTCAACTCTAGTTTCCCACTGGCTGGTGTTCATCTGCCCTTTCTTCTGAGTCACACATTTTGATAAAGGCCTCCCATTTTCAGTTCTTTATTCCAATTTCTCTTTATTTTCCAGCTGCCTAATTTTCACAGGTATGAATTTATTGAAACACACCTCTTCATAGAAAATCACAAGTTTAATATGTGTGAATTATCCACCTTAAAAGTTTGATGAGAAGGCATTGGTTCCCCTCTTCTGACCAGAGGGGTTCAAAAGCAAATACAAAAGAAAGGTTTAAAGACAAGCACCCATTTGTCCTAGAAATAGGGCTGTGCTGGATCCTTATATTTTACATTTTCCCAATACTTTAAAAAAGTTTAACAGAGAGAGTACTACCAACCAAAATGAGTCTGATTATTAAATAATTTACTGCATAAGAATAATTGTAGCAGAAATAGAATGGAACTTTTCTGAGACCCATGTGAATTTCATATTGCCCAAGTTCTTTCATTTAAAGGTCAGTTCCCAGCTAAGAAACCTCTAATTATTCAATCTGTCAGCCCCGAGGCTGCCCTCTGGTGTCAGTCCACTGTGACAAGTCTGCATTGCTTAAGAGAGAGGCAGATTCTTGACCTACATAGCTAATGAGTAAAAAAGTAGCAGGAATACTGTATTTTTTCCTGGTTTCAAACCCCGATAAAGACTTAAGTGCTAGGTATTTTTTCCCAGAGGACACACTTTTTTTTTCTGACACCAACATTTCTTTCCCCTTGCTGTTAATTAGAATTATAAAAAGACCCCCCCCAAAAAAAACTAGGAGGCCTTCAGACACCCATAGTCAATCCCACATAAATACAGATATATAAAAATTAGAAGTTAGCATCTGCATGAGAGAGAGAGCATGCAGTGTTTGTCTCTCTAATCCTGGGTTTCCTCACTAAATATCTTTTCCAGTTCTATGCATTTTAAAAAAAGAGGCTTTAAGGGAGAAAGGCCTAAGAGAGTAATAGAATACAAAGGTGGAACAGAGATTACGGGGGTAGAAAGTTTTAAGGTGGGGACAGGGAGATGAGGGAGAGGAGATAGCTGGATTGCAGAGGATCAAGCAAACTAAGTGATTATGAAAAGATCATTAAGTGAGATCTCCCAAGACCAGCTGAAGTGCAGGAAGGTAAGTAGGACCTGGGTGCTTCAGCAAGGCTGATTGTTGTTTGACTTAATCTAGTTAATTCAGTTGTCTTTGGCTTATTTGGCTTTTGTGGATGTGGGGGTGGAGTTATCCTCCCAGCTGGTCTAAAATGTAGGGTTTGTCCAGGCATAACCTTTCGATCCTACCAATGAAGCACATGCAATTAGATATATAGGTACTTAAACAGTATAATATATAGCCTTTCGATCCTACAAATGAAGCACACGCAATTAGATATATAGGTATTTAAACATACTAATTGTTATGGTAGGTTACTTTGGTATAGACACAGATGTTTGGATGGTATGTTAATCCATGAATTACATTTTCTTCTGTTAAGTATGACAGGTTCTTCGTGTGGCTTATAACGTCTCCTAACCATTAGAGGATGTAAGCTTGTGGCATCAGCCGTGGGTTACTCCTCTAAGGAGAGAGCTAATAGCCAATTAGATTTGGGATATACAGACATATGGCTGCCACTGCTGCACAGTATTTCCAGGCAGATGAGGTGTAGCTGGTGCTGATGGAGGAGTCTTGCTTGACTCAAGGAGACTTATATTTGCTTTATTGGTTTAGTGGCCTTTGATAACACTCTCAGGCATTCCAGAGACCATCTGTATACGTGCAAGTGTGGTCTCCATACATCTTTCCCATGTTTATATCAGGTTTTCAACAGCAGGGCCTTATCGCCTCTCTTCCTGCAGATATCCCAGTTTGGAGGCAAGGAGCCTTTACCTTTTGTGGGGGCTTGGATCCCCTGGCCAACATCTCCTTGGTAGAATAATCCATTGTTGATGTCAGAGCTCCTGTATTAATATATTTTGTTTAAGTGCATAGCTTAAGGAGACTTTAGCATTATATTTGGTTCTGAATAGAGAATAATCCTTTTCACAGTTTCTATGTCCATTAGTCAATTAAAGAAGGCAGTTTTACTGATTTTACAAGAGAATACCTCTATAACAGCTGGCTCCAATCTACAGCTGGAGAACGACCTCATCATCATCATATTTCTCCTTATTCTATGGGGGGGAGTTAAGAAAGTCTCTTGTATTAAAACCTTTGTGGCAACCGTAGAAGGTAACGCTTCGTTAGGAATGGTGTCCGATTAAATGAATCGTTGTTACTAGTATGTAATCAGAGAGGGGCCTGGTTGTCTGCAGCACTCTTGAGTGCATTGTTCTCCCTTGCGAATGCCCAGATGGAATCCATCTCCTTTCTCTCCGCGCTGGGACTTTCTGGTACTTTCCTACTCACTGCAAAGCTGCATTTTTTCTAGCCATTAAGTTGGTGATACTCTGGCCCTTTGGAACATACAAATCTTTCCTGTAGTTAGTTTTATGCCTGGACAAGCTGGCAGCCATGAAAGAAAACAGCCAGAATTGACTAGAGACCAAGCCACAGCTCCAGAGAGAATGGACTGTTTTGCTTCTCATCCACCTGTGCCCCTTTTCTAAAGCCTAGGGAACAATCTGCGGAAAGAGGGGCATGGTAGAATGTAAGGGCTACAATTGGGGTGATGGTGAAACTACAACAATATTGGCTGGACACTCATTTGATCAACTTGATTGAACATACAAGCCCCCCCCGCCTGGATGGGTGGGATCCATGAGCTGTGTGGGTTGGGCACAACTGCTCGTGGAATTGGTTTTATATGAAGGATGCTTGTACTCACAGATTATCACGCTATGTTTAAAAAAAATGAAAATATAAACAAAAAAACAGAGAAAGATGCAGAAAAGTTATGGCAGAATGCATGATCTGGATGGGGTAGGAGTGGGGTGGGGGGAAGGGAAGGGGATATATATCTGAACTGATTGAAAAATGATGTATGAAATACACAAACATCAATAAAAAAATAAATAAATGTGAAGTTTTCCAAAAAAAAAAAAAAAAAAAAAAGAAAATAAAAGTAGGGTTTGGTGAGTCTTGAGAGCTGAGATTCCCAGACCACTTGAAGCACAGGTACCGGGTGCAGGCTAAAGAGCAGCTTCCACAAACTAAAAAAGACAAAACCAATACAAATACAAGAAGCACATAGAACTCCAAACAGACAAGACCAGAAAAGAAATGCTCCACGCCACATCATAGTTAAAATGCGTAGACACCCAAAACAAAGACAAAATCCTTAAAGCCACAAGAGAAAAAAGAACAAAGTGACCTATAAGGGGAAACCTGTCAGAATTACAACTGACTTCTCAATGCAAACTATGAAAGCAATAAGAACTGGAGCAAAGATTCCATGTTAAAGCACAATAGATGCCAACCCAGTACTATACCCAGAAAAAATGTCAATTATAGTTGAAGGAGAGAGAAAGCCTTCCATGAACTTAAACAAGATGAAAAGAATACATGTCCGAAAACCAACCCTTCAGAGAATACTGGAAATCAATTCAAAGGACAGAAAAAGGAGCAACCATCCCCAGGCACCTAGAAGAGAAATCAATAAAAGCATAACTGCAGAAGTAGAAACCTAAATGCAACTGCAAATGGATAATAGGAAAAGAAGCCAACATAAACTATGATCATTAACCTTAATATATTAAGTGGATCTAAATTCCCAATCAAAAGACATAGACTGGGAGATTGGATTAGGAAACGAAATCCATCGATATGCTGTCTACAAGGAAACACACCTTACCTTCAGGACAGGCACACCTTAAGTGAAAGGATGGAAAAAATATTCCAAGAGCAACTGGTACCAAAAAGAAAGCAGGTGTTGCTATTTTAATATCAGAGAAAATAACTTCAAAGTAAAAGAAAATCAGAGAGACAAAGAAGGCCTTACATTTTTATCAAAGGAACAATTCACAGATTTTCACAATCAGTATGATATATGCAACCAAACTCTGGTGCACCAAACTTTATAAAGACAATTCTCCAGGACCACAAGTCACACACTAACCCCAGTACACTCAAATAGGGGACTCAATTACAAACTACTGGATCTTTGGAGACAGGTCAACAGGACAAAGATAAACAAAGAAACATCTGAATGAATAATATATACACCAAATGACCTCATAGACTCTACCAAATTCCACCCTAATACCAGAGAATACACTTTCTACTCATCACACCCATGGAAAACATTCTCCAAAATCGACCAACATACTGGGACACAGAAGAAACCTCCCAACAAACAAAAAGATTGAAATAGCATCACATATCAGAAATGCAATAAAGCTAAATCAACACCATGGATAAGCCCTACTGCTACAAGAACCATGGAGACTAAACAACACACTCTTGAATAATGAATGGGTCAAGGAAGATGAAAGAAAGAAAAAAAAAGCCATGTCCTGGAATGAATGACAAGACAAACACACAACAAAAACCTATGGGACTATAAAAAGCAGTCCTAAGAGGAAGTTTATAGCCCTGGTGCCTACATAAAAAACAGAGAGACAAATGATGATCTAACACTGCAGGTTTGTAAAATCACTGTGAGAGGTCAACAACAGATGATACCTAATGTAACAGACAGGAAAAAATAAACAAAATCAGAGCAGAAAATATGAAATAGAAACAAAGAAACAATAAAGAAAAATCAATGATTCAAAAGTTGTTTTTGAAAAAAAACAAGAATAGACAGACCTCTAGCCAGTAACAAAAGAAAGCGTAACAACTCCAGAATTATATACAATCTGTGATGAAAAGGGAAATATCACAACAAGACTAGAGGAAATAGTCATGACATAAACATATGGGAAGTACATCAAAAACCTATACTACTACTCTAACTTTGAAAGCTATGAGATAATGGGATGAATATCTGAAATCCTGTGAACCAGCAAAGCTCAACCATGAAAGAGATTGACAGGTTTAAGCAGACCCATAATAACGAAGTATGAAGAAATAAAAAGAATAAGAAACCCAAGAAAAAAAAAGTCCAGGCCCATATGGTTTCACGCAGAATTCTATTAACATTTCAATAAAGACCTACAACATATATTATGAATTGTTAGAAGGTACAAACTGAGGGGTTCCTCCCAGTATTCTCTTCTATGGAAGCCACATCACTCAATTGACCAAAACCAGGCAAAGATTAAACTAAAAAGGAGATTATAACCCATCTCTTCTAATCAACATCAGATGCCAGAATTCTAAACAGATACTGGCAAATCGCATATCAGACCCACATCAAATTACTATCATGACAAGTGGATTCATACCCCAAGATCAGGATGGTTCAACTATGTAAATCAATAACACTATAAACACATAAATGATGAAAGAAAAAACCACACCTATCATCTCAATTGATGCTGAAAGCCTTCAAAATCGCAGCTCCGTCCTAATCCTAAGAACTCGAGGGATGTGGTATTCCTAGGTTGATCATCCTCAAGTGTAATCAAAGCTATACAGGAAACCACAGCCAGATTTCATCTAAATGGAGAATGAACAAAACATTCCCTTTGAAACGTAGGAACCGGCAAGGCTCCCCGCACCCACTCCTTTCTAAATATAGTGCTTGAAAACACCTGCTAAGCACTAAGGCAAGAAAAGGAATTAAAGGTACTAATTTTGAAAAGAGGAAGTCAAAGCATCCCTATTTTGATGATATGATTGTTACTTAAGGGATGCTAAAACTCCACCAGGAAAAACTCTAGAAATGATTAACGCTTCAGCAAAAGTGGCAAGATACAAAATAACTAAAAAAATTCAATGCCTTCTTTACTACAAAAACAACAACCTGAGAGAAGGAAATTCAAGGACTTCCCTCTCACAGTAGCCTCAAAACCCATAAAATACCTAGAAACAAACCTACCCAAAACACCAAGATCTCTAACAACAAAATTGTAAACCTTAAAGAAAAAAAAAAAAAAAGATTGAAAAAAGAAATGAAAACCTCCATGCTCATGGATTGGAAAATAACATGTAAAATGTCCATCTACCAAAATCTTGTATATTTTTACAGATAATCGCCAATCAAAATCCCTATAGTTTTTTTTCACAGACTTGGAAAAGAAAAATCCTTAAAGTATGAAAACAAAAACCCGAATAGCCAAAACAACCCTATCTTGGGAAAGAGCTACATCAGGGGGGGTCTCTATCAAGACTATAATAAAAATACACGGGTAAAGCATACAGCACCGACAGACAAGACCTATGTTGATCCAATGGAACAAAACCGAGAGATCCAAACTGTGATATGATACAATTTCAGCCATCTTCATATTTGGCACAAGGGGCCAAGAAGCCACAATGGAGAAAAGAACAGCATCTTCAAGCAAATGGTTTGCATAACTGGATCACCACTTGAGAAGATAAAGTGTAAACCCATCCTCTCTGTCCTCTGTAAGAGGCACTCCAGAGGATCAAAGCCTCAACATGAAACCCCAACTCTCTGAGCGATAGAAGAAAAATTGGCATACAGACATCAAACTAGGTAGAAATTCTAAATCAAAGCAGCTGCGAAAAATTAAAGGTCGACAATTGATGAATGGCCTCATTAAACTCAAAGCTTCTGTACCATCAAAAGAAACAATAACAGAAGTGAAGAGAAATCCTCACAGTGTGGGAGGAAACCTTAACCACAAGAAACATCTGACAAAACATTTGATTAATATATAAACTACTTCAAAAAAACAAAGAAGAGAAGAAAACAAATGAGCCCAGCTCAGATAGATGAAAATCTGAACAGGAACTCACAAGGAGGAATGTAGATGGCTGAAGAAACCTTAAAAGTGTTCAACATCACTAATATTAAAGGAAATGCAAAATAAAAGCCACGGTTTAGAGATATCATGTGCTTACTGTGTCCAATAAGGACTGGCTAGGTGTCAAGAAAACAAATTGGATTCCAAGTGCTGGACGAAGGTTGTGGGGAAAGGGGAAAGCTCATGCCATCTGCTGGTGGGAATGTAAACTCTCAGCCACTATGGAAAGCAGTGTGGTAGAACCCTTGGGATAGACTTGGAATGAACTTGCCCCCAGACCCAGCCATACCACTGCCGTATGGCATGTACCCTCAAGACTCACCCCACGCAACAGGAGATATCTTGCATCGGTCGATGTTTTTAATTTCAGCTCTCTTCACAATAGCAAAGAGTGGGTACAAACCCAAATGCCCCTCACTGAGTGAGTGGATAGAGAAATAAGGTGGTCATCTACAATGGAGTTCTATGCAGCAGTAAAGAAAGATGACATAATGAGCTTTGCACGGAAATGGCTGGAGCTAGAGGACATCATGCTAGTGAAGTTAAACAGTCCCAGAAAAACAAAGCGAATGGTTTCCCTCATCTGTGGATTAGTGCTCGTGCCAATTACCTAGTTGTATTTCTTTTTTTTTTTCTTTCTTTTTGTCTTTTCGAGACAGGGTCTTCCTGTAGCCCAGCTGTTCCGGGAACTACTCTGTAGACCAGGCTGGCCTTGAACTCACAATAGATCCGCCTACCTCTGTCTCCCTGGCTAGGATTAAAGGGTGGCGCCACCAACACCCGCTGTATTTTGTGCACGGCCCCTTGACTTTTCCGAGCAGTTGGGAGTGATCATTTTGGAACAACAACAACAACAACAACAACACAGAAAGGACTGCATCAAAGAACTGATGAAACAGTGAACTTTCTACTAAAAACATCAACTTCCCCATGAGAATAATGAGAAAGACTAAGAGATGAATAGCTTGTTTGGCAGAATGCATGAGCTCTGGTGGGTGGTGGGGGGATGGGGGGACTAGGTTATGGATTTGATAAAAAAGTATATAAATGCTCTACTTTCTCTGGAGCTGTGTCTTGGTCTCTAGTCATTCTGCTTATTTTCTTTCTGGCTGCCAGCTTGTCCAGGAATAACCTTTCGATCCTACTGATGAAGCACATGCAATTCGGTATTTAGGTATTAAACAGGTAATATATAGCCTTTTGATCCTACTAATGAAGCACACACAATTAGATATATAGGTATGTAATCAGTACTATTGGTTATGGTAGGTTTCTTTGGTATAGACCAGAATGTTTGGATGGTATGTTAATGATGATTTACATTTTCTTCTGTTAAGTATGGCAGGGTCTTCGTGTGGTTTATAACATCTCCTAACCATTAGAGGATGTAAGCTTGTGGCATCAGCTGTGGTTATTCCTCCAAGGAGAGAGCTAATAGCATATAAGATTTGGAATATACAGACGTATGGGCTGCCACTGCTGCACAGTGGTAGAATGTAAGGGCTTCGATGGGGTTAATGGTGAAAATAAACAATTAGACTGGACATTCATTTGATCAACTTGATTGAACATACAAGCCCCCCTGGTGGATGGTGGGACCCAGGAGCTGTGTGGGTTTGGGCACAATACGGCTTTGGCAGAAATTGGTTTTACTTAAGGATGCTTTGTCTCACATAAATTATCACTTATTGTTAAAAAAAATGAAAAAACAAAACAAAAAAGCAGAGAAAGATGCAGAAAACTTATGGCAGAATGCATGATCTGGGATGGGTAGGGGTGGGGTGGGGGGAAGGGAAGGGGATATATGCCTGAACTGAATTGGAAAATGTTGTATGAAATACACAAAGCATCAATAAAAAAAAGTATATAAATAAATAAATAAAGAAAGAAAGAAAGAAAAGAAAAGATCATTAAGCAACCTGCAGCTAGGGGCTGGAGACAGTTCAGCAGTTAAGAGCACATACTCTTATTACAGATATCCCAAGTTCAGTTCCCAGTATGAACATCATGTGGCTCATAGCTTTCCAGTGGGATCGAGGCCTCTGACCTCTGCAGGCACATGTACCTACTTCACATAGAGATGTACAGACAAATACATGAAGAATAAAAACAAATCCTAAAAAAAAATAGAAAAACTTTCAACTCTGTAAGCTAATTTAAAGATGAAAACTAAAGGAATGTAAGCAATTTGGACTTTTTAGGATGTGCATTTCTTTGAGATTGAATGTGTGCCTCTACCCTATGACTCTTCATCTAACTTTGTGTTGTTTGTCCTCTCTTGAATCAGCATCGTGTAGACGTGAGAGTTTTGTCTGCATTGCCTTATCTGAGCTTTGTGATCCCTCCTTCCATTCCTCAGACCATCAAGCCCTCAGACATCGCCACAGTGCGCACCCTGGGCCGACCCCCTCATCTCATCATGCGGATCATGGACTGTGTGTTGCTGCTGTTTCAGAGGAAGGTCAACACCGTTAAAATTGACCTAGACAAAAGCTGCACTGTGCCTTCCTGGCAGGAATCCTTAAAACTGATGACAGCAGGGAACTTTCTTCAGAACTTACAGGTAGTTCCCTAATGAGGGGCTAAGAGAGCCCAGTTGTCTGTCATGGTTGAATTCTCTAGTGGAATACATTTCTAAAAATAAGTTTTTCTGCATATGTGTTTTTGACATGCATATGGGTATTTTTTCAGAGTAGAATATTCTCTTTCAAGCATAAGATGTGAGTATTGGAGCTGTTCCTGAGTCTTTAGGCTTATTAAAGGTTCATCAGTGACATGCATACTTCAATAAAATTTGACATCATTCTATAGAGACTATATGTTTTTGCTTCCTGCCTATGAATACAAATGCAGTCAGTCATCCTTAGTATTTTCAGGATTCCCTATGGACAAAAAGATGCAAGCATGTTCAGGTCAGATACATAAAATGACAGTCTTTGTATGTAACTTTTCATGTCCTCCTGTGTACCTCAGATGCTCTCTAAATTATTTCTAATCCTCATACAATGCAAATGCTGCATAGATAGTTGCCACACTTTCATTTCTTAGAAGATATCACTATATTTCTTAGGCTGACCTTGAACTTAAGAGTACCCTGCTTCAGAGTCTTCAGTACTAGGGTTACACATATGCACCACCATGCCTAGCTAGTTGCACTGCATTGTTTAGGGGATAATAAAAAGGAGGTCTATACATGTTCATTATGAATGTAACATTTATGTGAATCTCTTAGATTTGTTTTTTGGACAGTCAGAACCTATGGATAGAGTACCTATTGTCTGTGCCTATATTTACAGTTTGATATTCTCAGTAGTATTTTTGAGTATTCAGAAACTACATGTCATGTACAAATGTTAAGTATACACACATCATATGAATATATATATTCACCAAGTGATATATATATATATATATATATATATATTAATGGTCTCTGAAAGCAAAATATATACTTCCAAATTCTCTTATGCTTAAACCTAGCCATTTACTTCCCTTAAAATATCTATTATTCACTATGTGTGGTGGTGCACGCCTTTAATCCTAGCACTTTGGAGGCAGAGGCAGGCAGATCTCTGTGAGTTCAAAGCCAGCCTGGTCTACAGAGTGAGTTCCAGGACAGCTGGGGATACAGGGATACCCTGTCTCAAAAAGACACACACACACAAAAATCCATTATTTTTCATCCTGATCATTATCATTGGCTGTTTTAATGTTCATTTATAAGAAATCATAGCATGAAGACTTGCTCTGATCTCTTTCATTCACCATATAACTGGATTTATTTTTCTTTTTGCAAAAGGCAACATTTTATTCTTTTTCATTTATAGCTTTTGTGTGTGTGTGTGTGTGTGTGTGTGTGTGTGTGTGTGTGTGTGTTTGAGTCTCCCTGTAGCTCCAGCTGGCCTGGAACTCACTCTGTAGACCAGGCTGACATTGAACTCACAAAGATCCGCCTGCCTCTGCCTCCCAAGTGCTAGGATTAAAGGTGTGTGCCACCACGCCTGGCTTATAGCTTTCTAATATAAGACTATGCTGTGGAACTTGAGGTGGTGGTACACACCTTTAAACCTAGCACTCAGTAGTCAAAGGCAGGCAGATTTCTGTGAGATCCAGACCAGCTTGCTCTACATAGTGAGTTCTAGAGTTCCAGCGGGAGCTATAGAAAGACCCCCTCCAAAGCAAACATCTGTACACACATACACACACACACACACACACACACACACACACACACACAATGTGCAGTGGTATATTTGGTGGTATTTGATGACTAGTTTTTTTGACAATGAAAAGAACAGAGAAGCAGTAAACAAAGGCTTTGAAGTGCAGTGCTTGCCACAGTGGAGCTAAGCCGCAGACGGCCATTTTTGAGCTCCCATATGATACTGGGGATTGTGAGCAGGGAAAGGAGCCGAGCTGTAGGCTATCTTCTTCATCAACACTGTACAGGTGCAAATGGTCCCCAAAGCATGGGTAAGGTGATGATTATCAGGCTTTTTAACCACAGGTTATTTTTATTTTAAATGTCTGTTTAATTGTGTGTGCAATGTGCTCTAAATATGTTTAGCAACCAGTTTTCAGAACTACTGAAATTTGAACAATCATTTCTCATGAGCTTGTTTGAATTAGCACCCAGGTGAAACTTCTGGTATACTTTAGTTTGTCCATTAGACCTTTGAAGGATTTTAGGGGTTGTTGCCAAGTTTGGGCTATAATAAATAAATCTTCTGTCAGTATTTATGTACAAGCCATTGAGGGGGGGGTGCATGCATTTCTGTTGGTTGTATATGTGAAGATAGAATTTCTGGATCATAGGTTATGCACATAAAATCAGTTTTTATTGATTGTACTGAAAGCTTTTTTAAAAAGTCTTGTTATTTTATACACTCATCAGTGTTGTGTAAGTTGCCCAGCATCCTCGGGTTTTCATTATTGTGTGTAGTCCTTTCAATTGTGAGCTTAATTTGCCTTTGTCTGGTGACTAATGATGCTGTAAACCTTTTTGTAAGTTTATAAACCTTTTAGGAATTTTTTAAGTGCATGTTTAGGTCTTATCCATAAATTTTTAAAATACTTTATGAATGTTATGAATATCTTTAGCTACTTCCTGGCTTTGATGTTGATGCCATGAATACTTCTTTTGCTAAGCAGAAATTCTTAATTTTAATGTAGGCTCATTTATCCATATTCTCTTTCATAGCAGTTTCTGTGTTCTGGTTAGACCTTGGCTTCCCTCTAAGGAATAATAAATTATCTATGTTTTCTTTTAGAAGTTTTGCTGTCTTATCTTCCAAATGTAGAACCTGAGACAACTAATTGGGAATACCCAATCCATGTCCATTTTCCAAGCTACAACTTTAGCACTATCTTTCAGTTTTTTTTTTTAATTTTTGTCATTATTTATTTATTTATTTATTTTTATGTGTATGAGTGTACTGTAGGTGCACCCATGTCGAGCAATGCTGTGGAGGTCAGAGGAGGGCATCAGATTCCCCTGGAACTGGAGTTAAAGACGGTTCTTAGCCACCATGTGGGTGCTGGGAATCGAACCCGGGTCCTTTGCAAGAGCAGTCAGCGCCCTTGACTGCTGAGCCTTCCCTCCACCCCTATCTTTCAGTTTTTAACTCAGCATCTCCCTTGTGGCTGCTGGGGCTCCAACATCTGGTGAGATGACTTCTAGCAGCTTATGAAAGCAGTGGGTCATGGGCAATGGGGGTTTGTATAGAATCCTGGTGAGTGACTCCAGGTTCCTGCCTCTTCAACATGGTGGCAGGTCCATTGCTTGTGGGTCTCTTGCTATCTGTCTTTGTATCACCACCACCTACCTAGAAAGTCCTTCATCTTCAGTATATGCTAAGTATCATGAAAGAAATGTGTGTTAAGCAAGGTCTGAATGAAAGTATGTTCTATTGGTAGGTGCTCTATGAAGGCTAGCCCACTAGGTTATTAGGTGCCAAATTTATTTCTACTTGGAAAATAACCATTCCTTTTAGAAGAAAAACAACATCACTTTTTTTTTTTAGTTTTTATTGAGTGCATTTCATACAACATTTCTTAATCAAATTTAGACTCGTTCCCCCATCCATGCCCCCCCCCCCAATCAGAGCTCATGGATTCTGTCACACACAAGTCCTGTCTTGCATCTTTTTCTCAGTCTTTTATAACCTTTTCGGTGCACAGGTTTACTACAACATCATTTTTAAAGGTTCAATTTCATTATTTGCTCAGTCCTCTTTTTTTTCTGATGAAGGAAGGCATTCTAAATCTATTTCTGCTCTATTTTAAAATAACATTCCTCTCAGAGATATTTCTCTTATATTTATGAAAGCTCTATAATTAAAAATTAATTCATCATTCTTAAGGTGTAATGTCCAGGTTATTATCCTCACATTTCATGTGAGTTTAATAGAACTTCTGTCCAAATCTGTTAGGCATTTAGTTGCTGATAAATGTTAAATCTATATGTCCTTAGCCGGAATATGGCTGTGTATTTTCTTTTTCATTATTGATGTTATAGGTTTGTAATTTAGCTGTTTAGGGTTAATGACAAGAAGTTTTTATTGCCTTTGAAATTCTAAAGACTATATTAGTGTTTGCCTCCTAAATAATTTATTCCTTCCCTGAATCCCAATACATTTAAATAGAGCTGGTGTTTTTGGGTTTCAGGAGTCTGAGCATGTGTTAACAGAATTGTTTTTACTTTTCTTCTTTTTTTTTTGGTGTTTTTTTTTTTTTTTTTTTTTTTTTTTTTTTTTTTTTTTTTTTTTTTTTTTTTTTTTTTGAGACAGGGTCTCCCTTCAGTTCTAGCTGGACTGGAGCTTTCTATATAGACCAGGCTGGCCTTGAACTCACAGAGATCCACCTGCCTCTGCCTCCTGTGTGCTGAGATTAAAGGCATGTGCCACCATGCCAGGCTTACTTTTATTTCTTATTGTGTCCTCTGCTTTATGACTGTTATCTAATATCCCAAGATACTGACAAAAATACCATGTCACTCATCCATTCTTGGCTGTTTAATAGTTTCAGTTACATTGAAAATAGAATGAGTCTTGAAATACTTCACAACAACTAGTATTTTGATATAATTTTACTCTCTTCTTTCACAGCAATTCCCCAAAGACACGATCAATGAAGAAGTGATAGAATTTTTGAATCCTTACTTTGAAATGGCAGACTACAATATCGACACAGCTAAGCGCGTCTGTGGGAATGTAGCTGGTCTTTGTTCCTGGACCAAAGCCATGGCTTCCTTCTTCTCTATAAACAAGGAAGTGCTGCCTCTGAAGGTAGGTGTCCTGGAGAGAACTTGCCTGGGGACCTCTCTGGTCAACTGGCCTTCTCTTTGCAGGGTAGTTCAGTAGCCCTTGGCATTCAGAGTTTTCATCCTCAAATCTATAGAGAAAGTGAAAGACAAAGCCTAGGATTTTCTTTCTGTTTTATAATCCTACTCCAGTCAAAGTTACAGAAGCTTTTAAAGTATGAATTGACTCTCTGTAAATACATAGAGTCTATTGTGGGTTGCTTAAAAAGAAAACAGAAAATTATAGCACAGTGCCCCTCAACGTTTGAGATCTTAGGGTAAGAAATCCTGTAAGTGAGAAAAGGCCAAGTCATAGAACCTGTAAATGATTACAGCAGGTTTTGGATTAAGGTATGCACAGCCTTCTTTCTTCTCTCCTTTATACCATAGGCAAGAATATTGGCTGCTTGTCACTTAATGTAATTTTGAGACTATGCCTATATTTTCCTCTTGGTAGTTGAATTTATAAAATTCTTTCTATATTTTCCTCCACCATTAAAATCATATCCATTATTTAACAAATGGTATGACAAGTACATTTTAAGAAATGAACCCCAATACTAATGTCTCAAAACTCATAACTTGCAGGTAGGTGGATTTTTGCTTTTATAACTTTGCTCTTTTCCAACCAACAACCAAAATTCACTTACAACTGTAAGCTGCATAAGAAACTGAATAATTATAATAAAAATAATGAAGAGTGGTAGAATCATGAACCTGGAATTGTGGGCTGCGTTGTTTTCTAATTGGGGATTCTCAGGATCCTACAACAATTTAACAGATCAAATACTCATTCAACTCAGAGACCTTTAGAGCAAGTACACTGTTAGTATTATGGAGATCAGGAGCAATGCAGATTCTTGCAAAACTCAAAGGTGCACACTCTGATGCTGACTGTATTATAACCACCATGTCAAATAGGAAGCACAGAACATTCTGTATGTGTTGTCCCAGCAGACATAGTGTCCTAAAGAGAATTAATGTTGAATCTATGATATAGAATTCTTTTTGTATTATGATATATAATTTTTGTAGCTACTTCAATAGTGAACTGAAATTATGTAACATGGAGCTTCAACAGGCATCTCCTGAGCAGTTACCCAGGAAGCGCCTTCCTCTACCTGAGCTTCTAGCTCCTTATGACCCTCTCATGCTAATGAAACTAATCTTGGTATTTTATAAATCATTTCATTTATTTCATTACTTTATTTAAATTTTTTCATTTAAGAATCATATTTGTACACCATGAAATACAATCATATCTACCCCTAGTTCCCTCTCCAACTCCTTTCATATCCCCTCATCATGCCCTTATCCTAAATTTATGTCTTTAAAATTATTATTGATAACCTACTAGGGTGTGGACCATCCACTGGAACATGAGAAATCTATCTGTTGACATAAATATCCCCAATAAAGAATGATTGTCTGTTCCCCAGCAATCAGCTGCCAATAGCCTCTCAGTCTGAGGTGGGGCCTGGAGATCGTCTACCCTTTCTATGTCTGCATTGGGCTGACTTGATCTCATGCAGGACGTGTGTAGATAACCATGGCTGTTGTGAGTTCACGAGTGACACAGCCACATCAGTTCTGGAAGGCAGCATTCCACAGCACTCTTCCCCAGCCTCGGCTCTTGCATTCTTTCAGTCTTCTCTTCCACAATGTTCCCTGAGCTGTGTGTGTGTGTGTGTGTGTGTTGATATAGGTGTCCAGTTTAGAGCACTCAGTCTTTTCTTGTTAGTACTTTAAGCAGTTTCCCATCTGCCCGTTGCCTGCTGTCCACTGCGAAAAGAAGTTTCACTGACCAAAATAGATCTTTGAGCCTATGCCTAGGTACTAGAAGGCAATTTGACAGCTTTTACTGTGTAAGCTGCACAAGTTCTAGAGCTCATACATTAGGCCACTGGACTTGAAAGATTTTGGTTAGCAATGTTTTAGAGTTTCATTTAAAACATATCAGTCTACGGTTCTGGCCAGTTACGGAACTCTGATATGTTTCTTAAAGATATATTCTCTAAGCTGGGCATGGTGGAGCACGCCGCTAATCCTAGCACTTGGGAGGCAGACAGAGGCAGGCGGATCTTTGTGAGTTCAAGGCCAGCCTAGTCTACAGAGTGAGTTCCAGGACAGCTGGGGCTACAGGGAGACCCTGTCTCGAAAAGACCCCCCCCCAAAAAAGATATATTCTCTAAAACTTGGAAGCCCAGGGTTTTGAAATAGGAAAATGATTTATCTCAAAATATTAAAAGTTTTTTCCTTCTCATGTCCCAGAAAGAATATGAAATGTGACTTTTAGTAGGATTAACTATTGAAAGAGAGAATCAAAATTTTTATTTTTTGTGCATTTTCTACATCTTGATTATTTGTAAGACCTCCTCCCCTGGCTGCACCCCCATAGTATCCCCCCATGGATTCCATGTGTCCTTTTATATATGTTAAGGTCTACCTATGGATTCAAGTTTGTGTCCCCAAGACCCCCGGTGTGAGTTCATCCAATGGAGCCTGGCCAGCCCATCTAGCGTCACTCCCTTAAAGATAACTCTCTCTCAGCCGGCAGTGATCAGCTGCAAATAATTCCTCAGCTAAGTCTGGGGCCTTAAGAGAAAGAAATTTGATTTTAAAAATTAAAGGATCTAAATTCTGATAAACATCAACTATTTTTTTTTTTTTTGGTCTTTTCAAGACAGGGTCTCCCTGTAGCCCCAGCTGTCCTGGAACTCACTCTGTAGACCAGGCTTGCCTTGAACTCACAAAGATCCACCTGCGTCTGCCTCCCTCTGCCTCCCGAGTGCTAGGATTAAAGGCGTGCACCACCTTTTCCTAATATTTTTAGTCTTTGATCGTATTTTAGTAACATCCTTTAAAACACAATTTTAATCTGTCACAGGCTACAGTATCAGTTCTATCTGAACAATTAGGCTCTGTCATTTATTACTAGTTAATGATGATGAATCCTGCTAGGATGACGCCTGGCAATACAGTCATGGTTCACCTCATGAGCTTCTGTTCAGTGATAGGCTTATTGTGTAGTAAATGCATATTGTAAATAAAACTATTTGCTGTTCACTTAGCCTAGGAAGCAGCACAGTTTGGCATCACAGTAGGCCGTGGGGGGGCTTGGTATTAACCTGTGATCACATGGTTGTTTTCTATCTGTAGTTCACTGATGTATCTTGGGAGAGCATACTGCATATTCCCAGCCTAGACAAAGACAAGAATTCAGAATTCAGATATTTACACCATTATAAAGCTGAAGAATTTGTTAAGTCAGGGATGGTGTGTGTTCAGCTTTTCCTTTTTCTGTGGTGTTTAAAAGCTTCATTTAAAATAATTCTTCCCCCTGAGTAAAGTACTCTTGGCATTATGTTCTATAATCTTCCCATATACATTTAATATTACATGTTCAGACCTGCAATAAGTAAACTATAATCATAGGCCAAATATAGCACACTGCATGTACCTGTGGCTTCTGAAATGGTTTTAACTAAATATTTAATATCTTTAACTTGCCTTTTGGCTCCCAAAGCCTAAAATATTTACAGTCTGGAATTTTACAGAAAATAAATTTGCTGACCTCTGTTCTAATGATTTATGTTTTATGGTTATTAACATCTATGACAAACTCACATCAAGATTTGGTCTTGGATTTATGCAAATTGAGGTGACTATGGAACAAAAGGCTGGAGTAAGCCTGTGGCATTGCAGAGTCCCCAGACTCTGCACTGCATGTGTTTGAGTTTTCTTGCTTCTTTCATCCTGTGTTACTTTCAGGCCAACTTGATAGTGCAAGAGAATCGCCATGTCCTGGCCATGCAGGACCTGCAGAAAGCCCAGGCTGAGCTGGATGCCAAGCAAGCGGAGCTCGATGTGGTGCAGGCGGAGTATGAACAGGCCATGACTGAAAAGCAGGTAGCCAACTCTTGGGATGGGAGTGATGCTCATACACCTCCACAGCTCATGTAAGCCCTCACTGCTGTGATTTCTTTCTTCAAGGGCTTGATTTCCAGCAGGGACTCTCTGAGTTTTATACATAACATATAAACAGGGAATGGTCCTTCCCAGAGCCCTGTACTTCATTTCTAGCAGATTCCACAGGCTTTGATGACGTGTCAGAATGGTCTGCCAAGGTGGTAGGCAATTTAGAACATGACTGTTCCAGGTCTCCTTATTCACATGGAAGATGATGAGACCAGCACATTTTGTAGCATTTTTTGTTACATTTCCCTAGTAATCCCTTCCCACAAGGTCACCTTTAATTTTTGAAATAGTCTTGCAAGGGCAGGTAGGGTAGATATTTTTATCTAGTGTAAATCAACCAAGATCCATCTAGGTCAAGAGAAAGAGTCCTGGCTCTAAGCTGGTCAATCACAGCCCATGCTGGGCTTTCATATTTTAAGGTTAACTTAAGGCCTCTCTGCTAGATGAATGTTGCTGACCACCTGAACAAACCCCAGTGACAGTGGACATCTATAGACTTCTCAATCTATGTAGATCTTGGAACATTAGCAGCTTTTAGAATTTAGGCCCACACATGCACCATCCATTAGCTCTTCAGTTAGTTTATGCTAACTCTAGGCCCATTGGGACCCTTTCTTCTGAAAACCAAAGTGGATTTAATATAGAGCTAAGGTAGCTTAAGCTTCCTGGTCCCTTACTGGCACAGGTGGCTGTGATTGACAAGAGGGGAGGCCAGGTAGGGATCAGGAAACTTCTATATGCTAAAAAATGCCTAGAAAATGCCTAGAAAAATCACAGAGGAAAGGCAGTGGAGTGTCTAAGTCATATCAACATTTTCATCTCTCTATCCTAAATAACTTTGTATTTCCTATTTGCAGACTGTCTCTAGTGATTTGTTGTTAAAGTACTCCCTTCCCCTGATTATGTACACTTTTAGCTCCACAACACCTGTATCTGCCTCTGATGAATCTTGTATTTTTCTTTTTTAAAAATTTTTAAAATTTATTTCTGTATGTGTATGAATGTACTGTCTGCATGTAGGTTTGTGCACCCGTGTCATGCAATCCCGTGGAGGTCAGAAGAGGGTGTCGGATTCCCCTGGAACTGGAGTTCTCCTGGAATTGAAGTTTCAGATGGTTCTCAGCTGCCATGTGGGTGCTGGGGATCGAACCAGGTCCTCTGTAAGAGCGGTCGGCACTCTTAACTGCTAGGCCTTCTCTCCAGTCCCCAAATCCTGTATTTTTTTTTTCTTTTCTTTTTTTTTTTTTTTTGGTCTTTTCAAGACAGGGTCTCCTTGTAGCCCCAGCTGTCCTGGAACTCACATTGTATTTTTCTTTTTTTTTTTATTTAACATTTTTTTTTATTGATGCTTTGTGCATCTCATACATCATTTTCCAATTTAGTTCAGGCATATTTCCCTCCCCCCCCCATCCCAGATCGTGCATTCTGCCATAACTGTCCTGCATCTTTCTCTGTTTTTTTTTCATTTTTTAGCTATAAGTGATAATCCATGAGTACAAGCATCATTCATATAAAACCAATTTGCAGGCTGTTGTGCCCAAACCCCCACAGCCCCACCATCCAGCGGGGGGTGAGGGGTTGTATGTTCAATCAAGTTGATCAAATGAGTGTCCAGACTACTACATTGCTGTAGTTTCATCATTCACCCCAATCGCAGCCCTTACATTCTCCCACACCCCCTCTTCTGCAGATTGTTCCCTAGGCTTAGAAAAGGGGCACAGGTGGATGAGAAGCAAAACAGTCCACTCTCTCTGGAGCTGTTGTCTTGGACTCTGGTCAATTCTGGCTGTTTCCTTTCATGGGCTGACAGTTTGTCCAGGAATAACCTTTTGATCCTACTAATGAAGCACAAGCAATTAGATATATAGGTATTTAAACAGCACTAATAGTTATGGTAGGTTACTTTGGTATAGACACATATGTTTGGATGATATGTTAATCCATGAATTACATTTTTTCCTGTTAAATATGACAGGGTCTTACTGTGGCTTATAACATCTCCTAACCTGTAGAGGATGTAAGCTTGTGGCATCAGCCATGGGTTATTCCTCCAAGGAGAGAGCCAATAGCCAATTAGATTTGGGATATACAGGCATATGGCTGCCTCTGCTGCACAGTATTTCCAGGCAGGTGAGGTGTAGCTGGTGCTGATGGTGGAGTCTTGCTTGACTTAAGGAGACCCGTATTTGCTTTATTGGTTTAGTGACCTTTGGTAACACTCTCTGGTGTTCCAGAGGCCATCTGTACACTTGCATGTGTGGTCTATTTTTCTAACGAGAGTCAGATTCACTCTTTCTTTGAACATTGTAGGGAAGTTAGCGCTTCCGCTCAGCTTTCTCTGTTCAGATTAAAACCCCTGCCTGCAGCTTTCGGTTCCACTGTAAGCAGGATGCTGCCGCTTCTCTTACAGATAAGTCTCCTGAAAGCTAATAGCCTCTCAATAAAAGTTGTACAAGAGGAAGCATGCAACACCTACATGGATTTGTGTATTTACTCATAGACTTCATTCAGTGAGGAGAAAAATGACATTGTCTTGCAAAATAATCTACTTTAAAAATCAGGAGGGAGAAGTATTAATTTCTAGCATTTCTGAATTTCACTCATATCTGGATGAAAGCTTAATTTCTTACGTTATTTTGTTTAAATTTTGGCATGGTTTTCATTAGCTCATTCAGTAAGTTCTTTACGTTGTCAGTATATTGGAATATATGTTCACTAGTTAAGTTACAGGAGCACACAGGAATAACTACTATAAAATGTTTATGCTTTTAAAACTCGAGTTTCAATAAATGTCAAATTTCTTTAAATGAGAAAAAAAAGTCTAGCCATGAGCTTCTACCGTCAAGTTCTGAACATGACCTTCAGTCCTTTTTGTCACCCACCCCCATCCTTAGTGCTCCTGCAGGTCCGAGGGGCTTGAGAACCACCTAAACAGGCTCTAGTCTTCGGTTCATTGTAGTCCAGGTCGGTCTGCATGTCCTATGGAACAGTGTCCTGGCTACTCCCCACAGGGGACAGTGCCTTATTTAGTTTCTTTTGATCTACTACAGATGTAGTCAGTCCAGTGCCCAGTTAAGAGAGAACAGCTGGGGGGTGGGAAATGACCTGGAGATTCTGCACCCAACCCTTAACCAAAACCAGGGGAAAAACTTGCCCCTCCCTCTGTACTATCAGCCATTCAACCACGCTTTACGTACGTCAGAGTAACGCAAAGAAACCTGGGCTCCCAGAGAACAGAACTAGAGACGGCTGGGCAGTTTTTCTTACTTGGCTAGAGTTAAGTAGGGATGGGAATTTAGGGAGCATGAACGCAGCTAAGAATGATTTTAAATGAAAAAATACTTTAAAATATTATACGGAATCACATGCCACACAGATGGCATCTTTCTTCTCAGAGGGAAACAAATGATCCTGGGTAATTCAGGCCTGGTGGTGCATCTGACAACTGGGCTCTTGGTTACTTTGCATTAACTGCAGGGAAAAATTCCAGAAAGAAGTTGAGAACAAACTGGATTAAGTATCTTGCTTTTGATAAAAGCTGTCTGCAGGTGTTACAAAAATGGATTTAGGTAACTCTGGAGAGGAATCCAAATAATGCTTTGTTCTTTATCACACTATATCTGAACATATGGCATATATTCTACATATATTTTAAGCCCATTTAAAATATGACATTTGGCAATACTGTTTTTTAAAGTAAGTTATGAATAAACTGTTGCAATCTGCTTTCTTAGCAAAAAAAATTATAAGATCATTTTTAATCAATTCAGAGTATTTATATGGACATACCGAAATGATTTAAATGGGCATTTCAGTAATTCCAGTAAAGAAAAGAACTGAGACAGTTTAAATGTTCCATACTATTATGTATATTCTCATTAAAATTATCTTGTAAAAATATGCAGTATTTATTTGTTGCAATTAATGGATATCTAGTGACTGTTCATGTAGCTAAGTCTTCGAACATACTTTAAAAAATTCTCCCAAGTAGAATGTGTAGTTTTTTTCTTAATTTATATAGAGAATATTCTTTGGGTTGGGACTACAACTCAACAATGCAGCACTAGCCTATCATGGCTAGGGGCCCAAGTTTCATCACCAGCACCAGGAATTTGAGGGTGGGGTTAAGTATGGGTTCTGAGTAGCTGTAGTATGTGCAAGTCTGGGTTGAAGTCCTTTTGCTGTCTCAAGGAACAGCAGAAAATATTTCTCCCCAAGTAAAAAGAAATGTGCCCTTAGATAAATTGATGAACACACCAGGATTTACCATAAAAAGTATTCCTTTATTCCTATCCTAAGCATATGAATTTCTTTACATGTTTTGTGTTTTAGCATATGTGATTATACTCAGGAATGATGGAAGTTTCCATAAACTCTCAGCTCTTAACACTTGAGGAGGGTCTGGCTGCTGGGCTTAGGGTATCATCTGGAGGAATCCATGCCCACTACAGTCCTTGGAGATCAGAGATGGGACAGGGCCATCAGAAATTCAGAGATAGAATCTCTGCTTCCTGTGAAATGCAGGCTCCCATGTCCTAAGAAAGGCGGATAGTATGTTTTAAGTGTGTTTTTGAGCTAGAGGGTATAGGTGTCTCAGTAAGGGTTTTCTTCTGGTCCTGACCTTCAGACTTTGCTCGAAGATGCAGAACGGTGCAGACATAAAATGCAGACAGCTTCTACACTCATCAGTGGCTTGGCAGGCGAAAAGGAGCGATGGACAGAGCAAAGCAAAGAGTTTGCTGCACAAACCAAACGACTAGTAGGTCTGTAAATGCTTCTGTTAATGAGATTGTGTGTTGACTGGGATAGGGAATCAGACACTTTAAGCTTTAATCAAACAACACTTGATTATTTTAAATTCTTGAGTACGTTTGTGGGCTTCCAACCATTTCAGAAAGATGAATAATGGTCTGGCATGTATACTGTTCTGTCAAGATGGGTTAGTGACCTTTACATGTCTTATAATTAGGCCACTTTCAAATGCTTCTGTGAGTGGATGGGGATATTGATCAAGGGCACTTTGAATGAAGGCTCTGTCCTTTGAGGTTGAGTATCTTCACACAGAGATCATTTTCTGATGACCTGCTGCTTGACTTCTAGCTTCTAGCAGTTCTCATGTGGTAGGGTGTGTGGACTCTCTATTCAACAATGAATCAAGCTCATGCTTGTTCATCAAGCCATTGGCAGCATGTGCTGGTTACAGTTCAATTTGTGGAGTTTACTTTAAAAGAGCGGATGTTTTTCTCAATGTTAACATGCCACATAATTGCAAGGATGAACATGAAGCATTTTAATAGTGCTTGTTTTCCATTGTAGGGGACGTGCTGCTGGCTACAGCTTTTTTGTCATACTCTGGTCCATTTAACCAAGAGTTTAGAGATTTGCTATTACATGATTGGAAGAAGGAAATGAAAACTCGTAAAATTCCATTTGGGAATGATCTAAATCTCAATGAGCTGCTGATCGATGCTCCTACTATCAGTGAATGGAGCCTCCAAGGCCTGCCAAATGACGACTTGTCCATTCAGAACGGAATCATTGTCACAAAGGCGTCTCGTTATCCTTTGTTAATTGATCCCCAGACTCAAGGCAAGATCTGGATTAAAAATAAAGAAAGCCAAAATGAACTCCAGGTAATTTCTGTTTGAGTATATTTATATTATCAGCCAAGTTGTATCTGTCTAGATTACTGAGTTCAAAAAGAAAGAACTATTTGAATGTCTTACAGATAATTTAGAATCTTCAGTAAAGCTGTAACAGATTGTAAGTTTGTATCTAATGATAAATTATTTATTTGGTTTTTTTTTTTGGTCTTTTTGAGACAGGGTCTCCCTGTAGTGCCAGCTGTCCTGGAACTTACTTTGTCATCCAGGCTGGGCTTGGACTCACAGAGGTCTGCCTGTCTCTGCCTCCTGAATGCTGGGATTAAAGGCATGCACCACCATGCCCAGGAGCCTCATTATTTGCACTGTTGTCATCTCTACCAATGCCAGTGGTTTCAGACTTGTAATTTTTAGGCTCTCCTGGATGATCAGAGAAAGCAGAGCCCTGTCACACCACAGGTGCAGTGCTTACAAACACACCTCCTGGTTGTTCACTTAGTACTTGTCTGAAAAATGGTCACAGACACCAGAAAAATGTGGAAATGCAGTACACATCTTTCACATGCTTCCTGCAGAAGGGATGGGAGGGGGTCCATTTATGATCCAATGGAAGCAGTTTAACTTTCTGCATGTAGCATGGTTTCTGAAGGCCAGGGTTTCTCTGTCCATGTGCTTGTTTCCTGCAGCAGAGTACTTTAGACACTGTGTCATTACTGCACATCACATCATAAGCCTGTCTGTTAAAGGTAACCTTGTGATCCCACCCTGTTTTTAGATCACATCTCTTAACCACAAGTACTTCAGAAACCATCTGGAGGACAGCCTTTCTCTTGGAAGGCCCTTGCTTATTGAGGATGTTGGCGAGGAACTAGATCCTGCTCTGGACAATGTTTTGGAAAGAAACTTTATTAAAACCGGATCTACCTTTAAGGTAGGCAGAACCTATCACAATGACATGCAGAACAATTGTGTGTGTCCAAGTAAATAGAGCCATTGATGGAATTTTCTTAGCTAAAACTCAGATTACAGTCAATGGGGTAGAGATTTTCTATTTTGCTCTTCTTAAGTTGAAACTAAATTATCTAAGAACAATTCTTTAAAGCGTATATATTTTACTTTTGTAATAAAGAACCTGACTTAATTTGATCTTTGCTGACGCCTTTAAGGCCCTTCACACCCCTTCTTCCTTCGGTTTCACATTTAGGGTCATGTGAAAACCTGGAGCTTTATATGGCACTAGTTAGAAATTCAAACCACAAACTGAGCATGGTGGCGCATGCCTTTAATCCCAGGACTCAGGAGGGAGAGGCAGGTGGATCTCTGTGAGTTCAAGGCCAGCCTGGTCTACATAGTGAGTTCCAGGACAGCTGGGGCTACAGGGAAACACTGTCTCAAAAAGACTGAAAAAAAAAAAAAGAAATTCCATGTCCACACGTGGGAGCCCTCATCCACACCTAATTCCCTAACTGTCATAAAACCACACCCACAGTGCCTCCTTGATCTCTCAAAATCACTTTTAGGTTGTGGTTGGGTGGCTATTCTAACCCCTGCCCCTCCCCAACTTCATTATAATAAGCCCCCTTTTCAGGTTTAACCTCTGAACAAATCATGGCTTGGTCTCTGTCTGCCTTCTGGGTTTGGTTATAACAATTTTGATGCCAAGTTCCATATTTGTCACATGGTATGTGTTGGATTCCCTTGCTACCTTCCAGCTCCTCCTCTTCTTTCTTTCTTCTTCCCTCCTTCTCTTCTTCTTTCCCATCATAGTGGCTTGGATTTCCATCAGTAGTTAATGGCCATTTCTTTTTATATTTTTGTATACATATTATCTCCAGTTACAAATTGATCCAAATGAAAATTAAGCCATGTGAAGAGGACTTAGATCTATCTGACTTTTTGTTTCTTTTATCTTTTGATTTGTGACAAAGGTGAAAGTTAGTGACAAAGAAGTAGATGTTATGGATGGCTTCAAACTTTACATTACCACCAAGCTGCCCAATCCAGCCTACACCCCAGAAATAAGTGCTCGGACATCCATCATAGACTTCACTGTTACCATGAAAGGTCTGGAGGATCAATTACTAGGGAGAGTCATCCTCACAGAGAAGCAGGTGGGTGAGCAAGGCCAATCCCAGTTCTGCACTGCACTTTGCTAACAATAATTTGAAAGTTGTCTTTCTCCCTTTCATCCCCAAGTCTTTCCTGTGTTATGAATCACAATCTTAAAGTTAACCTAGTTTCCCAAATCCATATAATTCTTCTGTTTTCCAGTAAAAGTGATCACTAACCAATTATATGTATGTCTGTCTGTCTGTCTATCTCTTTCTCTGTTGTGTATCAATGGTGCATGCACTTGTTAGTGTATGTCTGTGAATGTGTGTGTGTGTGTGTGTGTGTGTGTGTGTGTGTGTGTAGAGGACAGAGGTAGATAGGTGGAGTCTTTCCTCAGTTGTGCTTATTTTTGAGACAAAGTCTCCTACTGAACCTGAAACTCATTAATTCAGTTTGCCTGGCCAAATAGACCAATGAGCTTCAAGGATCTTCCTGTCTCTGTCCCTTCTTCTCCAGTGCTGCAGTTAGAGGTAGCTGGTACTCTACTTGGCTTTTTACATGTGTTTTGGGAATGCTACTCAGGTCCTCATGCTTTCGTGGTGGCATTTTACTGATTGAGTTATACCCCCAGTCACATGACTCATATATTTTCATAAATTACATACATCATTGTCCTCGGCCATACCACCCTGATTTCGTCTGATCTCGGAAGCTAAGCAGGGTCGGGCCTGGTTAGTACTTGGATGGAAGACTGCCTGGGAATACTGGGTGCTGTAGGCTTTAAAAAATTACATACATCATTGATAACTTTTATAGATACTTACCATGTAACTATAAGGATATAAGCCTCATTTTCTCTATCATTATCCTGGTGTTAATTTATTTTATTTTTTCTGAAAAGTTTGTTCTATTATGGATTCTATTTCTGTTGACTTTCAGTTCTCTTGTGCATTTATTTGATTATGGTGATTTTAGGATGTGAGGTGTAAACTTTGCAATCAACAACAGGCAACCTCAGTTGTTAGCTAAGAGAGTTTTATGGGTCTGGCGAATGAATTGTGAATTTAGAAGTCTTGAGGCAGGTAAGTTTTTTCAGAAGATAAAGACTCTGGCTGCTAAGGCTGATGACCTGACTTCTATCCCTAAGATTTGTACAGTGGAAGGAGAACCAACTCTGACTTTTCCATGTTGTCTTTGAGCTCCATATGTGTGTCATGGTACATTGCTCTAAATAAATCAATGTAATAACTTTAAAAAAATTTTAAGCTTTGGCAGTAGAATTGGATCATGCGACTTTTGAAGGCTATTGTTCTAGATTCATTTCTGTTTCTGAGACAAATACCCAGACCAAAGGCAACATAGGGGAACTTGAACACGCCTCTGCTTCCTTTCCTTTAACTCCCTTACCTTTAACACGTGTTCAAGTTCCCCTGTTTTTATTTATTTTTTATTATGTCAGTTTATAATTCCAGGTCACTGTCCATCCAGAAGAACTCAAGGCAAGAACTTGAAGGCAGGCAAGCTTGCTGTCCCACTTTCCTCCAACCCAGGAAGTCAGCCAAAGACGCAAAGCAGCATCCTGGAGGCTAGTAGCTAGAAGGGCAGTTTATACTTAGCTTTCTTACACAGTTCAGGACCACCTGCCTAAGGACAGCACCACCCAAAACGGGCTGGGCTTTCGTACCTTGCTTAACAATAGAGACAGTCTCCTGCACACCTGGCCACTGGCCAATCCGATCTGGGTAATTCTTTAATTGAGGCTGTCCTCTCAGAAGACTCTAGGCTGTCAAATGAATGTGAAAGTGAAAGAGAATCAGAACTGCTACTAACTTAACAAGGTTCTGCAAACAACTCTGTGCCTACTTTCTTTACTGCCATTTTATGGGATAACTTAGTGCTCAGTGAAAAATGGCCAAGAATTTATAAACTTGCTTGTTTTCTGAGTCAGAATTTCCTCTAGGGAGCATGTGGGGCTTAGGCAGAGAAATGTAGAGGATTTTAATGAGACTACCATGGTGCGGCTTCAGAAACTCTGAAAGTTGCTATCGACTTGCTCCCGGGCTCCAAAGCAATGAGGCCATTTTCCTTTACGACCCTTTCTATGCTGACCTGAAGATTTATTAGGTTAAAACCATTGGCAAAGCCCCTTGAATCTGCACCTCCTCCAGTCTTCTGTCTTCTGCGTTTATATCGGGCTTGTTCTTCTGAGCTCTACCATTAGAAGGGAAAGAGAAAGTGTCTTTCTCCTTCTTTCCCACCCTTCACTTTTCTTCTCCCTTCCTCCCTCTGTCCTCCTTCCCCTCCTCTCTCATCCCCATTTTTTCTCTCCATGAATCTTCTCTCTTTATTTTTATTTTTTATTTTTTTTTATTTATTTCTGTATGTGTATGAATGTACTGTCTGCATGCAGGTCTGTGTACCTGTGTCATGCAATGCCGTGGAGGTCAGAAGACGCCGTTGGATTCCCCTGGAACTGGAGTTCTCCTGGTATTGGAGTTTCAGACGGTTCTCGGCCGCCATGTGGGTGCTGGGGATCGAAACCAGGTCCTCTGTAAGAACGGTCGGCACTCTTAACCACTAGGCCATCTCTCCAGCCCCCTCTCTTTATTTTTAATTTACAGCATGTGAACTGTAGTCATGAAATTGGAGCTTGGTTTTAGGAGCCTTTAACCCAGCTTCATAAATTCACATGGGTGGTTGTTGACCTGAGTGTGTCAGGAGCTTCACATGGTGGTTGACCTGAGTGTGGCAGGAGCTAGTGTGGTGTTTCCAATCAGACCAGCTGTTGAGGAAAAAACAGATGTGCTTGTTATTTTCCTGAGTTAAATTTCATAGAAATGGTGGAAGAGATATAGCAGTGCTCTACCATTACTTCATGAAAGACTGTTTTTTTAAAAATTTAATTAGCAGCATATGTCATTGAGCATTGGATTCCCAAGGGTCTTTTGGGCCTGTACCCATCCCTCGAACCTTAGGCTCTGCTGTTCCTTGTAGCTTTGGCTTCAGTGAGATAAGGGGCCCCGGTGGTAGTTTGCATGATGTAACTGTCCTTGGTTTTCTTATATTGTATTAAGATAATGCAGTTTCTCTAGAAGAAATAATTTGGTCTGACAGATGTTGGCTGCAACAAAACAAAGCAAAAGCAAAGCCAGCAAAAATGCCAGCAGCGCCCTTCTGTACAGGCAGGAGAGGCTTAAGGTAGCAAGGGGTGATTTCAGCTCCTTTAGAATGATTTTGGTCAGCCTTACAGAGTCAGTATGGGTCCAGGGCTGGCCTCTGTCTTCCATCTTGGAAAAATACAATGTCTTTAGAAAATTACTCCCTTATTAATCTCTCATTAGCAGAACCCATTCCACACTCACAATAAACAATTCTTTAAAAGCGTAGCCAGAGCTGGGGGCTGGAGAGATGGCCTAGTGGTTAAGAGCACCGAGTGCTCGTGCAGAGGACCCAGGTTCGATCCTCAGTGCCCACATGGTGGCTGAGAGCCTTCTTTGACTCCAGTTACAGGGGAAACCAACACCCTCTTCTGACCTCCGTGGCATCGCACGACACAAGTGCACAGACCTACACGCAAACAGTACATTCATACACATAAAAAATAAATAAAATAAAATTAAAAAATTAAAAAAGGTGTAGCCAGAGTAATATGACAGTCTTTTTAATTTTTTTTTAAGAAAACAAAAGTGAAACAATAGTAGCAGATCAGTACCCACTTGATTTCTCCATGTTTTGTGATTCAAGTGTCTGGTGTCTTCAACAGTAAGGTCTTACCCTCAAGTTTTGGGGTTGTAACTGAGAGAAATAGCAATAGCCTGTAATGTTGAGGGGGGGGTCTATCAGATCCTATTGGCCAAAGGAATGAACTTCTGGGCTTACTTGTGTGTGTTTGTGGTACATGTGAGAGAGAGAGAGAGTGTGTGTGTGTGTGTGTGTGTGTGTGTGTGTGTGTGTGCGTGTGTGTAGGTCAGAGGTCAACTTCCACTGTTGCTTATCAGGTTCTATCTACCTTGTTTTGCAAGGATGGTTCTCTCATGGCCTGGAGCTTGCCAGGAAGTCTAGGCAGGAGACTCTTGTCTCCTTGTCCTCAGCACTAGGTTACAGAAAGATACAGACAGATGTGGCTTTTTTATGTGGGTGCTGCAGATTAAACTCAAATGTTTTGCTGCCTGAGCTCCTTCTCCAGCCTTGTGGGTTTAGGCTTACTTTGTATAGATCTGAAGTTGTCTACATCCATTCTTCCTACCATGTCTTTGAATCTACTCATATGGCTGATTCTCAGCCTGGGTTGTGATAAGTGTATCTGAGCTGAGCTCATTCTTTCTGGCTATTTCCTAGAATCTTGTTACCCCATTAAAATAGCCATATTTATATGCTTCATGGAGTTCATAATTTTAATTTATAATTTTTTCCAAGTCCAGAATACGTGTGAGTGTTTGCTATTGGCAGTTAGGATGATCCCACAGGCAGAAGTTGATGTGGAGAGCAGTGGGGAAATGCGAGCTGGAACAAGGGGCACTCATGTGTTCATGGGCCATTGATTCTTGTGAGAGGCTTTTCTGACCATTCGAGGGAAGGTGAACTTGATTCTATAATTTCTCCCATGTGTCCAGTGTTATGCAACATAAGGGCAGTGAGATGTTCCAGTATCACACATGATCTGGTCTCATGAGTTCCTTTGTGCACCTGCTGCATGCTCAAGTTTGTGTGCTCCAGAAGAAAAGGCCTTCTCCAGAGCTTACTGATTCAAAGCAAGATTTTAAAAAGTGATTCCATACTTTACATTTACTTCAGAAAATTTATTTTTTTCTTGGTATTTTTGAGACAGGGTCTCCCTTTAGTCCCAGCTGGCCTGGAGCTCACTCTGTAGACCAGGCTGGACTTGAACTCACAGAGATCTGCCTGTCTCTGCCTCCCAAGTTCTGGGATTAAAGACATGGGCCGCCATGCCCAGTAGAAAATTTATTTGTTTTTAATCTATACATGATAAACTTTATAATTTCTTATTTTAAACTTATGTTTATTAGTATTATTCGTGTGTGTGTGTGTGTATGAATGTGTGTGCATGTGTGAAGCCCCTGCCATTGTGTACATGTAAAGGTTAGCAGACAGCTTTGAGGAGTTAGTTCTCTCCCTTCCAGGGATGGAACTCATATTGTCGGACTTGGCAAAAATCACTTTTACATGACTAGAACATGTTCCCGTGTTCCTTTTATCTAGTTACACATTTCTATTTTCTTACCAAACCCTTCTATTTTCCTCCTCCCTGCCCTAAACATTAAGTTCTATCCTCTCTACTTCTATGAAATCAAATAATTTCAGATTCTTCATCTGAAAGAGTTCTTACAGTATTTGCTTTGTGGTATCTGGTTTGTTTTGTTAAACATATCTTCCAGGTTAAACCATGTTGCAATTGATATAATTCTATTTTTATGCCCAAATAATAGTCTACTGTGTATATTGCCATACTTAATTCATCCATTCATCAGCTTATAGACATTAATGATTGTATCTCTTAGTTATTGTGAATAAAGCCTTCAGTAAAAATAAACATAGATGTCTCTTTGACAGAATGATTTCTTTTGACTCTATACTCAGTAGTGGGATTGCTGGATCTATCATAAGGCTGTCCTTAGGTTTTTGAAGAATCTCTATACTGCTTTCCACAATGGCTGCACTATTAGAATTCACATCAAAGTATATGTACTGTTCACCTATGAGTATATTTAGAGAGTCTGTGTTGTCAACAGAATGTGATGTATTCTAATGTTTTCAGCAAGGTGTAAAACAGTGGTTAAATCATTAAACTTCCTTTATAGAAAACCAAGTGTCATAGCTTATCTCCACCCAAATACTAGAGTACATGAACTCAAAGAGGGTGGTGTCCTACAGGAGCACATTGTTTTTCAGATCACAAGGAATATAACATTACTGTTTCTCAGTTTGCCTTACAACTAGGTACTTAGTGCTATCATCCACAGATGAGGGATACCATTCATCGTTTGTTTTTTGGGGACTGTTACTTTGCTTAACATAATATCTTCTAGTTCCTTCCATTTACCTGCAAATTTCATGCTATCATCTTTCTTTACCGCTGCATAGAACTCCATTGTGTTGATGTACCACATTTTCTCTATCTACTCATCAGTTGAGGGGCATTTGGGTTGGTTCCAGCTCTTTGCTATTGTGAAGAGAGCTGCAATAAACATGGCTGTACATGTATCTCTGCAGTAGGATGAGTCTTGTAGGTATATACCCAGAAGTGGTATTGCTGGGTCAGGTGGTAGGCTCATTTTGAGTCTTTTTAAAATTTTTTTATTATATTTTATGTGTATGAGTATACTGTCTGCATGTAGGTTGGTGCACCCATGTCGTGCAATGCCAAGGAGGTTGGAAGAGGGTGTCAGATTCCCCTGGAACTGGAGTTAAATATGGTCCTTAGCCACCATGTGGGTGCTGGGAATAGAACCTGGGTCCTCTGCGAGAGCAGTCAGTGCTCTTAACTGCTGAGCCATCTCTCCAGCCCCTCATTTTGAGTCTTTTAAAGGTTATCTACACTGCTTTCCATAATGGTTGCATGAGTTTGCATTCCCACCACCAGTGGACGAGTGTTCCCCTTTCCCCACAACCTCTCCAGCATTTGGTATCATTTATTTTCTTGATCCTAGCCAGACTTATCAGAGTGAAATGATATCTTAAAGTAGTTTTAATTTGCATTTCCTTAATTGTTAGCGATGTTGAATGCTTTTTAAGATGTTTCTCAGTCATCCCTATTTCCTCACTTGTGAAATCTGTTCAGCTCTTTATTCCATCTTTTGAGTGAGTCATTTGTTTTCTTCTTTGTTTTTTGAGTAGTTTATATATTCTGGAAGTTAATGCTCTGTCAGTTGTATCAACAGTGAAGGTTTCCTCCCACTCTGTGGGTTTTCTCTTCACTTCCCTGATAGTTTCGTTTCCTTTGAATACATATCCTGTAGTAGACCTTATTTGTGCTAACTTGTAGCTTTATTTTCAAGCTTCTTCCTTTACAAGTAACCATTTTTATGCTTTTAAAAATTCTCCTCAAGATTTAAAGGGTTTAGAAAGCAATTTAATACAATGCCAATTAAACTAAATATCAGCAGTGAATTTCCTCCTAGGTTTAATAATTGGGTTAGTTCTAAACAGGACATTTGTACAACCTCCTCTGAGGCTCAGTGTATATTTTGGAGGAAGGGGCAGAAAGAATTTAAGAACATAGAAAGGCTCTGAAATTCTGTCTTCTGGGTATGACATAGTAATCTTGATCATAACTTCACAGTACCTGTTGCTGCCTGCACAAGACTGGGCTCATCAACAGCCACTCCTTATGAACTCTTGGTCACTGTTGGGATCTGGGGAAGGGAGACTCATTGTCTTCAGTTGTGTACCCACTAATGAGCCCACCCGGCTCTCTTGGATAGTACCATACCTTTGGTCACCAAGATGGCCCTGGTTAAAGTCTATGTCACAAAACAAAAGAAATGAACAATGGAGAGTGACATGTGGGGGGTATGTATGGTAGAGGTGGGTGGAAGATAAGTAAGGATTGAGCCAGGAGAGTAACAAAAGTACATCATATACACATATGGAACAGTAGAAGAAATAGATTAATTAATAAAAAATGCTGACTAGACCCCAGTGGATGAACTTGCACTGGGGGACATTTAGGTTTACTAACTTGACAGGCCTCAATGTAAATGACAGAATGCATGAAGTCCAGTAGCTGGGCTGTGGGAGGGCAGAGATTGGGGAGGAGTATAAAAGTGATTAAGAGGGGCTGGAGAGATGGCCTAGCGGTTAAGAGCGCCGACCGCTCTTACAGAGGACCCGGGTTCGATCCCCAGCACCCACATGGCGGCTGAGAACCCAGGAGAACTCCAGCTCCAGGGGAATCCAAGACCCTCTTCTGACCTCCGCGGCGTTGCACGACACGGGTGCACAGACCTGCATGCAGACAGTACATTGATACACATACAGAAAAAAAAAAAAGTGATTAAGATGTTATATGTGGAATGTGCAAAAATTCAATAAAAATATACAAAAATAAGGTAAAGTGAAGGGATAGATGGAATGGGAGAGTCTGAGCAGCCACGTTAATCTAGTCCCCCTCTAAGCTGCATTACTGGAGATGCCATTTCTGCTTTTCTGTCTGCTGTTCTCATGTCCACATTGCTGATGGAAGTCCTAAGGCTTATGAAATGTGGGACAGGGCCATGGTGAGGCTGCTAACCCCAAGCCTGTGTTTTTCTGATGCCACGATGATCACTCTTTGTGTTGCTATGCATCCTTCCTTCCAGGCCTTCTACAGGTAAAGACTTCACAGAGTTTACCTCCAGGAACTCAGAAGTGATGCTGATATGATGTGAAATTTATCAGCTTTAAGAATATTTTGTCATTTATCATTTTATTTCCTAGTGTAGCTGTGATGTATTCGATTTTATGATAACTGCTGATGGAAAGTAGTGTTACAGTAGCTCTGAAATGCCTCTTGTTTATACTAACTTCTTCATTTACTGAAATTTGAAATTCTCATTTAGTGAATAAATGAATCGAAATAACAGCTAAGGAAGGTTCAAATGCAGCATAGAACAGATGGCAGTAATAATGGGAAGAACAGGTGTTTCCTTGAGTGGCTACAGCTCAGCAAATTAGGAACTGATAAAACCACCCCTGTATCTCCAGGATAAACTTTTGTTTTGCTTAAAGACAAGCTTCTTTTCTAGACTGGCCTAGGAGCTAACTCATTGTGCTCAGTCTTAGGTCAGAGTTCTGCAGGGTCTTTCCACCATAACTACTCAACCAATGAGAGTTCACAGGCCAGAGTGTGATGTGGAGGCCTATGGTCACTACTGTTTGATGTTATGCAATATTGTCACTGCAGCTCTTATTTTTAAGTTTGTGGTTTGTATGGAAGGAACATTCATGTTTGTATTGCTGGCACTGAGGTTAGGTTTTCCAGTTTACTTACATTTCAGTTAAATGGTATGGAATATAGCATTTAATAATTTGTTCTATATTGTGAACTGAGTGCAAACAAGGTATGAGGCATTGTAATAATTGAAGAGGGGAGGTTTGCTGGTGAGATGGCTCAGAGGTTAAGAGCACTGGTTCAATTCTCAGTGTCCACATGGCAGATAACAACTGTCCCTAACTCGTTTCAGGGGATCTGATGCCCTCTTCTGACCTCTTCAAGCATTGCATGACATGAGTGCACTTACATACATACAGGTGATATGCTCATATGCTTAGAAGAAAAATAATAAAAAAATTTAAAACCCATTTCTTCAAAAATAATTTGGGGGCCTTCTTTCTGATTAGTTTTAATTTTATGTCTGTTTTGTCAGATAGTAAAATTGTGAGGCCTGCTTGTTTCTTAGCACGATTTGCTTGAAATATTTTTTCTGTCCTTTTACCCTAAGGTAGTGAAATTAGTTTCTTGCAGAGAACAAAAAGATAGATTTTACTTCTTAATCCATTCAACTGGCTGGTTTCTTTTGACTGGGGAGTTGAGGCCACTTAAAGTTACTATTGAAAGATGTGTATTAGATACTATCATTTTAATCTTTATCTACCTATTTATTGTCTGTCTACTGTCTGTCTATCCATCCATCTCTGTCCTTTTTTTTTTTTCAGTGAGAGGATCAAAGTCAGAGCCTTTCATGTGCCATGTGCCTTAATCAAATGAATTACCCAGTTCCACATCTGAGTTATCAGCATATTGAGAGTAATCAAAACCAGAACTGATTTTCAGATTGGTTATGGCTGTCCTTTCTTACCTTCTTAAGACAATTACCAGAATTGAAGAATTGTATTCCCCACGAAAGTGGAGGAGCTTGAACAATGATTATAAGACAGCTTGCTACATTTGGTTTCCCCTTCCGAGGCTTGTGTGAACACTAGATCATAATAGACAAATCAGTCCATCATGTAATTAAGGAGTCCCATTATGTTCTCTGACTTCATATGATTCATCATGTTGTGGATGGATTTCTGCTTCTTTCTGTGGGGTGTAACTCTGGTAAGCTACTGAACATATCCTGAGTGCCCACTTGAGCACTGACCTTCCTCATGCTGCCCTGGGATTCTATGCAGTGCACTAGGAGCATAAGTCAGACTTAGAACAGCTTGGTAGGATTTCTTATAACTTTGCTTTTCAACTCACATTTAACTCTAGTTTTCCCAGATTGTATTTACATAGAGTCACATACCAGTACACTGAGGTACATTGTTACTGGGCACTGTATTTCAAAAACTTTTCAAGTAAACTCATGAATTCATATTTCTTTCACAAACTACAAACATTTACTTATTGTCCTTTTAATTAATTTTTTATTTTATTTTATATTTTATTTTATGTGTATGAGTGTTTTACCTGCCTGTATGTAAGTTCATGTGCTTATGCATGCCCACAGAGGCCAGAATAGGGTGTCAGATGTCAGATCCCCTGGAATTGGAGTTATGGGTGGTTGTTAGCCTCTATGTGGGTCTTAGGAACTGAACTGCATCCTCTGTAAGGGCAGCCAATGCCCCTAACCATTGAGCAAGCTCTCCAGCCCCAAGAAGACCAGGCATCCTTTCCCATATTCATCCTTTTCTGTAACTTTAGAGTTAGAGTCTCCTGTACAGTTTGATTTGGTGTCAGAGTATTTTCTCTTATTGTCCCTTAGTCTCTGGGCTCCAAACTCCTGTGGCTTGGCTGAGTTTTACTTCTATTTCTTACTAGCTCCCTTTGCAAGTTTCCAAGGAAAGAAAAAGTAACCACTGATAATCTCCCTAAGGCTTTTTCTCCTCCTGAATTATAAAGTGTTTCAGAGAAGATACCAAACTACTACTTTTTGTGCATCAGGGCATCAAGTATCACAGGCTGGCCTCAAACTCACTATGTAACTAAAGATGATCTTGGAAATCAGATTCTCGGTCTCCATGTCCCAAGGACTGGGGTTACATGCATGTACCACCATGGTACATGGTGATGGAGTTGAACCCAGGGCTTCCTCCATGTTAAGCAAACACTTTACCCACGGAGGAACCTCCCACTCTCCCCTCCAATTATATATCTTTTGGAGAGAATAGTACATTTTCAGACAAATAAAAGTTTTGAGACAGATTCTTTCTATGTAGTCTATGCTGGCTTCGAATTCAAAATTCTTCTGCCTCACATTCCCTAGTGCTGGGCTAACAGGTGCATACCACCATGACTGACTGTTAAGATTCTTCAATTTAAATGCTTCTGTAATAGCAGCCTAAGTTACTTGCCTGTTTTTAGAGAGTTGCTTTTAAGAGAAATAAATTTCATTTCAACTGACAAATAATCATATTAAAACATCTGAACTCTCAGGGCTGGAGAGATGGCCTAGCGGTTAAGAGTGCTGACTGCTCTTGCAGAGGACGCAGGTTCGATCCCCGGCACCCACATGGCGGCTGAGAACCGTCTGAAACTCCAATTCCAGGAGAACTCTAGTTCCAGGGGAATCTGACACCCTCTTTCTGACCTCCACGGCATTGCACGACACGGGTACACAGACTTGCATGCAGACAGTACATTCATACACATAGAGAAAAATAAATAAATAATTAAAAAAAAATCTGAACTCTTAAACAAGCTGAAAGAAGCAAGTATATTTAATTAGATAATGTATCTTTATTTTAAAATATATCTTACCTTAAGATAAGATTATATTTACATATAAGTATAAAATAAAAATGATTTGACTTAGAAACAATAAATGATAATGAGGACACTGGTAATATATCTTAGCACGTAGGATATCGTTTTCTGTCCATTCTTCCCTCAGTTCCCCACCCCTTTTATGATGTCCATGTCTGTTGCAGCTAAAGACAGTAAATACAGGAGAGTACTGATTTTGAGAAAAGCCAGGCAGGTTCAGTTTTGAAGGAATGTCCAAACAATAGAGGTTCATTTAGGAAGAAAATATGTTCATGCAAATTAACAGGAATTGGAGAAAGAACGAACTCTTCTTATGGAGGATGTTACTGCAAACAAAAGAAGGATGAAGGAGCTAGAAGATAATTTGCTGTACCGCCTGACAAGTACTCAGGGATCCCTGGTGGAAGATGAAAGTCTCATCGTTGTGCTGAGTAACACCAAAAAGACAGCTGAGGAGGTGACACAGAAGCTGGAAATCTCTGCTGAGACAGAAATTCAAATTAACTCAGCCCGGGAGGAATACCGACCTGGTGAGTTGGGTAATGAAAGACAAATGTCACAGGAAAATGGAGGTAGAGAGAAATAAGGATTAGAGAAAGTGATTGAAGTGGGGATGTCATGCCAATTACTGTGAATGAAGGGTGGCCTATTATGATTTGGGTCATTTCTTTTGAGAACTTTAATAAATTTAAAGTGAAAAATTATGTAATAGTATAATCTTTCTAGATTCTTGCAGTCTGTGGTAGTTGGAAAAGTGCTTTAAGGTACTCATAAACTTATTTCAAAATTCTATTTATTTATTTTTTAATTTATTTCATGTGTATGAGTGTTTTGTCTATATCTAAGTGTACCTGTGTATGCAATGCCCACAGAGGGCAGAAGAGGGCATTGAACACCTGGAATTGGAGTTAGAAATGGTAGTTAGCTTCCATGTGGGTACTGGGAACCTAACCTGGGTCCTCTGCAAAAGCAGCTAGTGCTCTTGACTGCTAAGTCATTCTTCAGCCCCTGAGCTTATTTTAAAATGAGATATTAAAAAAATACTGCTACAAATTAGTGACCTCTCAGCAATTAGGGTGCCACTGTGAACTGCTCATTAGTTTTTTTTCATTTAGCAACAACGTATCAGTATTTTGTTTATAGTCTTTGCATAAGACTATAGGAGACTATACTCTGGTGTTCTTTACCTATTTGAAAATACATGTGTTATGCCGGGCGTGGTGGCGCATGCCTTTAATCCTAGCACTCAGGAGGCAGAGGCAGGCGGATCTTTGTGAGTTCAAGGCCAGCCTGGTCTACAGAGCGAGTTCCAGGACAGCTGGGGCTACAGGGAAACCCCGTCTCGAAAAATACCAAAAAACAAACAAAAAAAAAAAAAACAAAAAAAAAAAAAAAAAGAAGAAAAAGAAAAAGAAAATAGAAAAAAAAAAAGAAAAAGAAAATACATTGGTTAGGTTTCCGGACGCCGAGAGGAAGGCCTAGTCAATCCGAATTAGCAGGGGTTAGGCTTTATTAAGGGAAAGGAAAGGGAATGAGCCTTCGGGCGAAACCCAAGGCCAAGAGAGATGTGCCTGTGGCGTAAGCTAGGGGTCTTTTATAGGGCAAGAGAGAGATGGAGTCTGGGGAATTAAGCCAGGTGAAAGCCCTGAAGGTGGAAATTGGATCCTTTGGATCTCTTTGCGATCAGGTGTTAATTTCCTCTAGTGCTTTGCATAGGTTTCTTCTCACACTTTTATGAACTCCGGGTCTCAACAGAAAGAAGAGAACAGGGACCTCATGGTCCACATCATCTTAATTCCCATCTTGGGACCTCCAACCTAACAATATGTTCATTGGTTATCCAATTGGCTATCATTTAGTGATATGCCATTTTCCTGGAAAAAGAGTTTAAATTATATCATCTCCTTGTGGAGAGTCTGGAGCATCATCTTTAAGATGTATTACAAACTTGAGGCCAAAGTTAGGCATGAATTCTCAAGAGCTTCAGGATAAGGTTCTGTATGTATCATTTGCTAAATGTTAAATATAAAATCTTTACAATTCCTTTGATTTTCTTTGCTGTCTATGGTAAAACATGCTAAAGAACATTTTTAAGGAGTATGGAGCTTCTAAATGGACAAGTACTGCCTTAGTTTCACAAATGCCATTTGATAAATACAAATAACAAACTAATTATGTAAAGCCTTTACATAAGAATTAAATAAAACTGGGTGTGGTGGTACACGCCTTTAGTCCCAGCACTTGGGAGGCAGAGGCAGGCAGATCTTTATGAGTTCAAGGCCAGCTTGTTCTGCAGAGTAAGTTCCAGGACAGGCTAGGGCTCTAAAGGAGACCCTGTCTTGAAAAAGCATAAATAATAATAAAAAAAAAAAAAAAAAAAAAAAAAAGAATTAAATATACTACTGAAAGGACATCACTCTTGATCCTTGTTTCTAGGCAGTTGCCAATGAAGAAAAACAAAGGTTGTTTTCACTTATAGTTTAGGATGACATATTTGCATGCATCACTTATTTTCTATCGTTGGACTATGTGCAATCACTCTTTGTTTTTCAGTTGCTACACGGGGCAGCATCCTCTACTTCCTCATCACTGAGATGCGTTTGGTTAACGAGATGTATCAGACTTCACTCCGCCAGTTTCTGGGCTTGTTTGACCTTTCCTTAGCCAGGTACATCCGTGTGTACCAAGATGAATTCTTTATCTGTGGACAAGAATGATGATGCTAACGCTTCCATTTTCTTTGTTAGAATGTTTTCGTTTCCTATATCTAATATTAGTGTAATCACCACTATGTTCACAAAACATTCTGATTTGTCATTTTATGCCCAGTGAAAGCTTTGCCAACCATTCATCCATTTATTTGATTCCTTTGGTTTCATGTGTTCTGCTAAACAAGAAAATGTCTGAGACGCTGTTGTGAGCGGTAATGCCCCGTGGGTAAAATTGATTTAGACGACAGTGAGGAATTCTGTTATGTTATTTCATGTAGAGAGAATGCTTGTTATTTTAGATTTAGGAGGTTTCTCTTGATGTGTAAAAATATGAATTGATCCTTCAAAGTTACCTATTCCTCATCGGAGATGCTGTTTTTATAGACAGTTGCAAAGGGCAGTGAGATAAGCTTGTCTTAAATGGTCTCTTCCGCAGGTCTGTTAAAAGCCCAATTACAAGCAAGAGGATTGCTAATATCACTGAGCACATGACCTATGAGGTTTTCAAGTACGCTTCCCGAGGCTTGTATGAAGAACACAAATTTCTCTTCACTTTGTTGCTAACCCTGAAGATTGACATCCAGAGGAATCGAGTCAAGCATGAAGAGTTTCTCACCCTTATTAAAGGTCAGTGGAAAGGACTATGCACAAGACAGTTGTCAGGATTATTGTAAAGGATTTGTAGCATTTTATTTAATTTGTTAGTCATAATAATTTCCTTGGATTTCATTGACAATGTATTTATGTGGGGATATTTTATCTGTTAATTTATTGAATAATGGATATTTGTGGAAGGCCTACTGTGTCTCACGGAATGGAACAGGCATAGTGAACAAAATCTTTTTTTTTCTGTTTTGGAAAGTATAGGGTTTTTTATTTTATTAAACCTAATAGGTTTATAATGTTAATTTAATTTAATTTAATTTTTTTCACATAAATTTATTATTTTTTTTAACAAATCTAGACCCATTCCCCCACCCCGCCAGAGCGCATACATTCTGCCAAACATGCTTTTCGTCTCTTTCTCAGCCTTCCTCAATATTCTCCATGAGGAAGTTGACTCTTTTGACCAGAAGTTCACTGTTTCAGTCAGTAACAAAATCTTTTGTAGAGTGTCTGTGTCTCTGGGGAAGGTGATGAAAGTACAGTATGGATTATGTGTGAAGCTAGGAAACACTACAGTCAAAACCACAGGAAAGGAGGTGTCTTAGTTACTTTTCTTACAACATAATCTCTCATAGGTGAGCTCAATAATCCCTTATAGCTATCTCTGGAGGCTTGGCTCCTAGGTGATTCCAGATCCCATCAAGTTGACGACACTCACAGAGGGGCCTGAGGAAGGTGTGGAATTATAGGATATAAGGTATATGGGGCTTTTGAAAACTTTAAATGGGATATTTAATTGGTTGTATAGTAGAGTAGCACTTCCTCAGAGACTGGCAGTTGATCAAAGTTTTAGAATAGCAAGGGATGGTGGCTAGATGAAGATGTAGGGGAAGAGTGTCCAAGGCAGGGGAGATGACATAAAGGCTCTCAGTGTGGGTGTGATGTGATGGAGGCAAAACCTTGTGACCAGAGGCTCAGGAGCAGTGCAGGTGACTATCATCCCATCCATTATTTATTCTACATCTAACAAAACACTGAGCACAGGCTGATCCTTTAGGTTAATAGAATTTACAGTTGAGTGGACAACTAAGAGGGACACTGACTAGTCATCATCTATTTTTTTAAGATTTGTTTTTATTTTTAAATATGTGGGTCTGTGTGTGTCTCTCTGCGTGTGAGTACTGTGTGTGTCTGCCATGGAGGCCAGAGCCATTGGATCCCCCTGGAACATGGGGGTTACAGGTAGTTGTGAGCTGTCAGACAAGGATCCTAGAAACTAAACTTGGAAAGTTTCTAAGAGCCAGAAGTAGTAGAGAATGTCCTTGTCACAGTGTTATGCTTCTTTGCTGAGTGTTGATCCATTATAAGGATATTCTGGTAATTTTTATGGCAATTTTCAGTATGGATAATGTGAACTATCACTTTCTAATTATATCAATTTCATTTCTTTCTTTGTCTCATTGCTCAAGCCAAGACTTCAAACACTATGCAGAACAAGAACAGATACCATTTTCTTATTCCTGACTTACTAAAAATATTTTGAGTCTTTGCTTTAATATAATACCGACTACAAGTCTGTCTTATATAGCCTTTATTATGTTGAGGAATAACCCTTACTAGTTTCTTCAGGGACTTTATCATGAAAGGATGTTGATCTTTTTCAAAGACCTTTTAAAAACATGTGTTGAAATGATCTTGCAATTTCTGTTCTTGAATCTAGTTATGGGGTGAATTCGATGTTCTGTATTTGCATGCATTCAATCACACTCACATACATGGAATGGAGACAGGCTGATTGTGGTGAAGGTATTTCTCAGGTATTCTTAAATTTAATTTGTTGTGTTTAATTTAAAAATTTGCATTCATGTTCATGGAGAGTGTCTTATAATTTCCTTTTTTTTTCTTACTGTTTTCTGAAATGAGGATTATACCAACTTCATAAAAAGAGATTGGTAAAATTCTTTCCCTTAGTATTTTATGAATTATTTTAATTATCTTGAACGCCATTGATGTTGGTTCTCCAAAGTCTTGTAGAATTTAGTGTTGAATTAATCTTGACCTGAGCTTCTTCAGCTGTGGGGTGTTTGTTACTGCTTCATCCTTTTAAAATCTTTGTCTGCCAGCCTGTGTGTGTGTGCGTGTGTGCGTGTGTGCGTGTGTGCGTGTGTGCGTGTGTGTGTGTGTGTGTGTGTGTGTGTGTGTGTGTAGGTCAGAGAATAGCTTTCAGGAGTCTGTTCCTTCCTTCCGACCACTGTGGGTTCTGAGATCTGAATTCAGGGCTTGGGGCATGCGTGGGAAATGCCTTTACCCATTGAGTGTCTTGCTGTCCACATTGCTGCTTCATTCTCTCATTGCCATTATGGATCGGTTTGTTTATATCCTCTTTAATTTGGTGGGTCCTATGTGTCTAGAAATGTATAATTTTCTTCTACGTTTTTTCAATTTATTGGAATGTAGCTTTTCAATGTGTGTCTAATGATCTTTTGGCTTTCATTTGGGATCTCTTTTGATGTATCCCTTTGGATCTCTTATTTTATTAATTTGGTTTTTCCATCTTTCCTTTGATAAGATTGGCTAAGGGTTTGTTGCTTTGTCAATGCTACTTATCTTTAAAAAAAACTTTATTTCATTAATTCTTTGAATTGTTTCATTTATATTTCATTGGTTTATGCTCTGGTCTTATTTATTTTTACAGACTGATTTGAGGTTTGTCATTTTTTTTTGAACTTGAATGGGGATTGTTATTTGTTTGAGATATCCACTTTTTAAATTAAGTAAGAAATTTATATATAAATGAATTATTTATATATAAATAAATAAACAAATAAATTATAGCCATAAAATTCTCTTCCAGAACTGTTTTGTGTCTCACAGGTTTTGATATGTGTATTTTCATTTTAACTCAATTCCAGAAATATTTAAAATTCCTTCATAATTTTTTAGATGACTCATTAGCCATTCAATAGTATGTATTTCAGCCTGTATTACTTTATATATCTCTTATAGTTTTTCTAGCAATTGATTCCTAGTTTTAGGAATTATGATAGGATAGAATACAAGGAATTTAAACTTATTTGTTAAGACTTACATTATATCCCAATATATGGTCAATTTTAGTAGAAAAATTCTAAGGGATACTCAGAAGAATGCACATTCTGAAGCATTTAAGTGAAATATTTAGGTAGAATAGTTTGTAGATGTTTGTTGAATCCATTTGATCTATAATGCCATGTACCATTATATATTATCATATATATTATTATAATTGTAATTCCGGTCTGGGATGATATGCTGGTAAGAGTGTATAGTGAAGTCATCCACTATTCCTATGTCCAGGTCAGTCTATGCTTTTGAATCTAGTAATGTATATTTTGTGAAATTGGGTGCAACAATATTCACTGTGTGTCATATTTAGACTTGTTATATGTTCTTGATTGATTGTTCTCTGAATCAGTATGAAATGAACATCCCTTACATTAAAGTCAGTCCTAAGAGGGAAATTTATAGCCCTAAGTGCCCACATTAAAAAAACAGAAAGAGAGCAAGTAAACGATCTAACATAACAGCTAAAAACACTTGAAAGACAACAATGAATGAACCCTAAACCCAACAGACAGGAAGAAATAACAAAAATTAGAGCAGAAATCAATGAAATAGAAACAAAGAAAACAATACAAAAAAATCAATGAATCCAAACCTGGTTCTTTGAAAAGATAAACAAAATAGACAGACCTCTAGCCCAGTTAACCAAAAGAAAGAAAGAGCAACTCCAAATCAATAGCATTTGTGATGAAAGGGGAAACATCACAACAGATAAAGAAAAGTTCCAGACAATCATATGAGAATATTTCAAAAACCTATACTCTACTAAATTTGAAAACCTAAGGGCAATGGATTAATATCTGAAATCCTGGGATTCACCAAAGCTTAACCAAGAAGAGACTGACACCTTAAACAGACCCATAACACTTGAGGAAATTGAAGATGTAATAAAAAGCCTCCCAACTAAAAAAAAAACCCAGGCCCAGAAGGTTTCACAGCATAATTCTATAAAACATTTAAAGAAGTCTTACAACCATTATTACTCAAACTTTTTAGAAGGATACAAAGGAAAATATCCCAAATTCCTTCTACGAAGCCAGCATCACTCTAATACTAAAACTAGGCAAAGACACAAACAAGAAAGAAAACTAAAGACCCATATCATTGATGAACACAGATGCAAAAATTCTCAACAAAATACTTGTAAATTGCATACAGACCCACATCAAAAAGATCATCCATCATGACCAGGTTGGATTCATACCAGAGATGCAAGGATGGTTCAACATATGTAAATCAATATATATCATAAAACACATAAATGGACTTAAAGACAAAAACCACACAGTCATCTTAATTGATGCAGAAAAAGCTTTTGACAAAATCCAGCATCCCTTCATGCTTAAAGTCTTAGAGGGACTTGGATTGGAAGGATCATGCCTCAATGTAATCAAAGCCATATACTAGAAACCCACAGCCAACATCATCCTAAATGGAGAAAAGTTGGAAGCATTCCCCTTAAAGGCAGGAACAGGACAAGACTGTCCACTATAGACACCCCTCTTCAATATAGTGCTTGAAATGCTAGCGAGGGCAATAAGGCAAGAAAGTGAAATTAAAGGAGTACTAATTGGAAAAGAGGAAGCAAAACTATCCCTTTTTGCAGATGATATGATAGTTTGCCTAAGGGAAGCTAAAAACTCCACCAGAAAACTCTTAGAAATGAATGATCAAAAGTTTCAGTAAAGTGGTGGGATACAAAATAAACTTAGAAAAATCAGTAGCCTTCCTTTACACCAACAATAAGCAACTGGAGAAGGAATATAAGGAAACCTTCCCAATCACAATAGCCTAAAAAATATACCTAGGAATAAACCTAACCAAAGACACCAAAGACCTCTACAACAAAAGATTTAAAACCCTGAAGAAGGAGATTGAAAATTACATCAAAAGATGGAAAGACCTCCCATGCTCATGGATTGGAAAAATTGATATAGTAAAAATGCCCATTCTACCCAAATTAATATACAGATTCAATACAATCCCAATCAAAATCCCCATGAGCTTTTCCCAGACTTAGAAGAAAATCCTTAAATTCATATGGAAAAACAAAAGACCTCGAATAGCTAAAGCAACCCTGAGTGAAAAGTGCAATACTGGGGGTATTACATTACCAGACTTCAAGATATATTACAGGGCTATAGTCATAAAGACAGCCCGATACTGGTAAAAAACAGAACCATTGACCAATGGAACAAAATTGAAGATCCAAACTTGAGCTCATATAACTTCAGCCACCTCATATTTGACAAACGGGCCAAAAAAATTCAATGGAGGAAAGATAGCATCTTCAGCAAATGGTGTTGGCAAAACTGGATCACCATCTGTAGAAGAACAAAATTAAACCCCTACCTCTCACCCTGCACAAAAATAAACTCCAAGTGGATCAAAGATCTCAACCTAAAACCTAAAACCCTGAAGGTGATAGAAGAAAAAGTCGGCAGCAACCTACAAAGACATTGGTGTAGGAAAGACTGTCTAAATCAAGCAGCAGCTGCTTGGAAATAAGGACAACAGTTGACAAGTAGGACCTCATCAAACTCAAAACCTTTTGTACAGCAAAAGAAACAATCAAGGAAGTGAAGAGAAAACCCACAGATTGGGAGGAAACCTTCACCACAGATGCATCAGACAAAGCATTAACATCCAGAATATATAAACTACTTAAAAAGCAAAGAAGTGAGAAAACAAATGACCTGCGCAAAAGATGGAGTAAAGAGCTGAACAGAGACTTCACCAGTAAGGAAGTAAAGATGGCTGAGAAACATCAGCATCATTAATAATTAAGGAAATGCAAATTAAAACCATACTAAGGTATCACTTCACTCCAATAAGACTAGCCAAGATCAAGAAAACAAAAGACACCAAATGCTGGAGAGGTTGTGGGGAAAGGGGAACACTCATCCACTGCTGGTAGGAATGTAAACTGGTACAACCACTGTGGAAAGCAGTGTGGAGAACACTTAAAAAAACTCAAAATGAGCCTACCACCTGACCAAGCCATACCACTCCAGGGTATATACCCACAGGACACATCCTACAGCAAAGATATATGCACAGCTATGCTTATTGCAGCTCTCTTCACAATAGCAAAGAACTGGAACCAACCCAAATGCCCCTCAACAGATGAATGAATAACAAAAATCTGGTACTTCTACACGATGGAGTTCTATGCAGCAATAAAGAAAGATAACATCATGAGCTTTGCTGGTAAATGGATGGAACTTGAAGCAATTATACTAAGTGAAGTAACACAGTACCAGAAAAAAAAGGCGAATGGTTTCCCTCATTTGTGGATGCTAACACCAAATCCCCAGTTGGTAGGCAAACTGAGCAACTTTATTATTATATTTCATTGTATCTGAAAGCAGCTGTGCTATTACAATGTGAATCTATAAATGGGCTCTAGAATTGTCTTACCATTTATACTCACACATTGTAATTGCCATATATAGATGGAGGAGATGTAGTCATATTCTAAAAAAAAAGAATATATAGTTACACGACTTTATACCTGCATGCAAATTTACTGTTAAAATGTGAATCTCTAAATGTGTTTAGGAATTAACCTACAGTTTATTTACAGAATTTTTAATTTTGACTTATGCGTGGAGTGTATATGTGCATATTTTGGAATAATATAAAATAAAAAAATATTGACAGCTTTATAGAATAAAAAGTACAAAATGTGTGCATGGCCTGTATCATTTAAATGTGTATATATATATATATATCTCTAGCTATATAATATATCTATATATAAATTTTTTTTTTTTTTATAATTAAAAAATTAGGAATGAAGGGGCTGGAGCGATGGCCTAGCGGTTAAGAGCGCTGACCAAGCTCTTGCAGAGAACCCGGGTTCGATCCCCAGCAACGCCCACAATGGCGGCCGAGAGCCGTCTGAAACTCCAATTCCAGGAGAACTCCAGTTCCAGGGGAGTCCGACGCCCTCTTCTGACCTCCGCGGCATTGCACGTCACGGGTGCACAGACTTGCATGCAGACAATACATTCATACACATATGGAAATAAATAAAATTAAAAAAAAAAAAAGAAATGAAAATCCTTATCTCTTATCATCAGTTTTGGTTTGAAATCTACTTTTTCAGGTGTTAGACTAGTGACGATGACTTTCTTTCTAGTTCCTTTTGCTTGGAATGACTTTTTCATACTTTTTATAAGATTTATTTCTCCTTTAAATTATGTGTTTTCATGTGTGTCTTTCTGTGGGTATGTGAGCACAGTGCACACAGAGGCCAGAAGAGGGCATCAGATATCCTGGAACTGGAGTTACAGTATTTGTGAGCTTCCCAATATGGGTGCTAGAAATTAAGCTTGGGTCTTCTGCAATAGCAATATGTGCTCTCAACCACTGAGCCATCTCTATAGGCTGCTTTCACATTCTTTACCTTAAGGCTCTATTTGTGTTTTCAATGAGGTGCATTTCATTTATTTATTTATTTATTTATTTTTTGAGGTGCATTTCTTGCAGACAGTAAATATATCAGTCCTATTTCTTTTTTATAATGCTTTTATTGATGTTTTGTGTATTTCAGACATCATTTCTCAGTTCAGTTTAGACATATTCCCCTTTCCCTTCCCCCCACCCCACCCCAGATCATGCATTCTGCTATAAATGTCTTGCATCTTTCACTCCATCTTTTTTTTATGTTTAGAAATTCACATTTTCCTCCTTTAATTTTATATTACTCTAAATTATGAATACATACTTTCCACTCATATACAGTAATTAGAGAGTCTGAAAGTAAGTGGTGGATTGATTCTAGAGCCTGTTGAAAGATTTACATTATAATGACATAGTTGCTTGAATTAAACCTGCTAATATAAAACTTGTGGTTGGAAATTTGAGACCATTAACATTTATGGAAAGATGATTAATTTCTGTCATTGGTTGTCTTCATTATGTCTGGTAGTTAGTTTTCCATGCCTCATTTGCTTATTTGTTGCTCTGGGGGAAGTTTATTATTTCCTCTGACCTCAAGGGTATGTTTTTTTTTCTCTGTCTTGTGTAGTACTTGGCTAGAAGTCATAAATTCCTTTAATTTATGTTTATCATGAACTCTTTTTTTATCCTTCAATTGTGAAGAGTAATTTTGTTGGTTAAAGTGATTTGGGTTGACAGCCATCTTTTGGAGCTTAGATTACATTGTTCCATGGCCTCTTGGATTTCAGGATTTCTCTTGAGAAATCTGCTGTTATTCTGATGGATTTGCCTTTAAATCTAATGTGGTGCTTGATTCTTACAAGTTTTAATGTTTTTTTAATGTGTTCTGTATATTTAGTGTTTTAATTATAATATGACTGGTCTTGTCAGTTTGATATTCTAAGTGACTCCTCAAGATGTATGGGTGGCCTAGTTTGCTTTCTGTTGCTTTGATAAACATCATGACCAAAGGCAATTTATAAAGGAAGGTTTGTCAGGCTTACAGGTTTAAGTCCATTATCAACAGAAGCCAAAGCAGGAACCTCAAGGCAGGAACTGAAACAGAGACCATGGGAAAACACTGCTGACTGGCTTCTTTCCCCTGGCTTGCTTTCTTTTTAATATTTTATTTATTATTTTTATTTTATGTATATGGGTGTATTGGTTCATATGTGCAACTGTGTCTGTGTCATGTAATGCTGTAGAGTTCAGAAGACAGTGTCAGATTCTCTGGAAATAAAGTTGGGGATGGTTGTTAGCTGCCATGTAGGTGCTGTGAATTGAACCCAGGTCCTCTGTAAGAGCAGTTTGTGCTTTTTAACCACTGTGCCATTGTGTCAGCCCCTCAGCTACCTTATACAGCCCAGGCCCACTTGCCCAGGCCTGCTGTCCCTCCTACATCAATTAGAAATTAGGGGAATGCCTCATAGACACAAGCACAGACAAAGCTGACCTGGGAAACTCTTCAGTTGATGGTCCCTCTTCCCAGGTGATTCTACGTTTGTGTCAAGTTGACTGCTGAAGGCAACTATGACAGTGGCCATCTCTTTTCTGAGATTTGGGAACATATCTGCTGGAACTATTGTATATAGTTTCAGACAAAGATTTTGAAAGAATGGTACAAGAATATTCAGCAAAATTAAAGGGGGGCAGGAATGAACTGTATAACTGATTCAAAGAGACTACAAGTAAACAACTGAATCAGTGAAGGCAGTCTATGTAAGATTAACACCTTTATCAAAGGTTTAAGAGAAACTACTTTACCTCCTCTGCCATGTGAGGCTGCATTGAGAATAAAGATCTCTTTGAATCAGGAAGAGGTAGGGCCTCATCAGACACCAAATCTACTGATATCTTGATCTTAGAGTCTCCATATTAGAAATGTGACACAATGAGTTTCAGTCACTTATAAGAATTCTTCTACTTAGTAAATGGTACACTGTTAAGCATCCCACATGGGCCGAGACAGAAAGCAACAGTTTTCTGCTACTGGTCTTTTCATCATCTCCTAGATGACAAAGCATCAGCTTAGGTGATGGTCTAAATTGTTCCAGCTTTGCCACTTTATCATTGCATGGAATGACTTGTGGACTCATGCATTAGAAATATGCACCTTCCCTTAAAAAATAAACAAATAGGGGCTGGAGAGATGCCTAGTGGTTAAGAGCGCTGACCACTCTTACAGAGGACCCGGGTTTGATCCCCAGCACCCACATGGCGGCCGAGAACTGTCTGAAACTCCAATTCCAGGAGAACTCCAGTTCCAGGGGAATCCAACACTCTCTTCTGACCTCCATGGCATTGCACGACACGGGTGCACAAACTTGCATGCAGGCAGTACATTCATACACATACATAAATAAATAAAATTAATAAAAAAATAAAAAAAAACAAATAAAGGAAAAAGAAAGAAAAAGAAATATGCACCATTTTAAATAAAGTATTAGGATTAAAATCTGAATTTACTTCTCCCCCAAAGTGAGAGTTTGAAGAATGAAGAGAATAATGTAATTCTCAATAATCTTAGAATTTATGTTGCAATTATCCCTTTCTTGGAAGTTCATTCAAGAATCTTTTTGATCTGCTGCCCTGTTATAAAAAAAGTAGTTTCTTCTCCCAATATACCATCATTCCTTGAGCTCAAATGTACAATTTTGGAACAGATAAGATGCTCACAACACAGTTGTCCTCTAGAAAACACTGAACAATACTTTGACCTACATAAGGCACATTATTTCCTTTAAAAAAGTCTTTTTCTAACCTCCGGGCAGCAAGTACATTATTTTTTTCATTTTGCTGGAAACTGGGTAGTTGTCAGGGAAATTGGTGCGCCATTAATTCAATACAATACAATTGTCATTAAGTCTTTAGCTTCTCCCTGGAGGTAAATGATCTGTTTTCATTTTATGAGCTAATATTTCCACTGAAATGGCTGCAAGGTCTGATTTACTTTGTTATAAATATACTAAGATCGATTGGGCAAAAGGATACAATTTAGTTGTGTACATGGTGTCCAGATTAAGTGGAAAATGGCTCAATAAATATCTTGAGCAAGATTATTTGTTTAAAACTTCCATAAAACAAAGAATTTCAAATGTGGCAAAGTAAATTGGTTGTCCTTTTAAAATAATGTTTAGCTGCCAACCCATGAAAAGAAACAGCCTGAACCTATCAGAGTCCAAAACGACATCTCCAGAGAAAGTAGACTGTTTGGCTTCTCGCCCACTTGTGTCCCTTTTCTAAAGCTTAGGGAATAATCTTTGGAAAAGGGGACATGATAGAATGTAAGGGCTGCTATTGGGGAGATCTATGAAACTACAGAAACATAGACTGGACTCTTATTGATCAACATGATAGTACATATAAGCTCCCCCAGCTGGACAATGGGGACCTTGGGTTGTATAAGTTTGGGCATAGCTACTTGCAAATTGGTTTTACATGAAGAATGCCTGCCTGTATTCATTACTTATGACCTATTATTTAAAAAAAAAGAAAATGAAAAAAATGTGGCAATAATTTTTCATCTTATAACTTATGTTAAATACTTTAATATCAGTTAAAAAATAATGTTTAGGATATTTGTCCCCTGAAATACTTTAATGGATGTTATTTATTAAAACAGTTTGCTTAATAATTTGGTAAATTCCTTAGGGCTTTCTGGACTTAAAATATGATTTTTCACCTGCTGAGAATTTTTTGAAATGGAAACAACAAAATTTACAATTTTTCCAAGATTATTTTATCTATGGATCTGTGTTCATGTGCACATGAGTGTGGTGTTGGTGTAGGTTAGAAGATGGAGTTACAGGTGGTTGGAAGCTGCTGATATGGGTTCTAGGATCTGAGCAATCTCTCCAACCCAGCATTATTCTTTTTAAGGTTTCAATTATCATTTGATGGTGAGATTTATATGTCATGTGAGCTTATGTCAACTGTTAGCAGAAAGGCAGAAGGCTGTATGAAATGAAAGTTTTTCATTGTTATATTATCAAACCTAAGCGATGTGATGGAACCCCTAAGATGCAATCGAATTATACATACATTGTTTATAGAAGAGAACCCTTCAAATAAATCTAGTTGTACTGACCTTTGTAGAGAAATTGTTATTTAACAAGATTAGCTTATGCCAGTATGGGGCCATTCTTAAAACTGACAAGAACTTCTCATCAAGTGACCGTGACACACCTGCAGTCCTGAGAATGGCTGTGCAGCTACATCATAACACTCAGGTGATGTCATTCCCGTTTTAAAATGTGAAAAGAAAAGCCCAGGCAGATGTGATGGCTTGTTGCAGCTCTTGGCCAGGTTAAATTAGTTAGAATTCAGCATCTGCCTGTTTCCAAAGCTACGCTGGTGATTATAAAATGCATTTTTCTGTAACAGTCTATCCATTTATTCAGTTTTAAAGCATGTTTCCCACTGTGATTTATATCTCTGTAATTAAGAAATGCCCAGGTAGTAGGTAATTGGAATTGAGACACGTTAAACAAAAAATTTACTGACTAGATTATTTTGCAATAAAGAAAGCTCTAACAACTTTATATGTTTAATTTTAAAGGTGGTGCCTCATTGGATCTTAAAGCCTGTCCTCCAAAACCATCAAAATGGATCCTGGACATGACTTGGCTGAATTTGGTGGAACTTAGCAAACTTAGACAGTTTTCCGACATCCTTGACCAGGTGACTTGGTTTTGAACATGCCTAACTAATGTCATAGTGGGGGGCTTTCAGTTTGTCACTACAGTATTTGTCACTCTTGGAAATTCTTGCATCCACTTTGCCTGCTCCTGGCTCATCTGCACTGACAGGGCTGCGGTGCATACTGAACACTGACTATGAGGAAGAAGTATGACTAAGAAGTTGAATTGACATTGCCCTGGTGCACATATCAGCATCACCAAATGAAGATAAACAGATAGGAAAACCAATAGGTCCAACTGCATGCATAACTGCATGCTTGTGTTCTTTTCAGAGATTAAATGGAAAAAAAAGACATAGGGACAACCTTCTTACTAAATTTCCTTTGTTACCTTTTGTCTCTCCCTATCTTCTTCCTCTCTGGTTCCTCCCAGTTACATCCTAGTCAGCCAATTCTGACCCCAATGCAGACACTTGTCCTCTTATCCTTAGAACTCACCATCCTCTAGGAATCGTTCAGTTCCCCTTGGTTAGTCTATGTGCTGGGATCATGAAAGCTGAACATAGAGAGTTGGTTTGGGATGAGGAAGAACATTATTAAATATCTGATGATCATAGAGGAGAAAGATTGGCAGCAAGGTGTCTTTTCCTTCATGTCTTTTGTTTTATTTTAATTAAGGTATGCCATGAGGTTACTTTTTATTTTGATAGTTCAAGTTCAGATGCTTAAATTCTGTTTTGGTTTATATTTTGGCTTAGAAATAGTGATATTTGTTCTTAATAACATGGGATCAAGGTGCAATCTATTATTTTAAGTTAAATAATTTATTTGGGAGGTATTACTGTAATCTGGTTTATTCTCCATTTAGAAGATCCCAGGAATCTTTCCTGGATCATTTTGATCAGATGCTGTTGTCTCTGGAGAGTGTATCATACGTGTGAAATCCCACATTGTATAGCCTTTCCTGGCTGAAGCAGATGAATTTTTATTCTTATATGATGCATTTTAAACATGCACATGGGGAAAAAATCTTTCTTTGATTAGACCAAGACATGTACTTGAGTCTTTCATCAAAAGGATTATTAGAGGATAATCTTCAATAGAAGATTCTATTGACTTGGGGCTGGAGAGATGGCCTAGCGGTTGAGAGCGCCAACCACTCTTGTAGAGGACCCGGGTTCGATCCCCAGCACCCACATGGCGGCTGAGAACCGTCTGAGGCTCCAATTCCAGGAGAACTCCAGTTCCAGGGGAATCCGAGACCCTCTTCTGAACTCCGCGGCGTTGCACAACACGGGTGCACAGACTTGCATGCAGACAGTACATTCATACACATACATAAATAAATAAAAATTAATAAAAAAATTTAAAAAAAATATTCTATTGACTTAAAGATATTTATTTAAATTTTTGAGAGGGTCTCACTATGCAGTCCTGGATGGCCTGGAACTTACTTTGTAGACCAGGCTAGCCTCAAAGTCACAGAGATATGCCTGCCTCTGCCTCCCAAGTCCTGGGATTAAAGGTGTGCACCATCATGCCTGATCTTAATTTAAGGTTTTCGGTAGGTTTGCCTCTGTTAGCTTGTCTCCATTGGTTTCTGAGCTCCAAAGGGCAATACACTATGTCCTTTTCTGATTTACCAGTTGTTTGCAGGTAGAAGGTGTCTGACCATCCATTTGATGGTGATATTAAATGCCATATCTAGTTGTACTCTAGATCAATAGAATATTGACCCTAATCCTGTTTATTCAATAACAAATATGTATTAAATGTTTTCCATTGTGTCATGAGTAGTCCTAGAAAATGAGGAAACATGAATGAATAAGGTTTTGTTTCTGACTCTAAGAGAATTTTGTGCAGCAAATCAGTCTTCCTTGAAATAATGAAAAGGAGTCTCTATTGATTTCTTTATTCTCTATAAATTTGTTACCATTAAGGAAGAGATGAAATCAAATATTGCAGGGCCCTTACCTTCTTACTTTGGAAGCTAGCTTCAGGATAGTGTTAATATAGACTGATTCTTGGAGCAAGTGCTATTTGATCTTAGACAATCAAACATTTTGGCACTAGGATATAAAGTTTAAAAATAGTGAAAGGCTATAGCTCACATCTGTCTAGAATGGTCAGAAAGTTTTGATGGAAAATGTCTGTGAGGTATTACTGAAAGATTTTTGCCTGACATAACACATTTCTTATCCCATGGTATTTTTAGATATCAAGAAATGAAAAACTGTGGAAAATTTGGTTTGATAAAGAAAACCCAGAGGAGGAACCTCTTCCAAATGCCTATGATAAATCTCTTGACTGCTTTAGACGTCTTCTTCTCATCAGGTCCTGGTGTCCCGACAGAACCATTGCCCAGGTAAAGGGCATTTTGAAGGGAAACATCAGGGAATGTTCTGCAGGAGAATTTCTGTTTAAATTTAAAGAAGTATGGGATGTTATTATCAATGAGAATTTCCTTGTAGACTTCTGTGCAATTTTCTGTTAAGACAAATGTGATGAATGGAAATGTAAACAACACATAAAGTACTGAGGTGCACACTTGGCTAAGTGATTTATTAAATCCTTTTGGCCCAAGTGGTGTAACAAAAGCAAATGAGAAATCATGATTCTAAGCTTGTCAAGCCAGCATAACATAAAGGTAATGTATTGTTCACATGTATCATTTATATAATAACTCAAAAATTATGTGGCTGCTCTATTTTGTTAGTAGTAAATCAGATTTTTAAGCAGGAAGAATGCAGAAGCATTAGCAATAAAGCCATCTTGAGTGAAGGACATGATCCCAAGCCCATGGTTATTTTCCCAGATAGAATCATAACTCTGGATGCAAAGAAACAGGTTGTTCTAGAACTGTCTGAATTTCACACATGGTTTAAATGTGAATTATTTCTTCAAAAATTCAGCTTTTCAGACTTAATATTCTGGCCTGACATCATAAACATTTACTCACTGAAAAGGTATGGGTCCTGCTTTCACAATTAAATCTATAATATTAGGCAGAGGTAGACTCATTAGCTACTTCTGTAGAGAAGTCATGAAATAGAATGTGCTGGACTCTGTCATAGAAGGTAGGATGTGTTCCCCTCTGTTCTCTAGAGAAAGTGATAAAAACATGGAGTAATGGCCCTGAGTCCACTCAGGTACCACAAAATCATGGAAATAGCTAGATCTAAAGATTTATTGAGAAAAGAAAAATGAGTTTTGCCACTTGGGGCACTGTGATTGCCCTTATGTTCAGGCTTTCTGTTCAACTTCGTTATTTTTATTCTGCCCAAATGAATTGTCAAACAGTTGCCTTATTTCAGGGCAGCATAGAAGGGAAGTCTCAATGTTTCTTTATCCTTGGCTCCCTTCCTTCCTTCTTCCCTTCTTTTCTTCCTATAGAAAACTGAGTTTCAAAGTTATAATGAAGGTCTACAGAGCTCCTTCATAACCTTGCGACTTTTAGCTGGCTCTGTCATCCTTAGGCTGACCACAAGTACAGTCAAACTGATCACACTTTGCTCCTTCTTGCCCACTCTGGTCCATCCTCTGTTTTTTTAAATGAAATGGAGAGTCTTCCATTCCCAGCATTTCAAGCCCTCTGATAACCTCCCATGGCCAGCACAATAACATTCAATTCCTAAATAGATCTAGAGAGTCTTCTCTGGAAATATATTACATATTCTGAAGTTCTTATTATCATTTTAGAGTCCTTTTAAAATTCTCAGCAAGTCTACAATGCTAATACATCAGGCTCCGTTCTTGGTAAGCAACACCAGACCACCATTGCCTCTCTGCATTTTGGTTGAGTGTGACTATCTACATCAGGGAGTACCCAACTGCCTCGTTGCAAGAACACTTCCCTGTCAGAAAGTATCTCAATGCTCCATAAATACTGCTAAGAGACAAACCACAAAGGGAGGTCAGTGCACATGAGGAAGCTCCTGAGTTCATTTTTTCCCAGCTTAAAGGGTGAGTCTGCTTAATTGAGACCAGATGGAGTAGAATGTTCCTAGGACTTGGAATCATTTGTGAAAATATGGCACTTTGTTTTCACTCATGCCAATGAGATGTGATGTTTATGTAGATTGGCAGGCTGTGCAGAAGCCTGGCTGGGATACACTACATGACTTTCACTGGATATCCCAAGAGATGACTTGCTCTGTTTCTTTTTTTAAAGCTTTATTTATTTATTTATTTATTTTATGTGTGTATGTGTATGAATTCATGTATGTGTGCATGTGCCTGATGGTGTGTAGGTGGTCACCGAGGTCAGGAAATGCTGTCGGATCACTTGGAACTGGAGTTATAGGTGGTTTTGTATTGCTCGATAAGAGTTCTGGGAATTCAACCTGGGTCCTCTGTGAAAGCACCAGGTGTTCTTACCACTGAGTCATCTCTCCAGTCTACCACTCCCTTTTAAACTTGTTCTTTTCTGCTCCAAAATTCTTGCATTTCAAGTCTATATGTCCATCGCATGAAGTACTCATCACACCAACGTTCCTTTCTCTAGATAAAACCCACTCACACTCCAAGCTTCAGCTTAAGTGCTGCTTTTGCAAGGAAGCCGTCTCCCATATATGTCTACAACATTAATTTGTTTGTAGTTGCACATCATCTGCAGAATGCAAATCCTCCTCACTACCACTTGGCCATTGAATGTCTAATCCTCAGGAGAAGCAGGACACTACTCTGTCCCTAATACCTGCTACACATCCTTGGACAGAGGAGGAGATTCTTAACCAAGATTCACATTTATCATATGAGTGGACTTTATGGAGATCGAGAGGTCCAGTAATGTCTCACATTATGGTGCTGTTGGCCTAGTGGGCTGATTCATGGTGTGGGGTTGAAGTTGAACTTAAGAAGATGATGAAATACACTCTCATGCAAGCTGTAGTTTTTAACTCTGAGACTTACCTAGAATTACAGGGTATCCTTGTGTAATACACAATTACATCAGACTCAGCAGCAACCCTTAGACTTGAAGCCATTTGGAAGCAGTGGCCATGACCCTGACAATGTCTCTTTTTCCCAAGAATAAGAATTTCATGATAACAATTTAGTTGTAATTTCTACTACAAATAATATAGCTTTCCTCTCTGTTTTTACAAGAGTTAGAAAATGAGGACTCCATTTCCCAAGAAAAATTGGTTACTGGCTGTTCACAGTAGGTTGTGAGCTAGTAATAACTTTTGTTTTTTTTAAATATCTGAACAAAAACCACAGGAAGAATATTTTATGGCATGAAAATTATATAACATTCAAATTTCAGTGTTCGTAAAGCTTTTAAATGTTTTATTCTTTTAAATTAGCAAATAACAATTGCGTATATTTGTAGGATGGAATTACATATGTACTTAGTAGAATAATCTAAATCAGGCTATGAAGTTTAGAGGCACTTGAATATGTCCATTTGCTTGTTCATTATCTATAGGTGTTTCTGTGCTACATTGGAATGGTTGAATAGTTGTAACTGAGATCATGTCGGCAGGTACCTGGATTATTTACCACGTGGCCCACGATGTACTGGAGTTTTGGAGCTCATGGCTTGTGTGGCAGTATCTGTGTTGGGTCTATGTTAATTTGTATAGTGATATCAGATGTGCTGAGCTCCTCACTGGCCTGACATAGGAAACATCTAAATGTGAGTGAAGTATACTATGGAGATGCTGCAGTGTGGCAGAGAAGGAACTCGGATTGTGGAATGTCCAAATGCCAAGCCTTGAAATGCTTCATGATTACAGAACACATTGTTTCAGTGACTCAGAACTTTGTACATAGAACAGACCTTTGAGGAACATGCTAGAGAAAAATTTAAAATACCTGCTAGAAGATTGCACAAAGATATACAGGCATTGGGATCCAGGTTAAAGACTTTCATACTGGATCCTGCTAATTTAGAAAACACAGTAAGAGGGATGAAAATAAATGGCATCTTGTGCCTCAAATTCAAATGGGTTGAACTCAGCTCTTTAGAGCACCTCTCAACCACTGAAACTTGCACAAAGGAGGATGGTTAGAATGGGAGATCATGTCCATGACTAAAAGGCATAGGCACTGACTGGTTATTTCATTGCCAGTGGCCTAGTCCTGTTGATAAGGAAGGGATGTGACCAGAAGCTTCATGGACCCATGGAATCAAGGCAAGCTACTTTCCCCAAAGTCACCTTGAGATAGCTTTAAGATAAGAAAACCGCCAAACCCAGATCAGTGTGCCTCAATCCTCCATTGGTAGTGGACTGGACTTTATGGTGTGTGTGTGTGTGTGTGTGTGTGTGTGTGTGTGTGTGTGTGTGTATGTGTGTATAGGAACTGGAACTTGAGATGGTGGACAAATAGCCCATAATAAAATGTTCCAGAATGAGCTACTGAGTTTAGGGGATGGGAAACACTGATCTCTTTTTTAATTATACATAGAAGATAGGTATTTCATAGCATATTTCTTTCAAAAGAAGCCCTTTACTCTCTTATATTAGGGATGAAGCTTATTTGGGGGCAACATATTAAGGAAATCCAGAAGTGGAACCCCTCTGAATATCCAGTGGTCTTGTCTTGGTTGTCACTCATGTCCCCCCTTATGAAGATACCAGAGGTCTTCATAGGCCACTGGGTTCCCTTGTCATGGCCACTACCCACCTAGGCTAAGCTTGAAAGGGAACCAACACTCATGAGGAACATTGTGCCAGTGTGTGAACTTGAAGACCTGAGAATCACTATGAGGATGAAGAGCAAGATATTAGAGATGGGAAGTTTGTAGAATAATGCCGAAATCAAACTCAGAATGCCTTTATGCCAAAGATAATGGTTTAACCAGTCCACCACTCAGTCCAGATCTGTCTCAGTCCTTACTGAGTTAAGGGGAACTGTGTATGAATTCCTGCAGGAATGGGATTGAGAGGGCTCATTACTGAACCTTGAGAAGCTAAAGCTGGGCTAAAGTTAATGCTGGGCCTACAGCTGAGTTCTGCTTGATTTTGTGAGAGTTATTGGTGTGGGGAATCCTAACTTGGGTTAGGAGAGGGCACTGGAATTTCAGGACAGTTTTTGGCTTGGTAGAGTAGGGAAGAGAGTCCATTTATTTGTGAGGGAGAGAACAGAGAGTAAGGGTCATAATTATAAGACAGTTTGTTGAAAAATCAATAATTCTTTTAAACTTGTTAGGAAAAGGATACTAGAAATTTTTATGGCAGATAATGAAGCTAGCAAAACTGTGATCTTATGAACATGGATTTTATTCAAATAAAATTGACAGTAAAAAGAGAGAACTAAAAAGGGAACTAAAAGGGGGAGAGATGATAACAGTGATAAATAGACAGTTTACAAAGTAGCTCTTTAAAAATCGATTCATCCATTCAGCCATGCAATTAATACCCAGTAAGTTTAAGTCAATAAATAATCATCCAGTCAAGTTCTCATTATATCTCAGGCTTTGTGCTGCTTATTTGACTATTTAGGCTTAGTATCTTAATAGTTTCTTGATCTTATTATTTTAATATCCAAAGTAAGAAGCAATTCATGTATTGAAAGGGAATCCATAACAGATTCCTTTAACAAAGTTTCTGAATTTTGAACTATTTAATTTTGTATCTGGCAAGTATTATGGCCTTTCTGATGACAGAATGGTAGTATAGACAAGTAAAAACCTGAAGAGGTCTGTAGTGGTTTGAATGAGTGTCCCCCATAGGCTTTAAGTATTCAGACATTTTATCCCCAGTTGGTGGTGCTATTTGGGGAGGTCTTAGAAGGTATGGCTATGCTGGAGGAAGTACATCACTGGGGGCAGGCTTAGAGAGTTTAACAAGCCTTGCTAGTCTCCAGAGGCTCTCTCTTGATTTCCTGTGCTCATTGGGAGATGTGAACCTCAGCTTTCTGCTCCAGCCCTGGCCACCATGCCTCCCGCCACAATGGACTCTAATTCCCTGGAACTGTCAATCGTAAGCTCAAATAAACTCTTCCTTTTATAAGTTCCCTTAGTCATGGTGATTTTATCACAGCAATGGGAAAGTGACTAATACAAGGTCTTTGTCCTATGAACATCTATGTGAAAATTTTGTAGAAGTGGCTTTTGGATACCACACTGTATTGCAATGCATGAAGCAGCTAGAGCTGCCTTTGTTGACTTTTAACTACTTTTGGCAGGCACGCAAGTACATCATGGACTCTATGGGAGAAAAGTATGCAGAAGGAGTTATACTGGACTTGGAAAAGACATGGGAGGAATCTGACCCCAGGACACCACTCATCTGTCTCTTGTCCATGGGCTCTGACCCCACAGATTCTATCATTGCCTTGGGGAAGAGACTAAAAATAGAAACCCGTTATGTATCCATGGGCCAGGGCCAGGAGGTCCATGCACGGAAACTCTTGCAGCAGACCATGGCAAATGTAAGACCAAATATCTATATTCAAAAACATCTCAAGTTATGATATGGGCACTGTAGATGATTTAAGATATTACATTTTAAGGAAATTGTTACATAGTCCCAATGTTTGACTGAATTTCCATGTATAAAGAATATTCTTTTTTTCTTCTTAAATTTTTATTGACTTTCATACATTCACACAATAGTTCTTAATCAAATTTAGATCCCCTCTCCCTCCCCCACCCCCAGCAGACCTTGTTTATTCTCCCATACATGTTAAGTCCTATTCAGTCAAACATTTGTACCTAGGTCTCCTTTGGTGCAGGTTCATCCACTGGAGTCTAGTCAGCCTGTCTAGTGATGGTAAATGAGGTCCATTTTACCTGTCCTAGTAGTAAACAGGCTCCAACAGTTCCCAGACTAGAGCTAACCTGCTGCCCATTTCCCTTGTTCCATTCTGAGCTTTTGTCTGATTGAGTTAACATGGGTCTTGAGCTCGAATACACCATTGCCACAAGTTCACATGTGCAAGCTTCCAGTGATCCCAAAACTTCTGTTTCCTATGTTCATGCACCAGTCCTGGCTCTTACAATCTTTCTGCCCCCTCTTCCTCAATGGTCCCTGAGCTGTGTGGGTGGAAGAGGTTTAATATAGGAGTCCTATTCTGGGACACAACTCCGTAGTCACTTATTCTCTGAAACTTGGCTGGTTGTGGCCTTCTGTGAGCATTGCACTGTGTTTTATTTTTATTTTCTTATTTTATTTATTTTTGTATGTGTATGAATGTACTGTCTGCATGTAGGTCTGTGCACCCGTGTCGTGCAATGTCTCGGAGGTCAGAAGAGGGTCTCGGATTCCCCTGGAACTGGAGTTCTCCTGGAACTGGAGTTCTCCTGGAACTGGAGTCACAGACGGTTCTCAGCTCCCATGTGGGTGCTGGGGATTGAACCCGGGTCCTCTGCAAGAGCAGTCGGTGCCCTTAACCACTAGGCTATCTCTCCAGCCCCGCACTGTGTTTTATAAGGAAGCTTTGCTGGTGGGAGTTGTGGAACTCGGCAGCACCCTCCATCTGTTGCCAAAAGGAGCTTATTTGATGAGTGGTGTAAGAATATTCTTTTACTTGCTGGGCGTGGTGGTACACGCCTTTAATCCCAGCACTTGGGAGGCAGAGATAGGTGGATCTCTGTGGGTTCAAGGCCAGCCTGGTACTAAAGGGAGACCCTGTCTCAAAAATACCAAAAAAAAAAAAAAAAGAATATTCTTTTACTTATAGAATAATTTATCCAAAATTAAAGCTTATTGTTTTCTAAGCCTCTTGTAATTAATGTCAGATTCCCAAAGAAGGTTCTTCCATGTTCTAGAGGGTCTATGCATGGCTGCCAGAATTCTGAGGACCTAGGAGAAAGGAAGGACTTTGAAGGTCTCAAAAGTTCCATAGGGAAACGTTCAAGTGTTTTCACTCTGGTTCCTCTACATCTGCATGTTGCTGTCTCCAGTCCAGACCTTGTCTGTTTTACCCTCTAAAGAAATAAGCTTGCCATGTTTCATTAGAGGAGGTGGGCATGCTGGGGTTAGACTTTCTGTCTTCCTCTTTTGGCCATTCTTCCCTTTCAGAGGTAACTTCTGTCATCAGTTCTTGAGTGTTTGCCAGTTATGTGATTTAGTAATCAGTTTATATCTCTGACTTACCTGAATGCAGGTTAGGATGGAGTTTTCTGGAATCTGTTTTTAATTTTTTTTTTTTTTTGGAATCTGTTTTACGTGTTACCAATATTGTTCTTATTGTCACCATCTTTGTCCTCATTTTGTCGTCCCTTAATCTTTGCTATAGTTTTAGTGGAATATGGAGAGGAGCTGAGGCTAAATGGCTGCTTGCAACTCATATTTCTCAGGAATCTTGTTGCCTCTTTTTATGTTTTACTCTGACTATTTCCACAACTGCTACAGTGGCTCTTTGTTTCTATGGGGATGTCAGTGTGCTATGGGAAAGGTGCATGGGACACACCAAAAAGCCTGTTGTGTGCCTCATTTAAGCATTATTGAATGCTTAGATTTGGCATAGATTAATGTGGTTAGAATGTTTTGGCATTAAATTTCAATGACTTAGTTTCTAATTGAAATCTCTGGTTGACACACAAAATAACCTTCTTTCCACTTGTTGCTGGTATTACTTAGGGAGGATGGGCACTTTTACAGAACTGCCATTTGGGACTGGATTTCCTCGATGAACTAATGGATGTAATTATAGAAACGGAAATTGTACATGACACTTTTCGCCTGTGGATGACCACTGAGGGTCACAAGCAGTTCCCCATCACGCTCCTTCAGATGTCTATTAAGTTTGCCAACGAGCCTCCACAGGGCCTCCGGGCAGGACTGAGGAGAACGTACAGTGGTGAGTCAGGCAGGCTTCTGAATCTGAAGAGTTTTGCACATAAATAATTTCTTTAGAGAAATTATAAAAGCATAAATATCGAATAGTACTATAAGTCTTGTGCAGAGGCGATGGTCCCCTCTTGTCACACCCCATGGGGATTGTGATCTGGTGGTGTTAGTGGATGGTACCCACAATTTTCTGCCTTCCATTTTTCTGTCTTCCTAAAATTATTCTACTTAAGCCTGTGTTAGACACCTATCTTTCTATGTTTACATAAAAAAGTGACAGCTTTGTTGACTGGGTCCTCTTTAATCCATACATAAAACAGAGCAGTAAGCAGCCTCTTCCAAAAGGAAGGCCTGACATGAATTATGCCCTGCTTCATCTGATTAATGCCAGAGCACCAGCAAGGTTAAAAACCAGAGGAGCATAGAACATGCTGTAATCCCAGGACTCCGAAGGCTGAGACAATAGGATCGGGGCCTGTGCTACACAGTGAATTAAAAACCAGCCTGACTACAGAGTAGGACTCTGTTTCAACAAACAAGTCAAAACCAAAATGAATAAAAAAATCATAAAATAGAAACAAAACAATCAAAATGCCCCATTAGTCACAACTGAGCCCAGACTGCTTTGGGCTGTACTTTCTCTGCCTGTGTTCTAGTCTTGCGGTCATGAAAAGAACCTGGAGCTTAGAGTCTGACATCTTCATCCTGGTTCTTACTGACAGCTACTGTGTTCACTTACTGCTTGTCACTCAGAAAACCCGAGTTTCAGTTTGCTCATGTGTAAAGGAGGGTCAATAAAATCTCTCTAGGAGGATTACATTATAACTAAAGTAATATATTAAATAATAATACAATCATTATATTCCAACTTAAAATAAAACTACAGATATTCTTAAGGGAGCTGCTAGTAAGAGTCAAACCTGCCTATCTACAAGGTAATGTGGAGATATAATAGAACTATATGGCTAAGTGGCAATGAAAATTAATATGTATAATATAATTTATTAATGTATGATTATTTGAGGGTGTATATTTAGGTTACAGTAGGATCCAACATATATTATTTTAATTAATATTAAATTAAAAGTACATCATCTAACTATATGCTTCACCTAGTAATCTAGTTATTATTCTTAGTTCATGGAAATATTAGTATTTATTTCAATAGCTCTTTTCCTTCCATCTCTATTTTATCCTCACACCATCTGGCTGGATTATTAAGCATTTGATTCATGTTAGTGAGCTTTCCCCACAACTTGGTCCTCAGATGCTTCAAAGAGAAATGGTCTCCAAATCATCTAAATTCAAATGATAATTGACATGTGAATGTAACAAATATAATGAAAAATAGCTGGAGCTTAAGGTAATTTGCAAAAATTATTCCTTATAAAATAATAGAAAATAAAGGAGTTTGAAAGATGATATGTCCTTTCATCTGTCTGACTTCAACAGGAGTGAGCCAGGACCTGTTGGATGTGAGCACAGGGATCCAGTGGAAGCCCATGCTGTATGGGGTAGCCTTCCTGCACTCCACTGTCCAGGAGAGAAGAAAGTTTGGTCCCCTGGGGTGGAATATCCCTTATGAATTTAATCAAGCAGACTTCAATGCCACTGTGCAGTTTATCCAAAACCACCTCGATGACATGGATATTAAAAAGGTGTGGACTTGATGCTTCATGCCATGGGGATACAGGGTGTGGGTAGCCCGATTCAGACAACGGCCTCTCCTTGGAGTGGATCTTGTGAGGATTTACTGTGCTTGCAGGGCCATTTTAATTCCTAGGTTACAGCTGATTCTTGGTTTGGAAGAATTTTTATTACCATTTTATTTCTCACAGGCTCATATTTCATCTAAGACAACCTAAAAGGACTTGTGGCAGGGATAGAGTATGGGGGGGAGTTCTAAAAATAAAGTCAGGAGTCTAGATCACATTGGGGTTGTGTGTTCTTAAAAGAACTGCCTCAGTATTTTCAGAGAGGAGACTGAAATTAAAAATATTCAGGTATGAAAATAAGAACATATCAAGAGAGTCTATTTGAAATCACGAATAAGAGCTTTAAATAGTTTCTCATGTTATCTTGTTTAATTTTATATACTCTCTTTGAAATTCCTGACAAAGAAGGACTGAATTGATGATGTTGATGAATGTGAATACAGATTGCTGTATACTTGCTCTATAAATGTTCTCAGGGTGTTTCCTGGACCACTGTTCGTTATATGATAGGGGAGATTCAATATGGAGGCCGAGTCACCGATGACTATGATAAGAGGTTGCTGAACACATTTGCAAAGGTTTGGTTCAGTGAAAACATGTTTGGACCAGATTTCACCTTTTACCAAGGCTACAGCATTCCAAAAGGCAGCACGGTGGATCACTATCTCCAATACATCCAGGTTTGCCAGCTTTAGATTACCTTGTTTAAAATGTTTTTTATGTGTTTCATACATAAGTTTTCAATCTGTCTTAATCGCCTTTATACCTGGTTCTCCATTGACACCCACCAGCAGTCCTCCCACCCCCAGACCCTGCCAAGTTAACACATTCTGTCCTTTGTGCTAAGGTTCGTTGAACCAAACTGCTTTCCTCACCCACCTCTCAGTGGCAGCTCATCCTCTGAGCTCTAGTCAGCCTACTGAGAGTCCCTTTCCTAAAGGCCAGGGCTTCCTCACCGTCTGACCACCATCAGCTGCCAATATTTCCTCAGCCAGGGTCGGGCTCTGCCACCCATTTCTGCAGTTCTGTGCTGGGTTTTTGTCCAGCTGAACTTGCATGGGTCTTGTGCATGCTGATACCAATGCTGTAGGTTCACATGAACAGGGTCCCAGGAGCTTGTAGGAGTCATTGTCCTTTGGTCTTGCACAACCTCCTTGGCTCTTACAATCTTTCTGCCCACTCTTCTACAATGTTCCCTGAGCCTTAGTTTGTTGAAGCTGAATATAGGCGACCTGTCCATGGAACCACACTCTGTAGACTCCTAATCACCATGGTTTGACCATTCATGCCCTTTTGAGTTCCTGGTCACCTATTGCATGGGGCAGTTTCCGTAATGGGAGTTGAGGTAATTAATGACTTCTTGGCTACCTGTTCTATATTGCATGGGGTTATGTGTACAGGTTGCATTATAGATGTGTCTCTTAGGCATGAGCAATTCAAAGACAATGTCAGTGTGTGTCTGGTTGTGGGACTCTGTACTATTCTTCATCTGGTGTAAAGAAACTTCTTTTCTGAGTGGTGTCTGGGATATTTGTCTGTAAGGACAAGGATACCTCTTTTGTCATTTGTATGATGTTACCTCAGCCTAGGGATGTGTCAACCTTGGGGATCTCTCAAAGATCTATGACCTCTCCAGTTGTGTGCATACAGCTATGTTTAGCAACTATTTGCAGGTTTTTGACCCTTTGGAAATTTATTTACAACATTTCTACTGCTTTTAAAATTAATTGTAATGGTAGTATCCGCAAAAGCTCTGTGTAAGTGCTTTCTTCATTCTTTGTTTTCACTCAGTTAACGTTTATCTTTGTTCTGAGTGTCTTTGTGTAAATTCCTTCTCTGCCTTCTTTCTCTTTTAATGCCTTGAGGGGAGATTTTCTTTCAGGAGATGACAGATTGGGCAGATGTAGAGCTCTGGGATCTGCAAATGTCACATGGCGCTCTCTGCCCATGAGACTAGCTACCATGCTATAGAGAAAGAGAAGCTTCTGAGCTCAGCGTGTTCTACTCTTGATCCACTTGGCTCCATCCTTGACACCCACTCCTGACCCAGGCCTATGGTGGCATGTGGATATGATACCCAGGAACATGCTTTCTAGGAGTTCTGACTTTAAGACAGAGTTCCTTACTTTTGGTAGTATGGGCATTTATGACCAGGGTATTCTGTGTTATGGGCTGTTCTGTGTGTTATAGGATGCCTCACAGAGTCCCTGACTTAGCATTGCCAGATGTTCCCTGGTGGGCAAAACTGTCCCTGGCTGAGGAATACGTAGGGAAAGAATATCTAGTATTGAAGGTACCCGCATTCTGTCTTTGTACCTTGAATGCCTTAGATCGTGATTAAGCAGTCACTTTGGCCTCTCTCTAAGATTTATTTCAGAGTAAACAAACTAAAGTACAACACCCCCTGAGGGATAAATTTATCAGTATATTTATAGTTTTTTTTTTGATATATATGGAATGAGTTTATCATATATTACCACCTCTACACTTTTATTAACGCAATCAACAAATAACATTTGTCTTACTGTACTGTATGTGTCTTTAAATCATTAGCACTGAATAAGAAAAGCACCTGAGAAGGTATAAATTTAGAGATGGCTGTACCTAGATTCCTCAAGATAGACTTCATTACAATGAAACTGAGGTAGCTCCTAGGAAGACATTTCATGTAAAGGAATAAAACAAGGGAAACGAAGGGAGGGAAGGTATAAATAAAATAATGAAATTAAGGATTAGATTCATATATGGAAATGCACATCAAATTGTAAGTCAGTTCTCTCTTTCTGGTGCTTAGGGAAGCTTGCTGCCTCCGTGGTCTGCTTCCGGGCCACCTGCCATCATTCTCTTTTTCTCTGTTGCTCTTTCTATATTTCTTGCTTCCTCATCTTCATTCGTTTCTCCCAGGACAGGACAATTTGCACCTACAGTCTTTTTAGAGCCATGCTTGCTAAAACTTTTATTCTCTGCTGTTTCCATGAGTATAATAACCATTAATTATACAACATTTATGATTAAATATAAATGATTATATTAGACCACCAGGAAAAAGCTCTCTTTTTAAAAATACTTTTATTAATGAATTGTGTATTTCATTCATTATCTTTCAGTCCAATTTAGACACATTCCCCTCTCCCTGCCCCCACCCCACCCCTGTTCATGCCTCTGCCATACATGTCTTGCACCTTTCTCTCAGTCTTTCCAAAGCTTTCAAATGCAGAGGCTTGTTGTTTTGGGCAGATTTTAACTGTATCATTCAATTCTTTAACTCAGTTTTTATGTTATTATTCCCTCCTCTTTTTATTGCTCCAACATATGCATATATAATCTTTACATATGCATCAAAATTATGACCTCTGAGAATAAATTGTATGTTAATTCTAAAATACATTTAGGAATTCACATTCCCCCCCTTTAATTTTATATTACTCTAAAATATGAATACATATCTTCCACCCATATACAGTGATTACAGAGTCTGAAAATAAGTGGTAGGTTGATTCTAGAGCCCGTTAAGAGATTTACATTATATCAACACAGTTGCTTTCAAATAAAAATAAATATAAAAATAATGTTGTTCAGCTTGCCTTTCAACTGGGGATTTGGTGTCAGCATCCACAAATGAGGGAAACCATTCGTCCTTTGTTTTTCTGGGACTGTGTTACTTCACTTAGCATAATGGCTTCCAGTTCCATCCATTTACCTTCAAAGTTCATGATGTCATCTTTCTTTACCACTGAATAGAACTCTATTATGTAGATGTACCACATTTTTGTCATCCACACATCTGTTGAGGTCTTTTTAATCTTATATACTGTAAATATGACAGCATCTCTGGTTAAATTTTGCTTGAGAGGAAGGCCCAAGTGAACTGTGAGTCTTCTTAGTGTTTCTCAAGTGTTAAATTTTCTCAGACAGCATTCAGTTTTGGGTGATTGAGGTTTGTGCCCTGACATAAGGAAGACCTGTATAAGTGCTTATCCTAGTAGAAGCATTTTTATTTTCTAAGATTCTATAATTTAATTAGTGCATATAATCGCAGTGCATGCTTATGTGAGGCTTTGTTTTTCAGAGCTTGCCTGCCTATGACAGCCCCGAGGTGTTTGGGCTGCATCCCAATGCTGACATCACCTACCAGAGCAAGCTGGCCAAGGGTGTGCTGGACACCATCCTGGGCATCCAGCCCAAAGACAGCTCTGGTGGCGGCCATGAGACTCGGGAGGCTGTGGTGGCCCGTCTGGCTGAGACTATGCTGGAGAAGCTGCCCGAAGACTACAACCCATTTGAAGTGAGTCCATGAGATGCTGACAAGACATCAGTTCTGAATAGATCTGCTTTCTGGGGAATGAGGAAGAAGGAAGTAGGACAAAAATGATCTTTCTGAAGTAAAAAGATATCCAGAAATAAGCTTCTTAATGGCCCCAAAAAGAAAGTAAAGAAACTTGATAAGAATGTTAACTTTTATTATTAAAGGATATTTGTGGTGTTGGGTTTAGCAGAGCCTTCCCTCAAGGTAGTTCGTATTAGTATCCATCAAGTGTATCTGAGAGTGGAGCACCTGGATTAGTGTGTGTGTGTGTGTGTGTGTGTGTGTGTGTGTGTGTGTGTGTGTTGTCTTCTTATAGCATTATGTGCTTTTAACATCCTATCTTTTTTAACCAAGAAGACTGTTTTTGCCCCTAATACTGAGCTCAAGGACTTCTCCTCAAGAGAATAATTTCCCTGGCAGAATCTCTGATCACTTGCTTGGAGAAAATCAATACTGTTATCAGCCTTTATAAGCTCTCTTCATTATAGGTTTGAAAGAGGAGGTCATTGGCATCTACTAGATGTTGACATATTTATGAGGCAATTAAGATATCTAAAAATAGAATAATTATGTAACAAAACATGGTTACAAGGTGTAAAGGAGATTCTCTCCTTTTGCTGAACTTGTCAGAACCACCTCGGGACAAAGTAGTTCAGCTTCGAACAGTATCCAGTCTATAGAAGATTCAGAGGGGGCTGGAGAGATGGCCTAGCGGTTAAGAGCACCGACTGCTCTTACAGAGGACCCGGGTTCGATTCCCAGCACCCACATGGCGGCCGAGAACCGTCTGAAACTCCAATTCCAGGAGAACTCCAGTTCCAGGGGAATCCGAGACCCTCTTCTGACCTCCGCGGCTTTGCACGACACGGGTGCACACACCTGCATGCAGACAGTACATTAATACACATACAGAAATAAATAAAATTAATAAAAAAAATTAAAAAAAGATTCAGAATATTCTTAAAATATATGTCTAATTATTTGAGATAGCCAATGAGTGAAATGGTTGTGTGTATGCATGCCTGCCTGTGTATACAGGTGTATTCAAAATAAGTCACATTAGCAGACATGAGTATTTCCTATGATGTGAATTAGGTATGGTCTTCTGGCTCTGTATTTTCCTTTTTATGGATTAATGGCTCTCTGCTCTTTCCTACATGCTCTGGAAATTCAAGCTGTACATAGATATTTCTTGTTTTATATGTTCTTTTTAAAGAAACTAAAACATTATAGCATTGTAAAAAATGTGGCTTATTCAGGAGCCCTGGGATATTGATTCTATAAAGTCATAGTAGTTATCTAATTTTTAGTGTATGATTTGAATGTTTCTATGGCAGGTGAAAGAGAGGCTGCAGAAGATGGGGCCCTTCCAGCCTATGAACATTTTCCTCAGGCAGGAGATTGACAGGATGCAGAGGGTGCTTAGCCTCGTCCGCAGCACCTTGACTGAACTGAAGCTTGCTATTGATGGCACTATCATCATGAGTGAGAATCTCCGGGATGCACTGGATTGCATGTTTGATGCTAGGATTCCTGCTCGGTGGCAAAAAGTATGTATAGCCCAGCTCTTAGTCAGTCAGATTGCTCCTCCTTGTGAATAGCTGTAATCGCAAGTGGAAAGCATTGAGAATCATTTTCTTAAATTGGTTCTTTTGCTCAGCGACTCATCATATTAGAAGGGTTCTTCTGTGTGTGTGTGTCTTTGAGCAGAAAATTATTATTATTTTTAATGGCAACACTGGTAACATTGGGTTATGGCCTCCACATTAGTGACTTAATTGATTGCCTCTTTAAAGACCATATTTCAAAATAGGGCCACACTCTTAGATAATGTGAGTTCCACTTTAATATCTTTATTTTTGGCAACACAGTTCAAACCATAATAGATTAGAGTTAGATTATAGAAGGGGAAATATGAAGATGGGGGATAAAGAAAAGAGGAGATGGGAGAATAAGTGTGGATGGGAGATACCAATGGAACCACCACCATTGCCACCATCACCACCACCATTACCACATCACCACCACCATTACCACCATCACCACCACCATTAACACCATCACCACCACCATTAACACCATCACCACCACAATTACCACCATCACCACTACCCTTACCACCATCACCACCACCATTACCACCATCACCACTACCATTACCACCATCACCATCACCACCATCACCATCAACATCACCACCACCATCAACATCAACATCACTACCACCATCACCACCACCACCATCACCACCACCACCATCACTATCAATATCACTGCCACCATCACCATCACCATCACCACCACCATCACCACCACCATCACTACCACCATCACCACCATCATCAACATCACCATCATTATCACCATCACCACCACCATCACTATCACCATCACCATAATCATCCCCACCACCACCCATCACCATCACCATCATTAGTGCCATCACCATCACCACTTCTTCCTCTAGCATTATCATACTATTTGGAATACTGAGTGAAAGTGTAAACCAGAATGAATACCAGGGAAGGATCATAGGAGTAAGATGGTGTATCCAGGTGGCATGAGACTCCAAGGAAGAAAATGATGCTCCAAATAGCTGGTAATAGTCAGGAAGGATGAGGACATCTAACTCATCCTTAGTTCTGACAGCTATGGAGTATGAGGAAGGTATGAGGAAGGCAATAGGTTACATTTTGAGAAACTGGGAAGGAAGGAGAGGTTGAGATTTGTCCAGATAGAAGATGTCCAGGAAAGTAGCATATAGAGATAAAACTTGGGGAAGTGCATGTCCTGAGACTTGGCACTGTCTAGCTAAATAGGACGGTATTGTGATAGGCTCAGAAATGGGAGTGCTTTAGGAATGACTTGTTTCAGGTTGAGGAGATGAATTAGTAAGTAAGAGTGCATGCTACATAAGCACAAGGCCTTGGGTTCAGATCTCTGTTACCCATGTAAAAAGGCGAGCATGGCTGCAGCCCCAAAGAGGAGTGTAGAGCTCAGCAGGTCCTGAGAGCTTGCTGGCTTCCAGGTCAATGAGAGATCCTGTCTCAAGCCAACAAGCTGGAGACTGGAGCGTAATAGAGGAAGATGTCTTATGATGTGTTGTCATCCCTACAAGTGTGTGCATGGTCACAGGCATTCCTGCACGCTCATGTCTCTCTCTCTCTCTCTCTCTCTCTCTCTCTCTCTCTCACACACACACACACACACACACACACACACACACACTCACTCTCACTCACACATGCACAAAACTTATTTAGCATTGAGCCTCACATATTGTACTTAGATCCTCACCAGATTTCAAGGCCATGGGTCCTTTGGATAATGTTAAACTAAGACAGCTTGTTGTCCTTATCTTATTTGATGGAGAAATCATTTTCTATCTCCAGTTCACAGGAACTCAGAATCAGCTTTGACCAAAGCCCTTTACTCTGTTCTTACCTTCTACAGACTTACAGCAGAAACCAGAGCATTTCACTATTGAGTGTCCCATTGTCACTGCCAATGGAGGGAGACTATCCCAGGTCACTAGCCCTTGGAAGTCCATTCTCCCCAAACTACTTCCCTAATCTAGGTCTGCTCGTGCCTGGGGAGGCTCTGGACAGAAGGGTCTTTGCAGGAGGCAGCCTCGCATTTAGGGTTTCCCCTACCCCCAGACCAAATGTAATTTTAGCACATTATTTTACCCAACACACATATAACTTGGTTAAGTAATTCTTTCTTAACTCTTAAATTACCTAATTCTTGCCTAATTACCTAATTACCTAATTCTTAAATTATGATAATTTTATTCAGCTTTTTTCCACTTAAATTACTATCAGTCTGTGGAATCACAATAGCTCTTGAAATATAGGTAAATTAATTATAAAGATATTTGAAATTCAGGAAGCATAGATGCCCAGGTTGATTACTACATTTATTCAGACTGAAATATTGCAATTACAGTGAAATGTTGTAACCTATGATTTGAAGACACCTAACAGTGCTGTTGCTGCTAACATTAATGATATCCATGCCTATTGCCATGAAGGTTACACAAGTGAATTCGAGGAGAAATTTAGAGTCACAGACTGCAAATAATTCATGGGTAGTAAAAGGAGCTGGGTTTCCTCCCCCTACTGATCCTTAATAGGACATACACTCAAGAGAATAACTGTTATTTACCTTGTTAAAATAGAGAGAAAGCCTTCTATGATATATTGTGCACACAATACGTTTTAAATTGTTGATTTATCTTGATGAATCCATCAGCATATTTATGTAAAAACAAATCCTTTTATATAGTGTCTCTTGAAACTGTAACCCAAACATGATGAAACCTGTTAAATTTTATTCTGCAAGTTGTTCTGATTCCTTCAAAGCAGTATTAGTGGTGATACTGGCCTGTGGAATGTGATTCTGTTGCTGTTAGAGATCTTTATCAGTGCTGTGAATACACAAGATGCTTATTGTTAATGTTAAGAAGAAAGAATTGTGCCGGGCGTGGTGGAGCATGCCTTTAATGCTAGCACTTGGGAGGCAGAGGCAGGCAGATCTCTGTGAGTTCAAGGCCAACCTGATCTACAGAGAGAGCTCCAGGACAGCTGGGACTAAAGGGAGATCCTGTCTCAAAAACAAGCCCCCCCCCAAAGAAAAGAAAGAATTGTTTGAAAATTTTACACCTCATAGTTCAAGGGAGATTCATGACTTAAGGGACAGTTTCATTGGAAATATGAAGTTGCTGCATTACCTCCCCCTTCTCCCAGTGAGCATTGGCAGTTTACACAGCAGAATCAAACTTACACTAATGAATTGTTTCAATGTATGCATTTCAGGCATCGTGGATTTCAAGTACTCTGGGTTTCTGGTTTACTGAGCTTCTAGAAAGAAACAGCCAGTTCACCTCCTGGGTTTTCAGTGGCCGACCCCATTGCTTTTGGATGACAGGCTTTTTTAACCCCCAAGGATTTTTAACTGCGATGCGACAGGTAATAACTCTGACTTGGGCTCCGTGTGTTACTGTAATCTTCCCCTGCAACACTTTCTTCTTTTATTGTAGCTCAAAGAACAAAATAAGACAGAGAATGACTATCTCTGTTTGGTACTAGCAGTTGTGTTGTTAATATAAATGCAGCCACTTATTCCACATTGCTAGCTTGAATTTCAAGTATTTATTTGTTATTTCTATCTTGATTTAGTTTCATAGTTCTTTTTTTAAAGTACGAGATGCTAAATTAGGACATGGATATCTTTTTATGAGAGAGTATTTTAAATTCTTTGAACACTGCTCCAGTTCCTTTGAATTAGGGTAATTTGGAGCTAACTTTCATAATTGTTTTGCTTAAACTTCTAATCGTTCCTTTTATCTTTTTGCTGACTTGAATAGGAAATAACTCGGGCCAACAAAGGCTGGGCCCTGGATAATATGGTTCTTTGTAATGAAGTCACCAAATGGATGAAAGATGACATTTCTGCTCCTCCCACAGAAGGAGTCTATGTCTATGGCTTATATCTTGAAGGTGCTGGCTGGGATAAAAGAAACATGAAGCTTGTTGAATCAAAACCAAAAGTGCTCTTTGAGTTGATGCCTGTCATAAGGATTTATGCAGAAAACAATGGTAAGCTGCCTTGTACACTCAGTGAGGATTGGTATTATTGGGTTAACTGACATCATAAACACAGTATGTTCTAGTTTGTCTTCCATTGCTGTGACAAAATACTCTGACTGACACCAACTTGGGGAGGAAAGGGTTTATTCAGCTTACATCTCCTAGGTCACAGTTCATCACTCAGGGAGCCCAAGGTAGGAACTCAGGGCAGGAACCTGGAGGCAGAAGCTGAAGCACAGGCCATGGAGGAATGCTGTTCACTGGCTTGCTCCCCTGGCTCATGCCCAGCCCGCCTTCTTATACGGTACACAAAAACCTGCCCAGGGTGGCACCACTCATTGTGGGCTGGGACCTCCCACACTGCTCGGCCATCAAGACAATACTTCACAGATGTGGCCACAGGCCAATCCAATGGAGCCAATTCCCCAATTGAGGCTCCCTCAACCCAGGTGTGTCAAGTTGACACTAAAGCTATCCAGCACACAGTATCTCCTTATTTTGCTATATGTCATAAGGATTTTTAATATTTCATCAAGTAGCTCTGATTCATGTCTATGACAAATGAATACTTGCAGACCTTGAGACCCTTTCTTGAGTGCTTTGTGGAGGCAGTAGTTAGTTCTTGCCTGGCTAGTGAAGCATGTGACATGTGATGGGTACTCATGAAGTTTTCATAGATATATTTTCAGAAAGAAATACATGGGAAGGAAAGGCATGAGATAACTGTAGGGCCAGAAGGACAGAGACTGGCCATCAAGAGCTGTTGGGCCTGGGCGTTGAAGAATGGGCATGAGCAGGGAGGTCAGGCAGGACGACTGGGCTTTCTAGGCAGGTGTGTGAAGGCCTTACCAAGAGGCAGAGACTCTACTAGTTTAGGGGTCTGAGCAGGGTTGTAACATCCAGACTGAATTTGAGAGTATTTGGTTTCATCCTGCTGCTGAAGTTAAGATGATGGGCTCCCATTTCATTCCTATGAGGCACATACTCATTCTACTTTGGCAGAATTTAAAAGCTCTGTTTCACAGATCTTTAAAAAATGCCTAGATATTTCCCATTATTGACTTGACATTTTCTAGAGGCTTTTGGTGAGTTAACTTAACCTTCCCTCAGTGTTCACCTCCTCTGCAATCACTGTCTTTCAATGCCCCAGGGAACTGCATTTATTTGGGGAGCACAAGTTCACAAACTTTAGAGATAGTTGCAGCAATAGGTGTCCAGGAAGAAATGAGTTAATGATACAAGCACAAATGATTCCATTAAATAAGTAAAGAAACAAATAAAATCTCTGCAAAGGTTAATGGTATCCTTGATAAACAACACAATTGGAACTTGGGTCAGGGAAAAAGGATGAAGACTATAATTTTATTTTTCTCTCCTTTCTTTCTTTCTTTCTTTCTTTCTTTCTTTCTTTCTTTCTTTCTTTCTTTCCTCTTTCTTTCCCCTTCCTCCGTTCCTTCCTTCCTTCCTTCCTTCCTTCCTTCCTTCCTTCCTTCCTTCCTTCCTTCTTCTCCCTCCTCTCTTTTTCCTCTCTTTTTTACTTTCCTGGGGACTAAACTTGGGTCCTCACACATGCTAGGTAAGTACTCTACCACTGAACTATATCCTAGGCCCACTTTTTATTTCATTTTGCAGCAGCGTGTGTTTCTCTGAGTTTTCCAGGCTGTCCTTGAGCTTGAAATCTTCTTGTTTCAGCCTCCCAAGTAGTTAGTTATAGGTCTATGACACTAGACCTGGGTTAAATAATTATTTTTAGGCAAACATTTGGTGATTGCTTAATATATACTTGCTACAACCTTAGGTGCTAGGATGCAAAGATAATTGTGTACCTGACACTGGCCATAGGGACTCATTGTCCCATGAGCAAGACCAAAATGAGAACGCAAATGACTAAAATATAATTATAAAATCCTTATGATGGATACATGCTCAAGGTGATTGGAGAACTCAAAAGGAAACATATCAATGCCCGATGCCTGATGCCTGATCCCCTGTGGCTAGGTGAGATTGACTTTGAGATGTAAACAGGTGTAAGTTTAGAAGATTGAGAAAGATTTGGGGGGAGCAGGAGGAAATAACATTAGCTCACTTAGTCATTCAATGGCTAGTTTATCTATCTGATTGTTTACATCTGCCATATGCCACTCAGAGGTGCAATAGTGATCAGGGATGTATTAGTCACTTTTCTGTTGCTGTGATAAAACCACCATGAGCAAGGGAACTTATAAAAGGAAGAGTTTATTTGAGCTTACGATTGATGGTTCCAGGGAATCAGAGTCCATTGTTGTGGGAAGCATGGTGGCCGGGGCTGGAGCAGCAAGCCAAGGGTCACATCTCGCAATGAGCACAGGAAGAAGAGAGAGAAAGACTGGAGACCGCAAGGCTTTTTAAACTCACTCTTGCAAACTTCATGCCTCTAAAGCCAGTACCACGTGAATGAAACTGCCGCGTTTGGCTGCAAGTTTGGGATGGACCTTTGGCTATTTTGACCACATTTGCAACTTTTCTCTGCCCTGGACTTGTTGGAGCAGAAAATCCTTTCAGTATTTTCCTTTCAAAAGTTGGAGGATTATCTGGGTCTAGTCTTGTCTTGAAGGTACTATTTCTGTTGTTTACTTGTAAATCTCGAGGCCCCTCCTAATCACTTTAATCTCACTTTTTCCATTGTTTACTTGTAAATAGCTAGACCTCTCCTTAATCACTTTAATCTCCTTATCAAAAGGAACATCTCCTTCACATGCCTTGGCCCCACCTTTAATCTTCCTAGTGCAGCTTTCAGATCCAAACTGTACATTCAGCATGTCTTTCTGCCCAATATGCTCTTCTTCACTGTAGATCTGCACAATATTTACCATTAAGAGCCACACTACCATTTCTACATTAGGCTGTCTTGAAATATCCTCCACCAAAGACATTAGTCCATTGCTTTTCAACTTAGTATCAGGCAAGCATTTGGGCTGTGGGCAAACTGCTGCCAGACTCTTTATCAAAATATCCCAGTTGCTGCCTAAGTCTTTATTTTCCTCTGGAACTACATTTTTTTGCAGCAATGCTTTCTTCCAGGCTTCTACTAGAATGGCCCGTTAAGCTATGCTTACAGTAGTCAACAGCTTTTCTAGCCCAAAGTTCCAAAGTCTTCCACATTTCTCCAAACGTCCACATGGTCAGGTTCTTCACAGCCAACACCCCACTTCTAGTAGCAAATAACTGTGTTAGTCACTTTTCTGTTGCTGTGATAAAACCACCATGAGCAAGGGAACTTATAAAAGGAAGAGTTTATTTGAGCTTACGATTGACGGTTCCAGGGATTCAGAGTCCGTTGTGGCGGGAAGCATGGTGGTGGGGGCTGAAGCAGCAAGCTGAGGGCCACATCTCGCAATGAGCACAGGAAGAGAGAGAGAGAGAGAGAGAGATGAGAGAGAGAGAGAGAGAGAGAGAGAGAGAGAGATTGGAGACTGCAAGGCTTGTTAAACTCACTAAGTCTGCCCCCAGTGACATACTTCCTCCAGCATGGCCACACCTTCTAAGACCTCCAAGAACAGTGCCACCATGGAGACAAAATGTCTGAATACTTAAAGCCTATGGGGGACACTATCATTCAGACCACCACAAAGGACCAGACAGAAACCCCATTCTTGTGGAGTTTAGTCTCAAAGCTCTAGTAAGAAGATAGCCATACATGAAGCAAATATAGTCAGGTCTTGTTACTTGCAGATTCAGTATTTGCAAATTCATATATGGGAAGTTTACTTGTAATACTGATGTCAATGATCAGAATTATTCTAGTCATGCACAAAGAAGCAAAAAGTTTGAGCTGCCTATAAATGCCTTAGTTTCCAGTTGAGACTGAGTGAGGAGATGTTCTGCCTCTGGTCTCCTATACTATAAGCAAGCGTTCCTTTTTTTTTAAGTTAATTTTTATGGAGCGCATTTCATACAACATTTCTTTTTCTTTTTTTTTTTTTTTTTGACAAAGTATAAAAGGAGGTTTATTAGGACATGCTCCCAGGCAGGTCCACTGGTCTCAGAGAGGGAGGCCAGGGGAGTCGCATGCTTGGTCTGGGGATGAGGGGTTTTATAAGTTCTGGGGAGAGGAAGATGAGGTAATAATGGCACACAAAGTATGTACTTGTAAGGGCAAACCTGGTGCAGTGGGAGGGGACAAAGTGAGTCTTTAGTGTTCGTCATGAAGCTAAAATATAACCATATATGGTCTTAGGCTGTGCTCTCATCAGGAAGGGAAGTTGCATCAGCTGCCTGAGATGATGTAGGCTTTTGACCAGAAGAAAAGGGTTGTAGGTGCCATCTTTAGATCTCCAAGTCCAGGCCCCGCCTAACATCCCGACCTCTTTGGGTATATGGGTGCTGACTCAACTCTTACTACTTCTTGCTGAAAGGGGCGACATTGGGAAAGGGGAGTGGTTGGTAGTAGGGGGCACATAGGCAATGGAGAGTAAGATTGTAGAAGCATCTGGTTAACAGCCACTCTGGAGACTTCCTGGATGTGTTCCTGCAAGAAGCGGAGGAGATCAGGAGTCTCCTGGTTGAGGCTGGAGAGGCTCCTCTTACTGTTGGATGGTCTGGGTTGGAGGACAGGGTCTAAACGTGGGCTCACCAGTTTCATCCGTCCAGGCATCCTGAGCATGGACATGCCAGCAGTATGTTGAACCTGTCACAGCATCATCTGTTCAGGTGAAGACTGAGACAATTAACAAGACAAAGGGCAACTGGGCAGGGGTGTCACAGAGTCTGGTACCTGTGGCACCAGGGACAGCAGAGGAAAACAATGACTCCGGAAAAGAGGGAGAAGAGGGAGAAGAAGGTACGGAGGGCAAGGGCTGCCATGCCTGACCATTCAGACTTGTCTTTGAGGGTGCCTGGAAAACCTGAGAGTCATGGGTCCCAGCTGTTTGATGGACCATCCATCCTGGGTTGGGTCTCTCTTGAGTCTGGATAAATGATACCAGTGTGGCTGGCCTAGAAGTTTGGCTGCTGACAGTGAAGTAAGGATGATGATGTGGGGTCCAGTCCACCTGGGATCAAGAGACTTAGGAGATAAAGTTTTAAGAAGAACACTGTCCCCTGGTGTGAGAGGACAGGTCAGTGGTTGTGGACTCCACTGAGGTAGGAGCAGGGAGGGGAAGAGAGGAAGATAGTGGGGTCAAGTTGTTTGGAGAAAAAGGCTACTGCCCAGTATGAGGGCTCAACAGGTTGGGCTAATGCTCCTGTGGCCATTCCCAACTTTCTGTCTGTAAAGAAGTAGAAAGGACATGAAGAATCCAGGAGAGCAGTGGGGGCACCTAGGAGGGATCCTAAGGAGAGAGAAGTGGATGATGGTGGGATGGGACAGAGGTAGAAAGGGCATGAAGTGTCCATGAGAGCCAAAGTAGGGGCAGTCAGGAGGGATCCTAAGGAGAGAGACATGGACAATGGTGGGATGGGAGAGAGGCTCCGTGGGGGTCTCCTTAGCTGCCTGGTACAAGGGTTCAACTGGGACAGCAAAATTAGGGATCCAGTGACTGAAGAAGCCCACCAATCCTAGAAAAGAGAGGGTGTGGTCTGCTGTCTCTGGAGGCTGTAGGTCTCATATGGTGTTGGCTCCATCTGACCTGAGAGTACTGGAAGGGTACGTTAGGACCAGAGTCAAAGGAGGAGAGATCTCAGGACAAGGCTTGGCTGCAGACCTAGTTTTTGGGTCCCAAGTGAAGGCAAAAGGAAGTATGAAGGGCACAGTAGTAAAGAAGGCCTGGACAGTGAAATGGGAGACTGAGGTTTAGGGGTTAGGACAGAGGTCCTGAACTAGATGGTGGGTGCCAGAGGGCTTATGAACTAGAATAATGGGGGTGTTGCAAGGTTAATTAGTGGAGTTAGGAGGCAGGTAATGGTAGGCTTGAGCCCATGGCAGTGGGTTTCAGAAATAGAAACTGGCCTGGGAGGAAAAGAGGCAGAGTTCTTGAGGCAGGTGGTGAGAAGTGTTTACTAGACTGGGAATGTCCCAGACCTGAGGGTCAACAGGACCAGGGAGGGCAGGGGCTGGACAATCCAGGGTGGGAGAAGCGACTAAGGATGTCATGGCCCAGAAGGGGCACTGGACAGACAGATGTGATTAAGAAGGAACAGGTGAAAAATGATCTGAGAGGACACAGGGGAGAGGTAGAGTCCTTCTCAGGAAAGAGGGGGTCCTACCCACTCCCGTGACAGAAATTGATGAGGGAACTGTAGGGCCAGAGTGTGAGGTCAGTATAGAAAGGTAACCCAGCTGTCCAATAGGAAGGAAATAGATTTACCTGCTACCTGGAGCATTAGCCTGGGCTGGACAAGGGTCAGTGAGGGTCTCCAAATCTGGTTGCCAACTATCAGTCCTCCACCAGGCTGAGGAATTCAGAGGCTGGAGGGGCTTGGGGTGCCCAGAGCAATGGGGCTGGACCACTGTGGTGTGGCACAGAGGATAAGCCCACATCCAGGCACTCAGACTTTGAATGGCCAGGTTGCCAGCAGAGTTCTGGCACAGAGAGGACAGCATGGTGGATGGCTTGGGTTTGGGCGGTTTCTAGCTCAGTGACCTTCTTTGCCACACTTCACAGGCTCCTGGCAGAATGGACCTGGGCCCCTTCGGGATGGGGCTTGACGGAGCCCCACATGTCCTACTGCAGGAATGTAATTTGCCTCAGGGCAGCTACCAGGGCTTAGGCATTTTGTTGTAGCAGAGCCTGTGGGGAGGACTCAGCTGCCTTCTCTCTGCCATTAAATACCTTAAAAGCCATTTCTCATCAAATCCTGCACAGGAGTCTGGGTACCGTCCTTAGACTTTTTAAATTTTTTTCTGATGTCTGGAAAAGACTGAAAGATAAAGTGAGAAGCCAAGACCATGGCTACTGTTGGGGAGGCAGGGTCAAGGCGAGCTTTAAGTATGGTTGACCTTAATAAATTCTGAATTGCAGAAGAAAAAAAAAATGGTGAGGGGAGGTATTTTCACATGTCTTCAATGGACAGGAAATAGTCTTAAACTAAGCTCATCAAAACTGGTTTCATTTGGACTGTCCCATGTGATCCCCAGAAGCAGAACCTAATTGTACTGTCTGTGGGTCGCACAGAACTGAGAATTTCCAGCTGTGGAATAAGATCTAATAATTAATTTTGGTAAGGGCAGTTTATAAAAGTTGTACTGACCAGAAGCACATACATGGAGATGCTTTCATTCAGACATTGTAGTGGTCATTTATAGCATGCAGCCACAGCCAGTTTCTTTGCATTCAAGGCTGAGATGTCCAACCTGGCCAATGTAGTTTCTCTATCATGCTGTTACCAAACATTTTATAAAACAGAATTACACACAGTTTCATCAAAGAAGAAGCTAAGGGATGGGGAGGAGACATTCGGTCCCACTGAGGCAGTGCAAAACAAAGATAAATCAGCAATTGACAATATGAAAAGCATGAAGTTGGGTACAGGAGAATGGTATTCAGGAACCTAGAATGAGGGAGGAAGGCAGAAGTATGACATACAGTGTTGGGGGTAACAGCCAAGGTAGCAGCACATACAGTAAAAATACATTAAAACGGTCAGTTTGGAAGAAACACCCTATATAATTTGGAGATCAAATTTACTCTTAAACATATAATTTAAGGAACTCAGGTTTATTTTGGCCTTTGAATATAATAGGTTTTGTGTATAATATATCCTAGAAGTGGCCACTTTTTTGACAGACACATGAGACTTATACATGAAACAGTTAACACACATGAAAACAGTATACACAGAGACGGCTTGGACAGACACATGCATGACTTAATCACATAAACTGCAAAGTGGGGGGCAGCTTTAACCACAGAAGCCTGGCTCACAGCAGCAAAAGCTTGCAAAATGGCGCGTTAGTGTAAGTGAGACGGGTGCAGAGACAGCAGATCTGGCTCATGGCATAGCTCGCCTGTGTCTAACAGGTGTGGTGTTTACCTGCTAATTTAATGAAACAATAAAAACAAAACCAAATGCATTTGTTAAAAGCTAGTAGCTTAAGCAATCCTGTGAAAACATTAACTATACCCATGCAAAAGCTAAAATGGAAAAAAAAAGATTTTGAATGGAAACAGATGAAAACATGGTGATAAAATTGTAGAACTCCAATACTGGACATTTTGAGATTAATTTGTTAATCTACTTGGTAAATGCATTCATGCCATGTGCTCAGATAAAAATGGCAACCGTGTATCCATGTCATGTGATTATATAAAAATGGCTACCATGTCAATTTGAATCAGGCCTGGGAATGGTGGAGCAGAAATGAGACAGCAGGGGCGGGAGGGAAGCCAGACACTCAGTGGCTCACTGAGGAAGGAAGACAGCCTCCATGGCTTCCTATGAGTATCAGGAGGGGGCACAGCCCTGGCCAGGAGAACCGGGGCTGCTGAGCCGTGGCTACAAAGCTGGGGGCGGGACTGGAGGACCTAAAAACCTTGTAAATAGGGTGGCTCTGAGGCCTTGCCCAGGCGCCGGCAAAAATTTTCCAAGTCACAGAGTATGACTGTGGCCATGCAACAGAACAGAAAAACTTGCACTTAGGGCGAAAGGACTGGGAGAGCCCCAGTTTAGACAGATTTTGTAGCAAACAGCCAACGGGTTGTTTGCTGACCAGGTTTCAACTCAGAGTTGCCCACCCCATGCCTGTACCAGAAGCCAAGGATCAGGGCAGAGCATCCCCAGCCGAGATCAGAGGCCGAACGGGGGCCAGAGACTGGAACAGAGCATCCCCTGTACCGATCTGAAGCCAGACAGAGGGTGCCTTTGGGGAAGGGACATCTCCCATTCCACCAAAGTTCCTGGAAACAGAGGGTTTGTCCTGATGGGAGATTTGGGAGGACAGACAGCTGGAGAGCCCAGAGGCCAGGAAAGGCAATGACAAAAAGGGTGGACTTACCGAGTCTAAAGCTGGTCACGTCGGGGTTGAAGAAGAGTGGCTCTCAAGGGTCTGGGGGCTAAGCCCACCGAGTTGAGGGGCTCAACTCCTCCCCAGCTTCGGCACCAAGATGAAAGGCTTTTTTCCAACACAAAAAGGCCAGATCAAACCAGATTAACAAAATATAAAAGGAGGTTTATTAGGACACGCTCCCGGGTGGGTCCACTGGTCTCAGAGAGGGAGGCCAGGGGAGTCGTGCCTCATACAGCATATATTAATCAAATTTAGACTCATTCCCCCATCTGTGCCCACCCCTCTTGCCCCACTCCCCTCCAGTGTTCATGCATTCTGTCATACATGTCAAGTCCTGTCTTGCATCTTTTTCTCAGTATTTTATAATCTTTTCAGTGCACAAGTTTGCTGTTTTGGTCAGTTCTTTGAATAGGTTTTTCTCTCTCTTTTTTCATTCCCTTTAAATTTATTATTCCAAAATATGCATATATACACTCCACACATAAATCAAAATTACAAGTTCTGAAAATAAACCATAGGTTAATTCCAAAACACATTTAGAGATTCACATTTTAACAGTAAAGTTGCATGCAGATAAAAAGAAGTATAACTTTACATTCTTTTTTTTAAGAATATGAATACATCTCTTCCATCCATATATGGTAATTACAATGTGTGAATACAATTGGTAGGTCAATTCTAGAGCACATTAAGAGATTCACATTATAATAGCACAGTTGCTTTCAGATACAATGAAATATAATAATAAAGTTGCTCAGTTTGCCTGCCAACTGGGAATTTGGTGTTAGCATCCACAAATGAGGGAAACCATTCACCTTTTTTTTCTGGGACTGTTACTTCTCTTAGCATACTGGCTTCAAGTTCCATCCATTTACCTGCAAAGTTCATGATGTCATCTTTCTTTACCACTGCATAGAACTCCATGAAAAGGACACTTGCGGGGGCTGGAGAGATGGCCTAGCAGTTAAGAGTGCCGACTGCTCTTGCAGAGGACCCAGATTCAATCCCCAGCACCCACATGGCAGCTGAGAACCATCTTTAACTCCAGTTCCAGGGAAATGACACCCTCTTCTGACCTCCTTGGCATTGCAAGACACGGGTGCACAGACCTACATGCAGACAGTACATTCATACACATAGAAAAAAGAAAGAAAATACAAAGAAAAGGACACTTTGAAATGGTTTTGCTGATGATCCTTGAATCAAAATCAGTGCCATTAGGGCCATAGCATATCCTCATGCAGAGACTGAGAGCAGAAGGGAAAGCTATCTGCAGACCTTGGACAGTGTCTTTGAGTTCTTATGTCCAAGAAAGTCTACCATTGGACCCTGGATTAATACTCATCGGTTAGGGAGTTTGGAGTGATTTTGGAGGCATTTGTAATTTCTCTTTGAGTAGAGACACTGGAGGGGAAGGGTAACTTCTTTCTAAGAGAGAAAGAGTCTGCACTTAGCTTTGAAAAACAATGAGAAAATTAAAGAATCAAACCTAAATTTCCTTTTTATTTGTAGCCTGTGCCAAGCATTCCCCCGGACTTTTACAGAGACAGTTCATTTCTTTCTTCTAATTACCTCAAAAGGTCATTGTTTTTACCCACACTTTACCCTTACTTTAGCAAGGAGATGCTAATTCTCAAGGGAGGTGAGTACTTCCAAGTTAGAGGAGCTGAGGCATTAGCTTAGATTTGTCTGACTCCAAAACTGGGCTCCTTTTGTTACAGTGGTTTCTTCTAAGAGTTTGGATTTGAGAGTTAGCAAAGTTTAATTCTAGAACATTTTCATATTAGCAGTATGTTAGTTGTTCTCCAAACTTCCACATGAAAGAGATTTTTTAAGTGGAAGATGGGAGAAAAACTAGAAAAGAGAACTGGCAGTTTATAGAAGAATTCTATGCCAGATATTGTCTTTTGTACAACAATTTTTCTGGAGATTTTAGCTTAGAGACCTTCTGTTCAAAGGGTGAGTTCCCTTCAGATAGTGCTAAGGCTAAGTGGATAAAAAATGAGGCTCCTGTAAAGGGAAGGGCTGAATCCCCTTGAGGGAGGCGGAGGCCCTTAGTTCACTGCTGGCTCATGCCTTTGCTCAGCATTTTTAAGCTGAATCCAAAAGGGTAAATGTGGCCAGAAGGGCTTAGACATGCTTCAGAGTTGTGGTGTCATGATGGCTGGTCCTTAGGGTGGTGTGAAGTCTTGGGATGGGAGGTATTTCATAGAAATATCAGTGAAATGTTCTTTTAGCTGAAAACAGTATTTTTGAAATTTTTCTTTATCATATCATTGTATCTAGTCAACACGTTGTGAAAATGTTTTCCTCAAAAAATGAAAGAAACCCCTTTCTCACATTGAGCTAGGTGCTGGTTTTCTCTCCTCATGACTAAACTCTAAAAGTCCATGGCAATTTGACATTGAACATCTCAGCATGGACATAATATAGCAATAATTTCATAATACGAGCAATTCTTTGTTACTTAAGAACAGGTTTTTATAGCACAGCTGTACCCATCCTGCTGGGCATTAGTCACTGCTGAGACTCATTAGCAGCAGGCAAGTGAGGAAATAACACAAGCAAAGGAGGAAGGGAACAGTTTCAAAGTATTTAAAAATAATAAAAAGCATAGAAAAATTTTCGTTCTTTGTTTTTTCTTTGTTTTAATAGAAGGTAGCGGAAACTTGTTTACTAAATTGCTTTGTGTTTGAAGAGATTTAAAAATTTTTCATTAATTCTTGAGAATCTCATACAAGGTATTTTGAACATGCCCATACCCCTTTACCATCTCCTTTCAGAGCTACACCATCTCCCAACGCACTTAACTTTGTGTTCTCTCTTTTGTTTTTAAACCCTTCAAGTCCAGCTGTATTGCTCAAATAATCTTGGGTCTTGGTTCGTCCCCTGAGGCTTTGTCACCAACCAGCGGTTATGTGCATAAAGAAAACCATCTCTCTTCCAGAATCTATAAATTTCCAATAGATCCTTAGTTTTGTAACTACCTCCTTCTTCCATGCTGGGAGTTTGTTTGGCTTGAGCTTGCACAAATCTTGTGCACATTGTCACAAATATTGAGAGTTCATGTGTGTAAGATTCATTGTAGTCAGTTTGAAGAGATTTTCATTTGGTAAATAGAAAGCTAATGCTCCTTATATTCATGCTGCCCATTTAATTTCATTTAATTTGACTATAATACAGTTCTAGCTGACATACAGAGGTGTGGCATCATTAACGACCAAAGGATAATTCCAAGTGTAGCATTTTAAAATTAGAATTCTTAAAGGTAGTTGTTGTTATGTTAATATGAAAGGACAGTTTATCACTTTAAAAATTTTTTTAAATTTATTTTTGTATGTGTATGAATGTACTGTCTGCATGCAGGTTTGTGCACCCATGTTGTGCAATGCCACAGAGGTCAGAAGAGGGTCTTGGATTCCCCTGGAACTGGAGTTCTCCTGGAATTGGAGTTACAGATGGTTCTTAGTCACATGTGGGTGCTGGGGATCAAACCTGGGTCCTTTGCAAGAGCAGTTGGTGCTCTTAACTGCTAGGATATCTCTCCAGCCCCAGTTTATCACTTTAAAATAGAGCCATTTTTGAAACTGAGAAATATGACTGGTTTCTTTATCTTCAAAAGGAGACATGTGGATAGTGATTTTAAATTTAAATAAATTTGGTGATATTTGCTTAATTTTAAAAGTTCATGCTTCTCATTAAGATATTAATGGTCAATTTTAAACTAAATTCAGCAAAGGGGAAGGCTGGTTATACACAAACTCTGGATTCTCTGTTCTTGGAAGTTGAAAAGAGACAGATTCAGGGAAAATTCATCTCTTTATAACAGAGTTATATAGGGAGAGTGTGTTCTTTTTAAAAATTTTTATTTATTTTTATGTATATGAATGTACTCTCTGCATGTAGGTTTGTGCACCTATGTCACACAATGCATCAGAGGTCAGAAGAGGGTGTTGTATTCCTCTGGAACTGAAGTTAAAGAGGTTCTCAGCCACCATGTGGGTGCTGGGGATTGAACCTGGATCCTCAAGAGCAGCTGATGCTCCAGCCCCAGGAGAGTGTGTTTCTAAACAATCCTCAGTGCTATTGCTGAAGACAGCCAGAGGGAGAGCAGTGACTAGAGCATTTGTGGGCTGTTGCAAGACTTAAGCACACCTGTTGTGGTGGTTTGAATGAGTGTCCCCCAGAGGCTGTAAGTATTCAGACATTTGTCTCCAGTTGGTGGCACTGTTCTTGGAGGTCTTAGAAGGTGTGGCCATGCTATAGGAAGTATGTCACTGGGGGCAGGCTTAGTAAGTTTAACAAGCCTTGTGGTCTCCAGTCGCTCTCTCTGCTTCCTGTGCTCATTGCAAGATGTGACACTTGGCTTGCTGCTCCAGCTCCAGCCACCATGCCTCCCACCACAATGGACTCTAATTCCCTGGAACCATCATCCGTAAGCTTAAATAAACTCTTCCTTTTATAAATTCCTTTGGTCTTGGTGTTTTATCACAGCAACAGAAAGGTGACTAATACACCTGTCATGCAGTAGGGTATGAGAAAGTTTTCTAGAACCTGGAACTAATGAGGCTATTTTCTGTTAGATAAATGTGTTTTCATTATAATGCCCTTTTGACCCACTCTTATCCACGACTGTGAAGGTGTGCGATGGAGGTAGGGAGAGCCATATAAGTTGACTGGGAGGCTACCACCAGACTCCTAAGCTCCACAACAGTCAGTCTACTTCCAGTTTGTAAACCTGTAACTCTGTCAAGGTCATGGAGAGCATCAATCTGGGGAATTTGTTTTATTGAAAGGTAAGTGTTATAAGCATCATTGCCTCTGTGTGTGTGTGTGTGCGTGTGTGTGTGTGTGTTAAGGAAAGAGAACAAAGTGAGCAAATGACAGATATTAGGCATAAATGACATCCCACATGCTACAGTATTATAATGGACATTTACCTCTATTAGTGTGTTTAAACTTCAAAACAGGGCTGGAGAGATGGGTCAGTGTTTTATTTCATGTGTATGAGTATATTGCCTGCATGTGTGTGAGTGTACCCATGTCATGCAATGTGTACCGAGGTCAGAAGAGGGGGTCAAATTCCTCTGGAATTGGAGTTATGGATGGTTGTTAGCTGCCATGTGGGTGCTGGGAGTTGAACCGAGGTCTCCTGCAAGGGCAGGTCCTGCTGAGCCATCTCTCCAGCCTCATAAATAAAATATTTTAATTTTCAGAACTATCTGAAGGTCATGAGTATTTTTTCCTCAGGTACCTGGTGACTGAGACTATGAGTTGAGGGCCATAGCGAGAGCCTGTGGCCTTGGTGGGTGGAGCTGTCACTCCTTACTCCCTTCCTCACATCACACTCTCAGAGTCCTCACTCTGTTGTCCAGTAACAGACTATAAACCAGGAAATGGGATTTTTGAGTTGTTCCAGTTATGTGACCTTAGCAATTAGTTTGTCAAGCAGTTTTAGAGGTGTCTCAAGTATGCTACAAGTTAAACTCAGGTGTCAGATGATCTCTACTCACATATCCCAGGAAAGACCAGGAAGTACCCATGCATAGTGCATCCTGGGTATTGCAGAAAATCAAAAGCCTAATGGGCTGTGAGGCCTTTGGTCAGGTGTGACTCTCAGCTTGTCACTAGAGCTTTATGATCTTCAGCAAGTAACTCAGCAGCTTATTTTTCAGTTTTCTAATCTGTAAAACGACAGAAGGATTTGATTTAGTAAATGAGGTGTTACCACGCTAACATTACAGTTATACCTGACTAAACATCTTACTCTTAACTTTAGTTATAAGAATGGGCCTGAACTTGGAGGGCAGCTGTTCTTCCAGGTGTCTCCTGGAGCTGTATGGCTGAGCCAGGCCTCACCCATAGGTTTATTCAAAATCATTTATCTAGTAGGGTTGAGGAACTACCTTGATAAGATAAAACTTGGATGCACTTTTATCCTATCAGACAATTTGGCCTTTTCATCCCTTGGCTCAAACATCTCATACCCACAATGTCAGGCATTCTTCTCAAGGTCAAGTGCCCAGCTAAAATTGTTTCTGGAAGTTGCAAACGACATCCTGCCCCTTCCCCCCTTAGTCCTTACAACAAACAGAGGCTTGATTTCATCAAGCTATAAATTCATTTCCTATCAATGAATTTACTGGGCTTGCCTACACAGCAATGGGTGAGGGCTTACTTCCAGGAATGTAGGTGCTGCCCCCTTCAGACTGCACTGGAAAGTCTCCATCTATGTGTGGATGACTCCGCCATGGCTGCACAGAATGGAGAGAGCCTCCCCAGGGGTTCCCCTCATATGCCCTTAGTCCTTCCTCCTCCTATCTTGCAAAGCACAATGGTCAACAAGCTTAGCTGTGATGATCCTCAGTAAGGAAGTACAACCAAGGTTCTGAAGATGGCAGCTGTGCATGGTCTGTCTGTCAGAGGATGGTCCTATGTAACAGCAGGCCACAAAAGCACGTGGCCTTGATGAGCTTCTTTGCAATAACTTTTTTTGGTTGCAAGATGAATTAAAAGTCATTAGTCCAGATTCTGTCCAATTTGTAAAAAGTCATTCCTACCAGTAACATTCCCACTGCAGAGTTGTTGAGAAAATTAAACAATGTTGCACATAGTAAAATCATTTTAGTGATATTATTATTGCCATTTAAAATCACCTGATTTTAGGATGAAAAGAAATGACACTGATAGAGTGAAATGCCCAGTTGCTTAAATGGTATAAGCAACAGGGAGATCAGGTAAAGGATTGACTTAAAGAATGTCTAGAGACTCTATGGTCTTGGCAACTGTGGATAGATGAAGGAATAGTCGCACTGTATATGGATGTGTGGGGTCCACAGGGAAGTTTGGTGGCTAGAAATTACAGTTCCTCCAAGTTTTATTAAAACCTTTAGGATCTTGAAGTGTAGAGCTCACCAGTTTCATAACCCATTCCTCTGTCTCTTTGCTGGAACCCTGTGGCTTTAAACATATGCAGCTAATTTGTTCTCCCTGCCCTGCATGCTTATTTTCATATTCAAAGTTACTTGTCTAAGCAGGGGACTGGTTGCACATCATCTGTTTGTGTGGTTGTTTAGTGTCTGTCAGCATTTTCACCATGAAATTATATTTCCAGTGGCTTCTAATCCTGCTGCAGAAGCTGGCTGCGTGCTGTGGCTTGGCATGAGCCCCTTCAGTTCAGAATCTACTAAAAATAAATAAAATTGGATAAACATTTCAGAGAATTGTTTTTATCTGCTTATTAAAAAGAATGCTCTTATTTTTTTATAGTTCTAGCTTATTTAGGAATTAAAATCCAAGTAGAAAAAGACATTACAAGGTATAATTATTATAATTATCATCAGGCTCAGAGGTAAGTTGCCGTTGGCTTACGTGGGGTTTTATAACATGGCTGTTAATCAAATTTGCAGCAAGAATAATTAGTTGTATGCTTTTAACATATTTACAGACCTTAGAATTAAAGGATTTAAAAATACTAATTAATAGAGTTATCATTTCATGATCCATCATCATTTACTTGAGCAGAACTTTTTATGCGCAAGCATGCATGCATTCAGGAGGGCTGGACACAGTTTTAGGTAGAGATACATGTGTACCTTATTAGTGCTATTTGTGATATCTTTATAGTAACTGAAGAAATAACAGCCAAAGTTAAGAGCTAGTTGTTTGACTATTTCTCTTTTTTCTGTAAATTTTTATTGAATTTTTGTGTCTTGCATACAGAGCATCTTAATCATCTTTATAGTCCCTTACCCATTGCCGCCCTGCAGTGGGGACTGGAGTTCATGTATTCTGTCATTCATGTTAAGGCCTATCAAGTTAGGTTAGTGTCCCCAGATGTCCATCAGTGCAAGTTCATCCACTAGTCAACATGTCTAGCATCTCTCCCTTTAAGAACACGGGGTCTCCTCACTCAGTAGTAATTAACTGCTACTAGTTCTTTGGCTAAGATTGTAGCGTGCTGCCCATTTCCAGTTATATGCTAGGGTTTTGTCTGCTTCAGTGGGCACGGATCTTGCTATATGTTCATATGAGCAGAGTCCCAGGTAGCTGTTTAACTCTATTTCCATATGGTCATGTACCTTCCCCCTTGGCTTTTACCTGCTCTGCAATGGTCCCTGAGCCCTGAGTGAGGTTTAATATAGGAGTCCTGTCCAAGGACCCATACTGTCATAAGATGTCATAAGTTCCTGGTATTGTAAGTGCCAGATGTTCAGGAATCTGCTGGCCTTCTGGTCAGCCGTAAGGTTGATGACTTCATGGTCAAACCTGTGCCAGAGGTGATGGCCCCATGGCTCCCACAAAGCTTGAACTCTGAGTCCCAATTAATACTTGTAAATTTTCATTCTTTTTCTTAAACAGGGCTTACATAAATTGCGTAAGTTCAGTGTTCCACAGACCTGGCACTGTCTATGTGCCTGGGGAGCCTTTTTCCAAGGGTGCCTGTGCTTTGGTATGGATGCATTAGAGAGTCTCTTCGGAGGATGGACACTAAAAAAACAAAAAAAAAAAAAATATATATATAGAATATAATATATATATAATATTATATATATTAGAAAGAGAACAGATTTGATGAATTTTTGAAGCAGCTCAGAGCTAAGTGTGTACACTTTCCAAAGACAGGTGGGACTGGGAGAATGAGGACCTTCCTGCCTCCATCATAGGGTCCCTGCACGCGGCACAGATGCTATCACAGCAGCCGTGGTAAGATATCTAGGAAGCCCTCGCTCAATGGCCTGGACAGTAACTTCTGCTCACACACTTCCTGTTTGCCTTTACATATGAAAGTTACATTCCACTTCACTCTTTCCCTTGACTTTCAGGAAGCTCTCATGTGCAAATTCCCTTTGTCTTTACTCCCAGGCCCTGCCTTTACCACAAGGACCTATGAATTTACTCAGACTATGGAACATTTCTCCTTCTTCTTCTTTTTTCTCGTCCTCTCCTCTCCCTCCTCCTCCTCCTCCTTCTCTTCCTCTTCCTCTTCCTCTTCTCCTTCTCCTTCTCCTTCATCATCATAATCATCATCGATTACTATAAATATCAGCTCTAACTCTCTGTGCTATAGCCTGCATGACATTTTAAAGCACAGGATACAAATATTTCTTGTGGAGAGGGATGCATATTGAAAAGAACAAACAAAAGAGACTGCATCAGAAAACTGACTGAAATGTGAATCTGGAGGATTGGGAGGGTTAGGAGAGGGACATGGGTCTATATTCAAATAAATTGTATATTTAATTGACATGAGTTCAACAAGTATCAAATTTTGCCCAAACTCTATCTACAAATTAATATGGTATTTTAGGATCTTAATAAAAGTAAAAAATGTCTGTATTAAACAACATTGGTTTAAAGGTTTTAATAAAAATGTAATACACTAAGTTAATTGGAAATATAAATTGTTTGTTCATTATTTTTTTTTTACTTAAAAAATCTGTATAAAAATAACTTGGATTAAATATACAAATGTTCTCTATAATTTTTGTGTTATATACAGTATCATCTTTGTGATGGATAATCCTGGGTGTCAACTTGACTGGGCTAAAGAACAAATAAGAGAAAAAGGATCTTCGGATTGGACACCTCAACCCAGCAAGTGGCCCACCCCAAATGTGGGTGTTATTCTGCGGTCAGGCAGTATAAAAGCCATGCAGGGAGCTGGTCCCTTTTTTTCTCTGCGCTTGCCTCTCTCTCACTGGTGAGTTTTGTCTTGTTGTGTGATCAACACTTTGGATCCCAGCTGTACTGAGAACCAGCAGATCTCTGGAATCCACCGGGCCTTCAGCACCAGATTTGGGACTACTGAGGCATCCAGCCTTTAATGGCAGTTCCCTGGATTCTCAGCCTCTCCAGTGGGCACGGCAACTGTTGGACTACTTGAGCTCTGTCATGTGAGAAAATCAATAAATTGTATATAGCTATATATTCTGCTGTTGTTTCTGTTCTTTAGAGAACCCTGACTAATACAGATTTTGGTACCAGGAGTGGTTCTAGAGAAACAGAATTGAAAGGATGAATTTTCTTTAGTGGGCTTGGTAGTTTCTGGAGCCAGCTCTCCAACCTAAGTGAAGCCTAGAGTTACTGAAGGCTCTCCTGGTGGCATAAGAAGGAATGATAATCCTTGGTGCAGACTATTTGAGTAATTATGAAGCTAGATCCATTTGACTCACTAACTCCCTCTTGTGAGGAGCAAGGAATTTAGCGACTCTATATATAAATGTTTGAGAAATTGTGGAAAAACCAAGGAAAAATAATGAT